>BPLS01000181.1:586514-657686 GCA_019656275.1 Rhododendron kiyosumense
GATTTATGTTGATAATGAAGTAACAGGAATTTGGTCCATCGTTAGTTTGCTCATTGCCGAACTTATCTTAAAGTTTAAAACTCTGTTTCCACCTCACCCTTATTAAACTTAGATATCAATTGACGATTTTTCAAACTTTGATTGGACTTTTCGAAACCCGCATAAGTATTAGAACTGACGAGCTATATTTGGTAGGCTATGTTATGAAGCACTTCAGACTTTTTAAGCAATACGTTTGTGACAATTTTTTAAGGTTCTCTATGATATAGAGCTTGCCAAGAAGATAGTGGTACTTAGATGGGGCCTACTTAGGACTTCTGTAATCATCTTTAAGGTTGATTTAAGTCCTTATTTTGCTTAGGTCATATATTTTGCTGCAAAACTCAACGTTTTGGTAATTCCTTGACAATTCGTTGTACTTCTAACTTTGCTCTCTAAACTTGATATTTATTTTGATGAGAAAAAGAAAAAGAGCAGAAATAGGTAATAGTGGATTAATTATAAGTTTAGCTATAGTTTCGCAGTAAGAGACTGCTAGTTTACTTTAAATGCATCCATTGCTCTTGGATGCTGATTTATTCCTGGCATTGGTTATGCCCTCCTTTTATCCATGTTGGGAGTTCCAGCTTTGGGGAGGTGCCTTTTATGCACTTAAATCACATCATGTATTGATTCCTAATGTCGCCTCTTTATCTCCACTTTTTGATGTTTTGATGATCACTTTTGTGGGTAGTTCTGGTAAAATAAAGTTTTCTACTCCTAGGATTTTTCAAAGTGGATATATATTTTGGGATATCCGAAAGTGGATTGATATTCGATTGACCAAACAAGAGGGGATGGAGAGAGACATATTTTGGTTCTATTGCTTGATATAACTTATGATCCATTCCATTAACTAGAAAACATAGAAACCGACCATGTTAAGCCCTCTTGAAGATGAGCATCCTTGATAAATATTAGTTCTAATTTGGAAGGACGAAGGGCTGTTCGATGGATAGATATATCATATATGCCCCAATCATCTACCACTGTATGCCCGATATCAAATGACTTAATATCCTCCTTGTATTAATGCTAATATCAAGTATTCGAAATCGTAAATTCGACGAAATTTCTGTTGTTGGCTGACATGTTTACTTATGAGAAGGCTTATTGCTGTAGGACTATTTTCTTGATGATGTTATGATTTATTGGTCCATTCATGTGTAAATGTGTCCTTGGGCAGGGTATATTTAAACGTAGTGGTAGTTATTTTGTTCTTACACCTCTCCTTGACTTATCAAAGACCCTCATTTTGTAAAACCTGATGTCCTATTTTTTGTTCTTATGCTTGCATTTTGCCCTAATGGCTAGGCCGTATCCCTCGCAGTAAAGAGACTCAAGTTCGGTTATCCTTTGTTGTTGAGGGTCATCATCGACTCTCTGGAAGTCTCTGATATTTCTAGAACATTCCGGATTGCATTGTCCCCAGCTATGTTAGTACCTTTCGGATTGTATCGGAATGTTCTAGACTATGATGGAGTAGTCTAGGTTTCTCTAGAAGTTTTAGTCTTATTCTAGAATTGACTTGTATCTAGAATGTTCTATATGTGGTTATAAATAGGATCGGTGAGGTCATTTGTAAGGTTTGTAGTGAGAGCACCAAGTGCAAGATTGCATTTTAGGTGAGAACACTCGAGTGAGTGTACTAGTGTCTAGTGTTGTGTCCTAGAAAAATGTCTTGTGTCTTGTATACAAGTGAGTGTACTTGTGTAATTTTGTATTGAATAGGAGTGAGGATATTCAATACATGTATAGTTTGAGGTGTCCAAACTCAACATTCTTTACTTAGCTGTATCCGAATGATAAGGAAAATGAAAAATAAACATCAAAATCTCCCATACAATGGCAAAGTTGCACATTTTAACTTAGCTGTATCTGAATGATAAGGAAAAGGAAAACTAAAGATCAAAATCTCATGTACAATGACAAAGTTGAGCATTTTATTGTGGATGGACAAGACGGGCTGGACAGTCTACATGTTTTTTTTTTTTATTCATTTTGCTGATGCTTCAAATTCTAAGTCTCTTATCTTGTTGACAAAATGTGACAGGTATATGACCGAGGTTCGCAGGTTAGCCCTTCCCCAGAACCATACAGAGGCTGTCTACCGAGGTTTTCGAGAACTTGAAGAGTCACTTCTAACTCCTTTTTCTTTAAACCAATTTTGATTGTTCTCATTACATGTGGAGTATGAAATGCGTGTTTCTGCATATTTGGGGTTCAATAAGGTTATATTGTATTATCCATTTCACAGCGTCAAACACCATTCCTGTACTAATTTATGTGTAAGTGCGGTCTTCTTCATCTGAAAAAAAGCACATCAGCAATATTCAACAAACTAGGATTTCTTGTCCACTTTGATGGCGGTTGGAGTATGGTTCTGTTTGGATCTGAAATAAGAGAAATTATGCTGGAAGCCTGGGATATGTCTAGTTCATAGGAAGACAAAGCTATTGTTGCTGGAGTAGGAATACCGCACAATATGAGATTCCGGCTTTTACCTCCAGCCTATGGGAAATCAAGTTAATATTTCTATTTTAGGGTTGTATTAGGATCTAACTCGCCAATCATTTAATTTTTATTTAAAGATCCATTGGCTTTGCCTGTGTTGTACCTTTGTTCTTACTGAGATGCAGCCTAGGAGTATGTTCTTCGGGGTAGGTGTTTGTGGTTTCTTCCTGAATCCCATGTGATTGAGCATTTTAGATGGCAAATCCCTGAATTTTATGAAGACCTTTCTCCCCTTTTGCGTTGTATACATTGTTTTAGCATAACTCATTCATAATCAAGGTCATGTCATAAGAAACTAGGATCCAAATATTTGATGATTTTCAGTTACTTAATGCAAAAACCCTCCTTTATTTGGGTTTGGGGCCAATTTTGGGAAGATGAGATGGGAGAAATTTATTATTATTTGGATGTCTATTGTATATCTGTTAATGCATAGTCAAGAGGGATGATAGTGACTGTAGATAATTGCCTAGGATCCATTTTCCTTTTTTTCTTTCTTTCTTTTTTCCCTCTTTCGTTTTGTGTATTTTGTTCGTTTTTTTTCTTTGAATTTTGTTTGATTTGTGTGATATTTTTTGGATTAATTATCCATCTCGATAAGAGAAGTTTAAAAAGTACAAAAATTATGACCAAATTAAATAAAACTTCACTAAAAATAAAAAAGGTACCAAATAGCTTCTTCCCCCTATAAAGTGTCTTATATAAACTTTTTTCAACATTGACACACATGTTTACACTTTTTTGATTTTTCTCGTTGAGACGAATGATTTAATCCCAAAATCGACTATGAAAAACTCAACTAAAAGTTACTCCTACATAAAGTAAAAATATATCTGAAGAAGTTTTAGACAATAAGTTTAGGAGAATGGAGCCTCAAGGGAGGGCAGACCAAGATTGATGTTAGAGGCAGTAGTTTGAAATGATTGTTTTTTTCTTTTTCGGATATGACGAAGCATGATTCTCTCAATAGAAATCAGTGGAGAAAACAGAGTAATTCGAAATGATTGTTTTTTTTTTTTTCCCGGATATGACTAAGCACGATTCTCTCAATAGAAATCAGTGAAGAAAACAAAGTAATTTAGGCGATCCAATTGATTGGAACTTAAGACTTGATTCTGTTTGGTTGAGTTTGGTTTATCTTGTTTTTGGAAAAATAGTGAACAAATTGATTTGTGGCATTACCCCCACCAAACGCATAAAAAGCAAGGCATGCAATTAGGACTACAAATCCCAAGCGGTTGGCCTAGTGTCAAAGTCAGTTTTCAGAAATTTGTTTCTTTTTAAATTTTAGGTTTGAAACTTCTAAAGTGCTCAACTCTATGAGACCGGTTCATGTAAGATTTTGTTTCGACTTATTACCGGTTTTCATGCTATTGGACGATAAAATAGGTTTCTCAAGGATCAGACGTGTAAGTGAAGCTCATCGAGAGTTGGTCTAGATACCATGAGTTATTAAAATGGCAATGAACCATAACATAACCGAAATACCAGTGAATGGTTAGCGTCTAGTGGTCGAAGGTCTGTTGGTACTTGGTAGGACTACGAGGCTATGAGCTATTTGTGTAATGATTTTTTGTTTTTACTCTTCTTTGTGACAAGAGGCAATATCATTTCATATCAACGCTCGGAGGCATTACATATTTTATCATAGAATACAGAAGTGAATCAAAACTTGATAAATTTAAATGCGAACACATGCAGAAAGTAGATTTAATGACACCCTCTGCCAAAACAGGCCACAACACGAAGGATCGTTCACATCAGATGCCCTGAAATCAGCCCCTTGCCGCCCACAAGGAGATCGAGTGAAGTTTTCTGGTGAAGTAAAAAAGAGCTTTGCTTGTTTAACAAAGAGATTGTCTTATTTATGGAGGAGGTGTAAACGGCATGTTTACAGCATCAACCAATCACATCCGTCCAAATGTATTCTGGACAGTTTGGATTTTAATAAAACTTTTCCGAAAAAAAGTTTAACTCTTCTCTAGAAAAAATTTCATTAATATCTCGACTGTTTAAAATACTTTTCGACGGTCACAATTGAGTTTAGTAAATAAGATTTTCTCTTTAAGAAAGAAAGAGATCTTGACTTGGCTCTTCAGATAAGAATATACTAGTAGTAGTACTTCCTTCCCTCGCGCGTGTTGAATCATAGCCGTTTTTGTTTTTTTGTTTTTTGATCCTCATAGCCGTTTTTGTTGAAATAGAAAAAACCTAGCTAGCTGAAGGTGATTGGTGAAGTCAGTTTACTTTCTCACGAGATAAAAAAGGGGAGAGACGTAGAGGGTTTATTTGTTTACTACTCGTATTTTTTCTTTTTTTGGTCAAAGAGTGCTATTTAAACAATAAACTTCTTTTTGCCGCATTAATTATTGTACCGTCTGCAAATTTTGACATCCCAATTAATCAGTTATTTAATTAATTTGTTTTAGGCCTAAAACGATGCTGGACTTTAACTCAAGGCCAACACTACTGTGTTCAACACCACCCACTTCTTACTATCAATGCTAATACCACCATTGTTATATCAAAATTGCAATCAAAGGTCAAAAGACTCAAAAATTCTCTCCTATGTCCTAAAAAAATTATCTTCTCCTTGCAGAGCCAATCGTATCATTACCAAATTTCAACATTCAATTATTTGATTGGAGAGCTTGTCCTTTTGAATTAAATTTATTAGTTAATTAGGAGTATATATATAATAGTACTAAAGGGGAAAAAAATCGAAACCAATATATTCCTCTTAAGGAACCAGTGGGTCCCATATATTGAAATTTGTGTCCTGTGGTTGTGAATTTGGAGATCATGATGACTACCCAAAGGAGAACTGATGTTGAATTTTCTTCAGAAATATAAAAACTAGCAGATTGAATTCCCATTTATAAATTAGAAAAAACCGATAGAAGAAGAGAAAAAAGCACAGAAAATACGATGAAAAGATAAGGCCGGTGCATGTCGTTTTCCTTGAAGTAGAGTTTGTGGGACTTTCTCTACTCTTTACTTATTGACCAATAATTTAAAAAGCAGATAGGTATTTCTATCGGATATTGATTCTTGTTATGGCTGCTTCAGGCCCTAATTCCCTGAGGCCCCTTTTAGTTGCACGAGAACAATGAAAAAAGATGGAAACTTTTTTGATATTTCTTGTGTGTTCAATTACTATGAAGTTTGAAGGATCAATCACTTTAACTTTCTCACTGAAATTTTTTTTGCGAATTAGATCATGTTAAAATAAAGAAATTATAGTTTTACTGCAAGATTTCTTCTCAAAATAACTGACAGAAAAATAAATTTCATTTTTCTTTACTTCGCCTCAATTCACTTTTCTTGATAATCCATTTCCCACTCAACATTTTTAACATACGAATAGAATATTATTTCTCTTTTTCTATAGTTTTCGGGATAACATGATTTTCTTTAAATTTAAGTTACCTAATTTGCAATTCCAAAGAAAAAGGCTACCTTATTATTTTGGATTAAATATCCGTAAGATAGAAGTAATCAAGAAAGTTGTGTTATGTTAGCCAATTCTAAGTTGACAATTGTACCAATGGAATATCTTAAATCTGGCCGGGTTGAGAGATATGGGGCCTGGGCCAATGTTATGGTGCCTTAGTCTCAAACCTAGGCCGGTTGAGAGGACACTTCAGCGGTACTTCCTTATCTACTAGGGTATACTTGCATGCACTTGTACCAAACTTCTACCTGCAAGGGGCTCGTGGAAGCATGACTCTTAGGCTCTGTTTGGAACTTGTGGAAAGGAAAAGAAAGGAAAGGAAAATAAAAGAGAAGGAAAATGAGAGGAAAATGGGAGGGAAAGTTTACTATTCACTACACTTAAAATTCTTATTTTCTTTTCTCTTTCTCTTCAAACCAAACAATGCAGAGGAAATTTTTTTAATTTTCCTTTCCTTTCCTTTCCTTTCCATAAGTTCCAAACAGAGAAGTTTTTGGGTAAAATGGCAAGAATTTCAAACAGTTAGTTTACATATATAAGCAACTAGGGGTGTAAACGAGCCAAGTTGAGCTGAGCTTTGTCGAGTTCGAGCTTGGCTCGTTTACGAGCCGTGCCCTTAACAAATCGAATTTAGTCATTTATTAAATGAGTCTCTCTAATCGAGTTGAATCTCCTTTAACAAGCCGAGCTTTTGTCGAACGAGCCAAGCTCGCGAGCCGCTCGATTCGTTTACAATCCTGTTAAAGCAACACAAAATCAAAACTAGAATGAATATGAAATATCAACACCAACTCTATTCAAAAGGTGGTGTATGTCTGCAACTCGAGACCGAATAAAAGAAAATAAGGCCCTCTTTGCTAAACAATGAGTTCGTTGGACATCCTTGCACTCAACCTTTTATAATTCTACAAAAAGCTAATTTTCACAAATCTCCTGTTTGAGGTTGCGCAAAAAAGAGTTATCAGAGAAGTGGCAATCATTGCCCTCCTATCTGCATGACAGTAGTTTATAAGCAGCTAAAAATAATACTATATGCAGCAGTAAAATTATGATGAATAGATAATTTAACAGTGTGTAAAATTCTAGGATCGATCTCTGTTTGGAGCGGGCTGGAGCTATTGCGGGAGATTGAGAAGTTCAGCAATATCGAACCATCAGGTTGGGTGGTGGAGATACCCAGGCCACTCCAAGGGCTTCCCTTCTTCCATACCCCACCCATCCACAGGGAGATTAACCAGACGATTTTGAGAACTTGGAGTTACTGAATTTTGAAGAATTACTTTAATACTGTTGCATGATTGTATCATACTAGTCTAAAATCCCTTGAATCGTAGATTATATATATGAGGATTTTTTAAAAGCGATTTATCCAAGTTTTCTTTAAGAGACTGACTAGTCAAATACGAGAGAAATATTTATCGGAAATGGTGGACAAAAGTGTCTTCTCGTCTCTTTTTTGTACATAGGTAACATCTTCCTTGAGTCTTCACTATACATTCTATATACATAGATCTACTAACTAATCCAATAAAAAGCATTGACAATAGTAAAACTTTACTCTGAAAAATGCCTAATAAATTTGGACCAGGCTGCCCTGCCAAAATATATAGTACATATACATACTCCATATTTGATATATGGGGTATTTGTGGCATTCAAGGCAACCCCAGTGGCAACCTGTGTAATAACACATGTTTTCTTTTGCTCTCCCAAAGCTTAAACGCACGGTGGTCGTCGTCGAGACCACAATTAACCGTTGTCGATCGCGCGCCGGTGGACTCTTTAGATAGCGAAACTTCGAAAAACCGAACAAGGAAAGCTTGCTCATCAAAATCCCCTTGAAATTCTCTCAGAAATCTGTGGATTCTTAGGGCAGATCTCGAAAACCCTCGTTATTATTCACACAATCGTATATACGTATATTTCGTACGTATGTTAGAAATGTTCCGGTTTCAGCAAGAGAAGGTCAGAAAACGACGCCGTCCTTGATTTCCATTTCCTGATCGTTCTAGGGTTTTTGCCATGGCCGACGCAACCTCCGCGATTCCCACCGCGGTCCTCCGAAACCTCTCCGACAAGCTCTATGAGAAGCGGAAGAATGCTGCTCTCGAGGTACTATGCAGTAGAAGTTAGGGTTTTGTGTGGTGTGTTTTTTTTTTTTTGTTTTTTTAGATCTTGATTTTGAGCGAGTGTTTTGTGGTGCAGGTTGAAGGAATCGTGAAGCAGTTAGCGGCGGCCGGAGATCACGACAAGATTACGGCCGTGATCAATTTGTTGACCAATGAGTTCACATACTCGCCGCAGGCGAATCACCGGAAGGTGAGTTGATGGGAGGGGTTTGAAACCAAGGGTTTACTCGTCTCACTTATGAAGTATTTGTTTATTTGCAATTGGTTTTGATGTTTTTGTTTGTTTGGGTTAGGGAGGATTGATTGGGCTGGCGGCGGCCACTGTTGGTTTGACTAGTGAAGCAGCTCAGCATCTCGAGGTACGGGGCGTGTAGTTTTGGATAGAACACTAGTTCAGATGTTTGTATAACACTTAAAATATGCAGCTTCCCACTTTGAGTCTATGCAAAGTATGAGAACTTTTGTATGTTCTGAAATTTTGGTTAACATATGCTAAGGGGTACCATTTCCTTGTTTTGACCTCAATAATTCATTGGAGTTAGATTTTATCTCACATCGCTCATTTAAGCCACCCAAGCTTGGATAGTATGTTGTAGAGGCTACTCTACCTATTGCCAATTGGTTTTAGGTTGGAAGCCTCCAAGAAATCTAATATGGTATCAGAGCAAGGTCTTGGGTGATCTCACCTCACGTGGTCTAGTCTCCGGGGCTTATCATGTTTATTCCAGTGATGCCTATTCATGGATTTTGAATAGCTCAGGAAGTAACCATTTCTCCCATTGACTGTGTTGATGATTTAGGACTCCTCTTTACTAGTTTACTTCCTTAAAGCTTTGAAAATTTTAGTTGTAGAAATATACTTGACAAGACTGGAAACTTCTATAAATAAAAGTTTTTAGCATCTTATGCGGTTAAGCATTAAAAAAAAGTATTAACATCCTTCGATTGTACGCTGAAATCTAGGAATTTGTGTTGTCTACTTGCAGTTATTCCATAGACAGCACCTGTAGGACTCTTGTCTGGTGGTTTCCTTGACCGCCGGGATGTGGTGAAGTAGTGTTACTGATGTTGTATCATAACGAGGTGGATAAACCTAAGAAAAAGTTCCATGGGGCCTTTTTTTTGGCATTCCAAAATCCTGTGCTAAAATTAGTCTTGTTTGCCCTCCCAATCCCCCTCTCCTGCGTGGACAGTTTCATGAGCTTGTAGGGAAGATTTTGATGGCAAAATAAGAAAATGAAACAATCGTTTATATCGGTACAAGCAGAAAAAGATACAATTGAATGCGTGAAATTTGAGTAAAGAGCAAAGAGGAGTATACATGATTTTGAACTTTCAATCCAACCTGTAAGCAGCTTGGGGGTTGCGTTTTTTGTACCACTTCTTTGCTGTGTTGACCGAATTCTATTTGGACACTCGGAGATAGGGATGCTGGTGGTTGGGGTTTATTAACTTTAGTCTTTAGATATGGGTCTCATAGGTGCACATAGTGGGAAATGGATTACCAGTAATGTTGGAGAACCTTTTACATTCATCATTTATTGGAGTTCATAATCTCACAACTTCCTAAAAAGGGGTTCAAAATCCTCATGAAATGGAGGTCATAAAAGAAAATCTACATGAGATGCCGGTGTAACATTGTTGTTTGCACCTTAGTTATACTTGTTGACTCTGTGGTTTTTGCTTGTGTTTAAGTAAGTTATAATGTATTTAGTAGGTCTTGGGGTTTTTAAATATTTTCGGTCTGCTTTAGAGATAAATTGTGGCTTGTATTGTGAAAGTCTCCTCATAAACTTGACTTGTTTCTATGTGTAAACGCTATCCCTCAAAAGTCAAAGCAAGGAGGCAATGAAGTATGGGATACAGTTACATACTCCACAAATATCCTTGGAAAATTGAATTTAGTATAACTAGTGACTATGATATGATGGAAGCTTTCCTGGTTATTATGTTCTTCACCATCCTCTCTCTTCTCCTTTCTGTTTTCCTAATTGGTCCTTTCTGCTGCTTGTGACTCTAATCTCCAGCATTGGGTAGAAATGCATAGAAGAAAACATCATTGTTAGTTCACTATTGTTATCTAATCTTATGGAGCCGTATCATGGGTTTTTCCGGCCATGGTGATGGAAGCTTATTCAAGAATGGGATGGGGCCAGAGTGGGTAGAAAAAGACGAAGCGTTGGAGGATGATTCCACTATAATTGATGTGGCCCATTTGGCAAGATAGAAATTGCAGATTTTTTGATGGGGACGAGATCTTGTTGCCCAAAATTAAGAGTCTTTTCCTTTCTAGTTTGTTCAGTTGGGAGTCAAGGGGGAGCAATGTGTCCCTCGATCACATTTTAGATATTTTGGCATATAGGGATGTCATTTGGGGTGTTCGGGGCGGATATGAGGATTTCCATCCCCAAAACCGATGCGGTACCCATATCCACCCTGATAACCGAACAGGGAGGGGGAAAATGAACCATAACCAAACCATTCGGTTTTCGGGTAGTCTCTGAACCGAATGGGTAACTAAACCAGATCAACAAAGGAGAAAAAAACCCCAACATTTTGGCAAAATTTCAATTACAGATTCAGCAGAGATAAACACACACACAGAGACTCAGGTGTGGAGACTGTGGAGGCGAGAGAGGGTAATGGCATTCCAGCCGATTCTGAACCCTAGTGGGAGAGAGAGAGACTCAGGCGTGGAGATTGTGGAGGCGAGAGAGGGTAATAGTGTTCCAGTCGATTCTGAACCCTAGTCACCCATTGACCCACTCTTAAATATATAAAGGGTTATCACACTCCAGGTCCTTAGACCTTAACACATGCAACAAGCTGGTCCCTAAATTTTTTGGAAGTTTGCACTTAGACCCCTGGTTTGTTTTATTATATATTATATTATATTATGGTTTCGGTTCGGTTTGGTTTGGTTTGGTTTGGGGATCTGCTAAACCATACTTGCTTTGATACCCGTTCGGTTATCCAAGGCCTCAACCATACCCATACCCACGGGAAATTTTTTGGTTATGGTTCGGGGAAAATTTCCGGTTACGGTTTGGGTACCCATCGGTTCGGTTCACTTTGCCATGGTATAGGCTTTGTTGATTGAGTGGGATTTTTTTGGGGTTGTCGGCTTTTTGGCCTATTGTTCTTTGCTTTCTTGTGTACATCGGTGCCATCCCCTTGATGCATTTGTATATGACAGAAGTATTTTGTATAGTGGTTCCATGCACAAAAAGTCTGTTTCAAAGTAAGGATTTCACACTATAGACGAGAGACAACATTGGATCCATGTAATAGAACTGAGAGAAACATGAGTTTGATTTTGGCGTTGGGTCCGATCAAACTCAAAATGTGCTGGCTCATTGCACAAGGGGATTGATTGGAGTAATGTCACATAAGGGTAAATCTAACCCAGGAAAATAAATCGCAATAGGGCTGTAAAAAGCTGATTCGTGCCAGTTAATAAATTGTTCAATCGTGGCATATGAATATATATATTGATCGGCAATCCTGGCATGAAAAATTAACATGCTTCAAATATGTGTTTAAGCTTTGCTCATTATTTTGAAGCCAATTTCAAACAACCTTTAATCATGGGAATCTCGGGTAGCTTGCTTTCATTACATAGTAGAAACTTATGGAGCCGTGTTCATACAGTTCTCAGAACATGAACAGCCTTAAAATCAGTCCAAGCTTGGTTCGCTGACATATTAAGCTTATTGAACTAGCTTTTAATGAGCTGAATATGATTCGGAATCTATTAACTTAATTCATTTTAAGGCCCTAAAGGGCAAATCGCTCCCAGCCAATGATGTGGTGACTGGTAGGATAAGCTGCTATGGAATGTTGGTATGAGGATTGTGATCATGTTAGTTGGACTGTTGTCAAGTTGTCATAATTTCTAGCTCAAGATATTTGTTTAGGATTTGCATTTTCTCTGATGCATGTCTGGGGGGGGATAGATAATTCTTCTCCTAACCATTCTTTTTTTTCCCCCTACATTGGTTTGGATGAATCAAATAGGTGGCCACTATGTTGTCATTCATATTGCCATAGCATTTTTGGGCTATCTTGTGCATAAGCCTTTTGGTCCCATTTTCACTAATAAAGAGCTTCAGGCTTATCACTTATTCGACAAATGGTTTATTGTCATCTTGGTTACATTATTAAACCAAATTCTGCTTCTTATTCAAGATTTTCTTCCTCTTTCCCTATAATGTTTTCTGATCGTTTTGAATTTCGTATGTTGCATGGTTTCTAGGGATCTTTCATTTACACTTTTTTCCATGCAGCAAATTGTTCCACCTGTGCTTAATTCCTTTTCAGACCAAGATAGCAGAGTTCGTTATTATGCTTGTGAAGCTCTATATAACATAGCAAAGGTGAGAGAGAATTTGGATTTCTGTTACGCTCACAGTTTTCTGTCATGCTGATTTGCGTGCTGATTTGCAGGTTGTCAGGGGAGACTTTATTGTGTTCTTCAATCAGATTTTTGATGCCTTATGTAAGCTTTCAGCAGACTCAGATCCCAATGTACAGAGTGCTGCTCATCTTTTAGATAGACTTGTGAAGGTAACAATTTGTTCTGCATTTTTGGGCTCTATCTTATCTGCTGAATACACTATTAAATGCTAATTATCATTTTAACTCCTCGCGATACAGGATATTGTTACAGAGAGTAATGAATTCAGGTGCTTCATCTGCTCATTTGAGTTTCAGATCACAAGTTAAATGCCCTAATGTTATCCATTTTCATAATGTTTCTTGACTTCTCTTCTCAGCATCGAAGAATTTATACCGCTACTGAGAGAGCGTATGAATGTCCTTAATCCTTATGTCCGCCAATTTTTGGTAGGATGGATCACTGTCCTAGACAGTGTTCCTGATATCGATATGCTGGGTTTCCTTCCTGATTTTCTTGATGGTAAATGTTTATAGTCTGAAACTTCTTTGGCTTTTTTCATGGGTATAAGCTGGATAGACTTAGGTTATGAAGGTTCAAGTTCTTTGGCGGCAAGACTTATAACCTGCATTATTGTATGGAATTTCAGGATTGTTCAACATGTTGAGTGATTCTAGTCATGAAATACGGCAACAAGCTGATTCAGCACTTTCTGAGTTTCTTCAAGAGATCAAAAACTCTCCAGTAAGACTTCTGCTCATGTGGCATATTGAAACTTTTTAATGGTAACTGTAGTATTCATCTCATTTGTCTTTCTCTAGAACGAAGATTGGGTTCTTGGGTGAGATTTTAACTTTCATGTTTGCTTCACATGGCATTCGGGTGAGAGACAGTGCATCCATTCCTTGATAAATTCTCTAGTTTTCTGCGGACACCCTTTTTTCTTTTTGTCCTCGTTTCAAAACTGTCTTTGGTTATTGTGTTTTTTCTATGGTATATGAACTGTATCAGATTTTTAGGGTGATTATGTTCGGATAATTTTTCTGTATATTTTCCTCCTGCTCCCTAGTCCATTGTCTTTTCCTCTCTTTCCAAGCATTGTGGGAGGCAGTGAGTACTTAAGGATTTGATGGTGGACATGTCTACACCCTTTGATTTAAGGAAAAATAGCTGTACATATTATCTGATTTCAAAATGGTTTTAAGATGGAGACAAATTTTATCTTCCATTTGGAATTTTCTGACTCGAGCAGTGCTTATGTTGAAGTCTGTAGATTATGGTCGAATGGCTGAAATACTGGTACAAAGGGCAACTTCCCCTGACGAATTTACTCGCTTGACAGCAATCACATGGGTAAGTTTACTGATTCTTGTCCCTTTAATCTTTGTAATTTGTTTACAAAGATTAATAAAATTCTCTTTTGCTGTTCAAAAAAAAAGTTTACTGATTCTTGTGATCATTAAACGCAGAAGTCTTTGCTTCCATATTATCCTAGTTTTAATTGATCTGGTGTATTTCGGGAAGTATTGGCTGATATCTGTGGCCATTGGGTACATGTGAACAATTTTATTTTCATGTTGTTTTGGTGAGTGTCTTTCTTATGTTATTCGGTATTGATTTAGATGATCTGCCGCTATGCAGATAAATGAATTTGTTAAACTTGGTGGTGATCAACTTGTTCCTTATTATGCTGATATTCTGGGAGCCATTTTGCCCTGCATATCTGACAAAGAAGAGAAAATAAGAGTTGTAAGTTGACTTCTTCTCTACCTGTCATTTCTAAGTTTGTCTTTATCTCTTATTTTCATTCCTTTTCTTCACAACCTCTCATCAGTACGGGCCCTAAAAATAGCAACCCTGGAAAACCCAACCCTACCCCTAGCAAGGGAAAAGATTGTGGGTGGTTACAACAGTTTCGTACACATTATTTTGAATTTTTTTCCCTTTCTGCTTCTCTAAATAAACCAGGTCGCTCGTGAGACCAATGAAGAACTTCGTGCAATCCAGGCTGATCCAGCTGAAGGGTTTGATGTAGGAGCAATTCTATCGATTGCAAGGAGGTGTTGTTCTTGTAACCTGGGGAAAAGCCATTAGGCTACCCTTACAAGTGCTATTATTGTTGTATTAAGTGTCCATCAAAATGGAGTAGCATGAATCGCGCTGATGGTAAATTCTGGTTCTTCTTCTATCAGGCAGTTGTCCAGTGAATGGGAGGCTACTCGAATCGAAGCACTGCACTGGATTTCAACTCTTCTAAATAGACATCGTGCAGAGGTAAACCATACACAGGAGTCTAGAGGAATGTTGTAACATTAAAGCCACTTATTGATGCTAAATATTAATTGTTAATTTAGTTTGTCATAGGGGAGGGGGAGGTGGTGGTTCAGTCATGATGGGCAAGGTCATGTATATGCCTGATGAGCTTTTTCTTTTTTCTATGTATGTTGGAGAAAATGTCTGTCTTGTGAATTTCAGGCCTTCGATGTGTAACTATGTGCATTACTGTTTATAGTTCCGTGGATGACCTTCTTTTGAGGATGGATGGAGATTCAGTATGTATTTACTTCTTTATTCGTGTGCATGAAACAGGTCTTGCTGTTCCTGAATGATATTTTTGACACTCTCCTGAAGGCACTCTCAGATCCATCTGATGAGGTAATCTTCTCTTGGTGGTTTGTTTCTTTTTCTGATAATTTCATTCAGTTGCATTTTTATGTTAAATTTTATTCTAATAAGAAAGCATCATTTTTGTTGATTGCTATTTTCTTTTGGAATTCAGTTTGCTGTACACTTACTATCCTGCAATTCTTTCTTGCCACTGCTTTGAAATGTATATTTACTTTTAATTTTTTGTTTTATTGAGACGAAGTCAAGACAATCCTCTTTGAAAAGTTGGATACTTTCTCAGTTAATTTTTTTAATCATGTTTGTACTTCTTCTGTTATTGGATACATGCCATGAAAATCTTCAATATTAACCGCTGTCGTCTATTATTGAGGTTGTTTAATCATTTGATATGCGTATTTAATTTTTCATTTTTAAACATTTTTTTTGGCATTAAATTGGAGTTACACGAATATGTGACATCCAAAAAGGGGAAAAGCACTTTGTCCTAGTTAGGTAGTGGAGTATACAGTTGGGGGGCAGTCACTCCTAATTGATACTACAGTTATTTTTTGCAGTAAAAGGAGGCAGTCATGTAGTTCGGTTAACTCTTCCAGCAGTGTGAAGTGTTAGTTTCACCATGTATGCTGTGCCTTTGGTATTCAGTGTGTGTTAGCGATATGGCATAAATTGCATCCAGTTCACACTCTAATGAAACCAAATCCGCTGAGGGAACGGAAAACTGCTATTTTAAGCTTCATTTTTTTGTGGTGATATACTCAGTCTTCTGGGTTTTGGAATTGCATTGTAGCTAATTACTCTTTTAGTTGTATTTATTGTACTCTCCTGAGGCTGTTATCAGTTTTTTTGTTACTGTTCCTTTGTTGTCTCATTCACAGAACTTAATTAACACAAATGAACGAACGATAATTTAGTTTCTTAACTTGTTGTCTCTCTCAGTATCTAAGATGGAACTCGGGTGGTGCGTGTATTCCTGCGGTCGGACACACCATACTCCAAATTGTAGAGCAGGACGGCTCGGGAAAAAAAGGATTGAAAAGTTGTATGCGAGCACTGGGATACATCGTGTAAATTGCTAATAAAGTAGCTTTATAATGTACGAAAGTAAAAGTTAGTCATGTTATATCAAGTTATATGCAATGAGTTTACTGTAACTTGAACATATTTGCAGTGAAAGTTCTAGAGTAAAATAGACAAAATACGGAATACAGTGATTGAATAAATGGTATTTAGTCCAAAAATACCCACTATTCAAGGCAACTAATTTCCCTTAGCTAAATGGAGTAAATGGTATTTTTAGTGGAAACAAGTGGTATTTTGGCATTAGTCAGAAGTTAAAAAAATATAGCGTGGAAAGTTGTGAACTCACCATTATTATATTTGGCACTGATTTTACTCTACCTATATTTTCTTGGAAAACATGAAAACTTGAGAAGTATCCCTTAAAAACACAAAGGATCGTATCCATAGCTGGGACCTGTGCTGCGTTGTGTTCTATCGACACAGCTTCACAGGTACTTCAACTCACTTTTGAAGGGTTTGTTTAACATAGCTCTCGCATAGCTTATATCTGGTTTATTTGCCAAGTTGGGGTTAAAAGTTAGTTTTTTGGATGTGCAGATCAAAGTATAAATTTTATAAGTATCTGTATCTTCTTTATTTTATGTCATATGCTGTTATACTTGATATTCCTTTTTTTCCCAGGTAGTTCTCCTGGTGCTTGAGGTGCATGCGTGCATAGCCAAAGACCTGCCAAATTTCCACCAGCTTGTAGTTTTCTTGGTGGATAAGTTCCGAATTGACACCACCTTGCTGGAGAAGTGAGGCCTTCCCTTTGCTATTTGAGAATTTACTTCGCTGTTCTAAGAATCTGTTTTTGTTACCCTGATTTGTCAATGGGCTGAGATATCTTAATTGAAATTTTTATTATCCAAATTGTCCTTTCAGGCGTGGGGCTTTGATAGTCCGCCGACTTTGTGTTCTTTTAGATGCTGAAAGAGTCTATCGGGAACTCTCCAATATACTTGAGGGAGAATGTGACTTGGATTTTGCGACAATTATGGTCCAGGTTTGGTCATCATCTCGAATGCTGACCGTTTAAGAACTAAGATGATGATATTTTGAATGTACATTATTTTAGTAGATAGAGTGGTGCATCTCCAGAACTCCCTCATCTGTGTTCTGTATTTCATATTGCTTTCACCTGAAAAAATGGAGTGAATTTGTCTTACTTTACCTGTCATAGTAACGATTTGTGTGGTTCCAATTTCTGTTTCAGGCTTTGAACTTGATTTTACTCACTTCCTCTGAATTGTCTGAGCTTCGTGGTCTTCTCAAACACTCGCTGGTCAATCCTGCTGGAAAAGACTTATTTCTTTCTTTGTACTCTTCGTGGTGCCATTCACCAATGGCGATTATAAGTCTCTGCTTATTAGCTCAGGCATGGCTTTATCACTTAGTCGTGACCATTTTTACTTGGAATTTGTGAAGAAATGCCCAGTTCCCTTTCTTCCCGTATTGGTCGCATTCACTTTCCCCTTTGGTTAGATGCTGCAACACTTTGTTCATCTTCTCAGTTCTCATGATCTTTTTGCATGTTTTGTTTATTTACAGGCTTACCAGCATGCAAGTTCCATCATTCAATCTATGGTTGAGGAAGATATCAATGTTAAATTCTTGGTTCAGTTGGATAAGCTGATCCACCTACTAGAGACTCCAATTTTTGCTTATCTTAGGTTGCAGGTACATTTCTGTTCCTGTAGTTATATAACAATATAATTGCTCAAACTTAAGCTCCCCGCTTGCTTTAACTTCTTATGTTTAGTGTTGTGTTTGCAGTTAATGAAGAGTTAAGTAATGGCCTTTTTTGTATATTCCTTGGTGAATTATTTCATGCTTTCCACATTGTCTGCTTGCTGTAGAAGCCACCGTTAGTGTATTGCGATAGTTATACGGACCTCATGCGAGGTTTTTGACAATTATAGGACTTCCCTTGTAGCTTTTGGTGTACACTGCCTCCCTGTCTGAGTTCTCGTATAATAACAATTGAGGGAAAACACACATCGAAACTTTTGCCCTTCCACAAAACTTTGTTGCCCAGAACCAGGGAAATCAGAACACTTCTTCCTCCTCGTTTATTTCCATCATACTGCGCCAATCCATCCCTTCCTCTGGGACCTGTTCCAGCCCAATTTGGCAATTACAGATCGCCACTTGCAGCTCCTTCCATCCTGGTCACTGTCCACCGAGTTGTACCACAACAGAAAACACAAATATCGCAGCGATTTTCTTTTCAAATGCTCTTTCCCAGAGAGGAACAACTTCATTCCAAAATGGTGAATTTGTGATCCAAAGTGATACCAAAGTAGTTGTTATTTATCTCCTTAACGTTCTTCTTAATAAGGGTGCAAGGATCCTCATAACCCAAAAGCAGACCTACCTGTTATCATATGCTGTCTCAACTGTTTGTGTGGCATGGATAGCATGCCCTTTTGTTTTCTTACCTAACCCTACCTTTTTAATCACGTATTCAAAGCCGTTTCCACTCCCGTCTCCCAAACGTCATACTCTCTCTCTCTCTCCATATCCAGAGGCTCTAACCCCTTCCACCGGATCAGCAGATTGAGGGCTACTGTCTCCACCTATTATTCGGGGCGAATTCCTCACCATCCATCTCTTGACGGTGGCACTTTCATCATGCCCACAATTGTCTCCTTCCTTTACCTTCAAAACTCTAGATCTGTTTTTTCCCCCTCAATTTTTGTTTCATTTGGTTTCCTTTTTTGAATGGAAAAATGGCTCAAACCAATCACCCGACCTAGCCTACTGCAACCCGACAGCCATCCAACTAGCCCAATCCGGTCGGTTTACATGTTTCAAAATTGGGTGCTCAGGTTACAGACCCGATGTGGTCGGTTTGGGTGATGGCTTGACAAGAAACCCAATTGGACTCGACGTGTGCACATCCCTGCTTCTTAGGAGGAAGAAAGATAAAGCAGTAATTTAAAAATCAAGGTGGAATGAAGTTTTAGAAAGAGAATTTGTGAGCAACCTGGTCATGATTCGCCTTAGAAATGTGTTTTACACCCATCATCCATAGATGAAAATAATTTCTTTTTGTTATTGGATGTTTATCACTTGAATGAAGCAGACTGAACTTTTATAGCATGTAGAAGCCTGCCCCTAATGTGGATAGCCGAAACAATTTAGGGCATGTGTTCATATCCTCCTTATTAAAGATTCATTTGTTTCTTCTATTTAATTTTTTTGAACAATGGGGGATCTCAAGTATCTCAGCTGTTTTTTATGTCTTGCAGCTTCTTGAACCTGGAAGATATATGTGGTTGTTAAAGGCTTTATATGGTCTTCTGATGCTGCTTCCCCAGGTATTTCCATTATTCCCTATGGTTAAGCATTAATTCCTAGAGAGGTTACTAGGTTCCCAAATAAGGAAAGACAGAAAGAAAGTCCTACTATGTCTATGACCTAAGCCTAAACGGAATGTAGTTACCACTACCTTTTATTTATATTAAAAAGCTCAGGAACAAAAATGTGCAGAACATACAGTTTTTGACCGCCCCACTATATATCCATTACATATGATGCTGAAGCTAGTACTTTTACCACTGTGTGGCAACGGTGTTGTACTTCTGGAAGCAGGACAAACTTTTGCTCTTGTGGTGTTGGACAAATTGAAGCATGTCTTCCCCCCCGGCCCCCCCCCCCCCCCCACAATTTTTTTATAACTTCAGGGCAGTTGTGTTCTTAGAAAGTTAGTGACCCTGCTAGCTAATCAGTCTTTTGTTTATTCGTTATGTTGGGTTTGAAGCAATGACATGGCTATCAAGTCCAGTTCATGCATTGATATTGCTTTTGTAAACTGACAAGATAAAAATCTCTGGGGTTTCCAACCTGACTCTTGTGCAAGAACTTCAGTGCATCTCATATAACATGTCAAATGCTTGTCTTTACCTCAAGCATCGTATCTCAATGTTCTCTTTAGTAATTCGGTCAGATCATATTTGTGTTCCAAACCCAAACACTCCCCCATTGCCATTTATAGATTGCTAGACAGGATGTGTGATGGCATAACCTAAAGTGATTTTTTTCGTGCGTGTGTTGAGGAGGTTAAGTGTTCAAAAATTTGAGGCATTCTTAGGGGTTCGAAAATTGTTCCAAAGGCATGTAGAGTAGACCTTATATGCATTAAATTCAGTTTTAAATTTTTCTTAATTTTACCTCAGCTGTTGCTTTTATTGTACTTTAGTCTTTTCTTGATACTTTTTGTGCTTTTACCCCCAAATGTAGCAAAGTAAGGCCTTCAGGGTACTAAAGACTCGATTAAAAACCGTGCCCTCATACTCCTTTAGTAGCGAGCAGTCCAAATGGACGTCCGGTAACTCTTACTCCCAAGTCCATCGTATGATAAGTGGATCACCTGTATCTGAGGATGGTGACATGGATGAAGATCTGCGGAGTCTGCAAAATGGAATAAACTTCGCTTCCAGGCTGCAACAGTATGAGCAGATGCAGCAGCAGCACCGTATGCAGTCAAAATCACAAACACAGTCGCGCTACAATTCTACTTCATCTTCAAAGGTTTGCCAAAAGTTTATATTTTATTACTTCGTTTGTTTCATTAGAGAACTGCACTTTCAATTTCTAAAATTCCATTATTTTTACGAGGATTTAGCATTGTTGCAATGCAATATGATTATACAAATGAACATGAGATGTTTTTCCAAGTGCTTGCGTAGTAAATGGTAATTGATTGGAGCGGATTTTTCTAGGGGAGAACTAGGAATGCCATATATGTCTTGACTCTCTTGGTCAAGGGGTGGGTGAAATGAAGCAGAGACGTGGGTTGAGTGTGAGCTTGCCGGAAAAATAATGCACTTTCCATTTCTAAAATTCCGTTTTTTTACGAGGTTTTTCCATTTTTGCAATGCAATATGATTATACAAATGGACATGAGTTGTTTTTCCGAGTGCTTGCGTAATAGTAAATGGTAATAGATTAGAGCGGATTTTTCTAGGGGAGAACTAGGATTGCCATATATGTCTTGACTCTCTTGGTCAAGGTGTGGGTGAAATGAAGCAGAGACGTGGGTTGAGTGTGAGTTTGCTGGAAAAATAAGGGACTCTCTTGTCTAGATGTTTAAGTCACCCTGAAAGATATCTTTGTGGTTGGCTTCTTCTAAAAGTCTGGATGTGGTTAAGGTGAACGGAATCCTGAGATGTATAGCCTCTGCTGAAAGATGTGACTGTATGTTTTAGATGTGATTGTGATTGGTTTTGTGGCCTAGTAAAAAGAAGTTGTTCTGCTCCTAATAGTTTGAGGGGGGATTTATAGTGCTTGGTTTATAATAGTTGGACTTGAGAGGGAGACATTGGTTTCTTTTGCTTGAGACTTTATCAGCTAATATGGTTTCATGTTAACTTCGTAATATAGAACTCTTAGGTTGCGTCTGGATTTATAGATTTGAAATCAATGACTTCGACATCACATATTCAGTAAGTTTAACCTCTTATTCTGCAGTTGATGTTTTACATTTCGAGTTTGAATTTGACGGATACATCTATAGGATTTGATATAACTGTGATTGTATTGGAAATCCTATCCTATTACTTTCTCCTATTGGATCCTCTACTTTGGAATGATCAATCCAACTCCAGTGGAAGCTTCAAATTTATTATGTACAACCTCAAATTCCTTCATTTCTCATCCAATTGGAGCTTCTCCTTTTGTAATTGGTTATTGATGGAAACCTCCTGACATCAAGTGTATGCAGGAGGTGCAGAGACCAGAAGAACCTCGTCGACCTTCGCCTGTACCAGACATGAGCGGACCCTCTTCAAGATCGTCACGTAGAGGTCCGGGACAGTTACAAATTTAATCATTTTCAGGTTTGCCCCCGAAATGGAGGGTGGTCATACACCAGTCTCGGTGCTTTTGCGAGCTGGATGAGAGATCTGGTAGAATTTGTAAATTGTATATCAGTAGTAGTTTGATTTTGTTCTTCAACTTATAAAGGCTGGGATGATGGCGGGGGGTTTGGGTTGTGAATTGAGCTTCTGGTGTCTCAGAGCTATTCTTTACTTGAACGGGGTGCTGCGCTCATGTGGTTCCACTGTTTTTATTGAAAACCATATGGGCCAGAAGGTAGATATTCAATTTTAGAGGATGCAGTTTGGTCTAATTGTTCATCAGTTGCAACAGTTATAATAATGAATCGTCCAATTCAAATATGAACTTCTACGGCATTGCTTATAGATAAAGTATATTTCCTCCATTTTGACCCTTCTCTGAAGGTTTCTGAATTGCGAAATATAGTTCTCTCTCTGAATGGATACGCCTCAGTAGTTGTTTTTGCGAAGTCATTGGTTTATGTTAAAATTGGTTGATGGGATTCTAAAATGGAGATTCTGCAGCCAATCTTTGTCTGATTTCGCTGCAACGGGTATTTGTACTTCGTTCTCAAACCAGAACTAGCCGGCTTTTATACTGTCCCCCATGGTAGACTCCACTGTGCGGTTTGCTCATTAATAGGCCTATTTCAATGATTAAAGTCCAAATATGAGTCATAAGAAATCACGTTGATTAGGTACCAATCAGGTTTAAAAAAACAACTGATTGGAAAACGTTCAGCATTTAAGAAACAAGATTCGATCCAGCATGTGCTGCCTGTTTTTCGAATGAGAAATGTGTTTTGATTAGGTACTGAGTGGCAAATGGCATCCAATCAACATGATTTTTGGCCTCATATTGTGGTCGATAAATTTTAGAAATTGAACAATTCTGATCATCAAAATAGACCAATAATGAGCCTCAAAGTGTATACTGCTGAGATGCCAGTCAAACCAAAAACCCAAAATTCATTCTAGTCATGGGCAGACGTACATATTTTGCATACATGATACAAGTTGGGAGAGTTCTAAGGTTCTTCCCTTTTTGTAAGGTTTCTGGCTACATAAAGTACTGCAAAGAGAGACAAGCCCACAAGCAATGCAAATGGTGATTAAATACCATATTCGTAAACAAAAATTGAGAAAAAGAAATTGTGAATAAACAGTACTGGAAAGTGGAGAGTGGGTCTCCCCCAATTTTATTATGAAATACGTACGGTACGAGTACACAAGTCCCATTTCTACCAAGAGCTCGCAACCCATATAGTACAACTCGAAATTCTAGATACATGCATATATACAACTATCTACACAGCCCTCTCATTGTTAACAATGAAATTGACTACATCCAAACAACTCTTGCTTCCACAACCTTTAAACAACATGCACAATGCTCCAAAACCATAGCCAACAACCAAATACCGAATTCCTAATAGCATCTCTCTTTCAGAGCAGCGGGTGTACTATATTATTGACAAAAGGTCACAGAGCATAGATCTTCTCGTGGTCTGAATTATACTCGTCAAACTCAGAAATATTAGCAGAATGGGACCACGAGAAAGATTTACTCCCGCTAGCCCTCCGTATGCGTCTCTGTGAATCGTTGCCAAAAAATCCAAAGTGTTGCCGGAAAACAAAGTAGCACAAGCCAACAAGAGTTCCCAACAGAATCGGCGCTCCCACTGCAGTTATAGTAATAGCCATCCACGAGCTTTGCTTTCCCACGACCACAAAGGCAATTGACAAAAACGCCCCACAAGTGCTTATGCATGCAGTCCACATGAGCTTGTTGATTACGGAAACAATCCGTCTCTGAGCCCTTGTGTCCCAAGCAACCAAAGTGATTTGAACCACGACAACAGCTAACGAGATGAAAAGGGAAGCAGCGTTTAGAAGGCAAAATATCCGAAATGCTACTGTATGAGCTATCTTAGCTTCCCCCGCTCCTGGTCCAGTTGTCAAATATTGGCCAGGTAAATTGAATATTGCAAGGAAAGCAATGGAGGCGAACAGAACGGCGACAACTGTGACTGAATTAATGGTATTCTGAACCGCCTCCCTATGAATTTTCTTCAGTTCTTTGGCAATACCAGAAACCCGCCTGTTGGTTTTTTCATTTTGTACGAATTGGGACTGGACCTCATGCTTTATATCACTCACAGCCCTTGTGAGTTCCATGTTTGCATCCACTTTGCCTACGTGCCTTGCGTGTTTAGCACCAGCTTCGTTGAGAGCTTCCTGGATTACTAGTGCAGATTCTCCGTATTGAAGTTTGTCTGCTAAATCCAATGCGGTTTCATGTTGGTTGTTAATGGCGTTGACTTTAACAGATTTGTAGCTCAACAAAAGGCCAATTATCTGAAAGAGGGAGAACATTGATAATAGAATTGACAGACTACAGACAACAACAGCAAGGAAATCAACCCAAAATGTAGACAAGGAATTTCAAACATAATTTGACATAAGAGAAGGTAAATAGTTGCATAACCTATTCAATCTCTCTGATCTCAAATTTCCAAAACTGAAGTACGTTAAAGTTTGTGTATTCACCATTTTTCGTTTTTGTTTTGACCTCATGAGTCGTGAGTCATGCTATCAAATTGTTAACGTCACCCAGTAAATGAGAAACAACCCCTTCATGGCTTGACCGTACAAGTTATGCAGGGGCTTGAGTGTACAAGTTCAGTTTCACACACAATCATCAACTGTTCATTGGTAAAAGAGACCATATTTCTACTTTCATAATTGTTGATGCGAGTTCACTGATAAAAGAAATGTCAGGATTCAGGAGTCTAAAAGTATCCTAATGATTTTCTGAGCAGCCCTCAGAGATTCACACCAACTTGGATAATCATTTGGAGAGGCATTCTATATCACACACAAATCTCAGTCAATTCAGACATGAGCCATCACAGTGTTGAGGACTTGAGAGTGTTTACAAACACATTAACCTTGACATGAAGAGCCAAGAGGCCTTCTATGCTAGAGCTGAAATTGAATTAAAATGAGTCATGCCAAGCTGAATTATTGGCTAAACTCTGCTGGGTTATTAGTGCTCACTCTGCTCAGGGTTGGTGCACATTTGTTAACCTCCATTCAAGATCTGCTCATGGCTTTAGATAAAAGACTGAGTCCTGACTAGAGCTTGGCTCAGCTTGATAAAAGTTGCCACAAACACCCCAGGCAATGAATATGCTATAACCGTAAGGACCATAGGCCATTTTTGCAAAAGTGATCTTAAGTACAAAATACTATCCATTTCAGTTATTTTTATGATCCAAAATATATGAAGTCATGTATTTATGGTCTTCCAACAGGTTACTTTGTCATTGTTTTTCCCACAAGTTTATGAATTTTTATAATAATACCAAAGTGCTTGAATATTGAGGAGATCACATTGTTGATTGACCTTGGCTCATAATTATAAATTAAACAAATCCCAATTTTCTGTTTGAGTTTGGGGTAGAGTATGAACTCGAACTTGTGGGAACCGAGCTGAACTCAATCGGGTTGATTAGTATTCAATCAGGTTAATTAGGAAGCAAAGTGGAATCATGTAAGAAAAATGTAATCTCTTCAATTAAATAGGGTTTTCAATGTACATTTCATCAAGCATTATTTTAAACCCAAACACATCCAGCGCCTGACCGTTACTCACATGCTTCTAGCAATTCCATTTAATAACAATCATTCTGAAAGATACCTGTGGGCGGCATTTCCTTGTGGCTATATGGACAGCTGTATTACCCTTCTTATCACGCTCATTCAGTATTGAGTAATCAGCACTCAATATTGCCTCCACTACCGAAGTATCCTGACCCTTCACAGCCATATGGAGTGCAGTTTGGCCCTTCTTATCCTTGATGGGGACGATTCCCGGGTCTCTGTTTATAAGTGCTTCAACGATTCGCAGAAGACCATACCTTCCAGCTGTGTGTAAAGCAGTTTTCCCATTTTTCCTCACTATCCGCATTGAGCTGGCATCTGTATCTAATATGGCATTCACCACATCCAAGTGGTCCTTCACGGCAGCTGAATATAGGGGGCTTGTGTTTGAGGAGTCACATAACCTACAAAGCTCAGGCCACATGCCCAGAAGTTCCTTCACAATTCCTAAAAAAATGAAGGTCAAGGAAAAACCATGAATATAATATGTAGGTGGATCAGCAATTAATATACGCAGGAACCATAGTATGATGAGATAACAAAATATTTACACCTAAATTCTTTCTAATTTCTTAGTCGTCATGACAAACTTCCACATTATGTGCTGACTGAGATACTTGTATTGACAAAACTTGCATCAATCAAAGCTTGTAAAAAACAATTAGATTAGTAAACTTCAATTACTTTGAAAACATAGATGTTCATTCATGAACACTCATATCACCCTAGCTGATGTAGATGACTCAACTTTAGCATGCAGATGGTGTGCATGCCTAGACAGATTCATTCATGAACACTCATATCGCCACAAGGTCCATTTACACCTGTCAATCACTTCTTGACTCACATTTCCGAAAACAACTTTGGATTGTTGAGGTAATGTCACCAATGATCCTTCCTGTATAAAACCATATGTTGGAAATTCGAAAATTTTAAACTTAATTGTCCTAACTAGAAAAACAACTAAATGAGAGCAAAAAATGTGAAGACATTCAATCGAAACCCTTATGCACATTTACCCATAGGTGGAAAATCAAATGCTTCAAAACTTAATTCATGTAAAATCGCAGAGCAAACTAAGAGAGAGGTAAGATGTAAAGAATACCCAATCAAAAAAAACATACAAGTGTACCCATACGTAGAAAATTCAACAGCCTTGACTTATGAAAATTAACCGGGTCAGTTGGCCCAGCGATTGCATAGCTGTATGCAATGGGATTGCGAGTTCAACGCTACACAGAGAGGAAGTTGCCACCCTTATTGACGAGTTGAGTTGGGATTAAGGTACTGTAGAATTTGTAGATTCTTCAAATGCCCATGAAAAAAAAAAAAAAAAAAAAAACTTGCGCAAATTGCAAGCAAACTAGCATAGTGGATAAATGCAAATTAGACCCAATTCAACCCTATATACAAGAGATTAAATTCTGTCCACCTAAGGAGGGAACTCCTAAGTTGCATAAATCAACATTTAATTTTTGATGTATCTATCGATGTCCGATCAAGCTGATTTCTTGGCATTATTATACTACACTGCGAGCCCCACAAAATCAACAATTCAGATTACTGCAATAAACACATGGTTAGGCCCACAAAAGGTGGCAGAAACAGTGGAGTTTTCACCTGAGGCAGAAAGAATTTTATACACCACTAGATCAAGTTTTCACACAACTCATAGGCCCTATTTGATAGGAGGGATTGGATTAGATGGGATTGTAGGCAAGAGATTATAGTGAGGGGACTATTTGGGAGTATAGTCCCTCATATCCCATGTTTGTGCATGGGATTGAACAATGGACAAGGTTAATCCCGTATGTCCTACGTTTGTTTTGAATAATGCTTGATAAAGGATTAATGGGTCAATTGTCCATATTGCCCCTAGTGCAATTTATAGATGAGTGATTCTATTTGAACCCAAAAAAATATCTCTAACCCTGACTATTCTTTACAACTACCTCAATTAATTTTATCCAAAAACAAAACTTGATTTTCAATTGACTATGTTGCCTTCGATAGTTTACTAAATCTTTTCGATGGTTTTTCCCAAAAGAGTCTCCTTTGTGAAGTGTTGTGTCTTGCTATAGAAGAGTACGGGTGACATATCGAAATTATTAGATTAAAAACTTAATTTATTAAATTAGAAACTTGATTGGGGTACATCAAGAAAAAAGAAAAGCCTAGTACCATGATATTGATACATGGGATATAGGATGAGAAAACAACTTCCGATAAAGTATTGGAAGAAGAAAAGCCAATAAAAATAGCCAAAACATAAGGCCCAAAACAAATCAATAGAAAAAGTTTTTTTATGTTATAGTAGAAAAAGTTTTTTTTTTTGTAAGGTAATATTTTTTTTGTCAAGGCAAGTAGAAAAAGTTCTTTTTCCAATTAGAAATATAACAAAATTAATTTTTTAATTACATGGAATAGCCCTAATGTGTTTTTCCTAAGCCATCCAGGGGCATCTTGGTAATCTAACCTCTAGTCCGGAGCTCCCCTTAATCCCAGGACTAATAGTGCCACCCCCTGGATTGTTTTGTCCCAAACATGGAGGATAACTAATCCGGAAGGGACTAAAAAAAACACAAACATGGGATTAGGAGAGGTAAGGGGATTAATAGTCTAATCCCACCCCCCAATCAAACAGGGCTAGTGAGTATTCCCATATTGGTCTTCAAAAGTAGTGAAATTATGCTAGTTGGTCTATGATTCTGAAATCTAAGCTACCTCTCACTATTGTTTAAAAGAAGGGAATTAAATTAATGAAAGACAAATCAAAACTGGAATCCCATACACAAATACCCATATGTGGAAAAATTCAATGATACAATACACAATCTTTTAACCAGCTGGGACTAGCTCAGTTGGTCAGGACCCTTGCATCTTACTAGAAGAGGTCAGGAGTTTGAATCTCTCCACCTTTGTATATGAGTGCGCATATGAGTGTTCTTCCTTTAGAGGGGCTTTCCTTTCTTTCTCCCCATGATGGGGTTATTTTTTCTATTGGTTGATTTGTTGGATTTGGTTATGTTGTGGACTATCACAATCAATGCATTGTCCCAGATTTTACTTTGTAATTCATACATAATATAAATCATCTCTCCTACCGATTGATAAAAAAATAAATTCATAATCCTTCAAATTGCATCCCAATTAGTACACAAGGAGTGAGAAAAGTGGAAAGAATACCCAGGTGACCAAGATTGGCGGCGACATGAAAGGCGTTAAAATCAGACTTGGACCTGATCTTAACGGCGTCAAGATCGCACAGGCCGAGCAAGTAACTGAACGTCTCTCGGGAATTGTTCTTCGCGGCGATGAAGAGAGCCGTCTCGCCCGCATCGGTCTGGAGCGCCATGAGGGCGGAGACGGAGGCCGGGTGATGGTGGTCGTCGGGGTTTTCAGTTTCGACGATGAGCTTAAGCGATTCGAGGTCGCCCGAACGAACGGCGGTGAAGAAAGATTGGTGGGTTATGAACCGGAGGTTCTTCGTGTCCATGTTAGGGTGAAAAGAACGGCGGCTTAGGGCTCTCTCGCTCTCTCTCTCTCTAATGGTGGAGTGAAGAACAGGGACAAGGGTACAATAATAGTAGTCTTTCTTTCTCTCTCCACTGATTGGAGTCTTTCAGTGGAGAAGACTTTCTACTCTCTCTTTCTCTCGCTCCTTTCTCTGTGGACAGGACTGTGTTTGGGAGTTGTGAACTGGGGGAGTGACTACGTGCTGAGAAAAAATTCTTACCACCTAGGTGGAAACCCATCACCGTGCATTGTGCATTGCAGGCTTTGCCGTGTATTTTTTTTTTTTTTTAAACATGAACCGTTCATCTTATACTATTCATATGGTAATACATTTACACAAAATTATATTTATCGGATATCGATAAATATATTAAAAGTTAATTCTTCAGGTATAAAATAGACGACTATGAATGGTTTAACTTTAAACTTATCTACCATCTATTTTTTAAACCAAACATCAATTTTTTATATACCTATCCATGTCTAATAAAACTGATTTTTTTTTGAAGATGTACTACTTTGCAAGCCCTACATGATGAACTGTTCAAATTATTACAATATACACACAATAGAGCCCACAATTGATGGTGATGATATATAACCCAAGTTTTTCGACCTAAGGTGGTTGGAATTTACACTCCATTGTGCCCCGGGCACCGTCATGTGGTGCCCGAAGCTCCTCCACTGCTACATTGTGGATTCATACACTTATTCTTAAAGTCCGCAGCAATGTATGGAAGTGAAGGAATCTGATGCCTCAAATGACTATGCTAAGATGCAATCAATAATTTTTCAAATCGAAGATAAGAGAGTTTTTGTGAAAGAATTTTCTTTTCAAGGTTGATTTTATTTTATATATAAAAGAAAAGAAAGCGAAGAAATTTATGAAAGAAACGAAAGTGAAAGTTAAGATAGGAAACAAAGTGGCTTTTCACTTTAATTTCTTTAATTTTCAACTTTTCTCTTTTCAAACTTAAATTAAACATCAACTATTCTACTATCACATCCAACCACCAACACATAAACACCCACACTCACAAAAGGGATAGAGCCCACACGCCCTGCACATCTTGAGTGTGGATGTGTAAGTGTTTGGGTGTGATTTTAGGATGTGCGGAACCCAATCCTATTGTGAATGTGGGTATGTAAATATTTGTATGTTTGGTAGTGGCTTTTTATAATTTTGATTAAACAAGGAGGGAAGTATTTTGGCTTCTCTGCTGTCTGTTGTTGGACTGAGTGTCGTTCGTGAGATTCTACCTATCCAAAAATGTTTTTAATGGTTCGAATTTTAACATAACTCTTCGAGAGAAGAGTGTTAGGACCACGGGTCACGGTCTCTCTGTGTTGGCAAATTCCATGACAAAAACACATTTATTTGTATCCCCATTTATCGAGTTGTATTTTATTTATTTTTGTTTCTCGTGTGTTTGTTTAGGAAGTGGAAGGAAATTGAATCTATATCTATAATTGAGAGTGAGTGAATCGAGCTAAAATGGAATGGATTGATTGGGTTATCAACCGGAGCAACCTTTCTTAATAAGGCGAAATTTGGGAGCGGAACAAATAATTTTAATTCCATCTCTTTTCGGCTACTAGGGTAAGGGAGAGTGTGGCAGTCTAAATAATTGCCTTGATATATAAAAGAAACAACGAAAAGGGAGCAGTGGAGAGGCATGTGGTTTTAAGAAAAATAAAAAGAGGGCTGCTGGAAGTAGACTTCGGTGAATGAAGTCCACTTTGTATCTTGGAGTTCCAATCCAATTGATGGATCATTGACCATACATGATATCTTCAAGAGGGTTTCAACATCTTCTTCAATTTATTTGAGAAAAACGCTAAGGAGAATTTCTCGGCAAGTTCAAGTCCTTCGGTGGATTTCCGGGAGCAAATGGAAGGCTTGTGGATTCAAGGTAGCGGCGGTCAAGCATTCAGAGAGGTGTACGTGGATTCGGCAAAAGCATCTAGGTTTAGGTTTGTGGAGTTCAAACTTATCGTAAGAGTTCTTGTAACCTTGTGTTTAGTAGTGTTTGATTCCTTCCCATGGTTTTTTCCCGTTTTGGGTTTTCCACGTATATCTTGGTGTTCGTTATTTGTTTGCTTTCCGTTTGTGAGATTGACTTTGTTTATCGCATGGTTAATTGTCGATTGAGATTTAAAAAATAGCAAATCGTTAAACCTAGAGGATCTAGGATTTTCAATTGGTATCAGAGCGGGTCACTCATAATATTAGGGTTTATTCCTAGAGTGGATCCTAATTTTATTTATTTGCTATTATGGAAACCCCTAATAACTCTGCTGTTGCGAAACCTCCTCTTTTAGATGGGTCTAATTATGCATATTGGAAAGCTAGGATGAAGGCTTATTTGAAATCTCAGAACAATCGTGTCTGGCTCTCGGTTGTTAATGGCTATACTGAGCCTACCACAACTGTGGAAGGTAAAATTGTCCGAAAGCCTGATGAGTCTTGGGATAACACTGATCACTTGAAAGCGACTCATAATTCATGTGCCCTTAATGCTATTTTTGGTTGTGTGTCTATATCTGAGTTTCAACGTATTTCAACTTGTGAAATAGCTAAGGATGCTTGGGATATTTTATCCACCACTCATGAGGGGAATAGTCAAGTGAGACAACAAAAACTTCAAAGTATTATCACTGATTTTGAGATGATACGGATGAGTGACAATGAGACTTTTGGTGATTTTTATGCGAGGTTGAGTGAAATTGTGAACTCAAGCTTTAACTTAGGTGAGCCTATTTCTCAGGAGAAAATAGTTAAGAAAATCATGCGTTCTTTACCTAAGAGGTTTATTAGTAAAGTTGAAGTCCTTGAATGTTTGCCTAATTTTGATTCCATGAAGGTTGAGGAAATTGTAGGTCATTTCCTAACATTTGAAACCAAATTGTCGCAATATGGATCTCAAAAAGAGAAGAACAAAAGCGAGGAAAAATCTTTGGCTTTTTCTAGTTTTAAGGTCTCGGATAGTGATGACGATGAATTAGACCAAAAGGAAATGGCTTTATCTGTTAAAAAATTTGGAAATTTTTTTAAAAAGAATAAATCCTTTGGTCCTAATTTGTAGAGACCCATATTTAATTTAATTAACTTTAATGTTTATAAGTGAGAAAAATAGGAAGTGTGATGTGTTTATGTGATTTGGGGCTAAAGTGTTTGAATTGATTGTGGAAGGGTGCAAGTGTAATTAACATGTTTATGGGTATATATAGGAGGGTGGGAGAGTAGAGAATCATTTTTCTCTCATCTCTCTCTCCCGACTCTTCCTCTCTCTCTCGGCTCTCTCCCTCTCTCTTGCTCTTTCTCCAAATTTCACCAAAATAACTTAAAACCCACTCAATACAACCTTCAATTCTTCACCCTCTACGCGTATTGTGGTCCGTATATCGCCGGTTGGAGCTCGGTGGAGTCGTATCACTCTCGGTTTCGATTTCGGAAAGCTAGGGCTCTTATTTTTGTGGGTTTTGTTCTTCGGCCTCGAGGTAGGGATTCTACTTCTCAATATATGTAATAGAAGTGTTTTCTAGTCTTAAATCGTGTCCTTGGTTGTTGTTGTTGTTGTTGTGGAAATCGTCGAAATCTGCAGAAAATCTGGACGAACACCCGTTTGTATCGATACTGCTCTGCTCAGTATCGATACAGGAATCTCTGGAACGAAATTAGTTACTGCTGTATCGATACTGATTAAATCAGTATCGATACAATATTCTCTGGAGCATTTTTAGCCTATGTTGTATGGATACTGAAATTCGCAGTATCTATACAACAGTACATTAGCCCAGCTTTTGTTCTTTGTTTCGAATCCCATTGTTTTGACCCCCGATCATTTCTAACTCATTCGAGACATCACCAAATCACTCCATAATATTGTTAATCTTACTCCTTGAGTTCGTTGTGTGTCCTTTGCATCCCTTGCCCTTGTTCGATAAGTTTTGACGTCGATTAACATATGAACTTCGATTGAATTGAATTGAATTGAAATGACACGTTATGAGAACATGAGACGTTTGGATCTTTGTTGACACAACGAGAACATTCGGGGCCCATCGACGGGTGGGTGCCTGGCAGGGGATATCAGGGTCCCATAATTAGCCTGGCAGGAGCTTATGCTCATATCGAACATTCAAGGCCCAACCTTTTAGGTGGGTGCTTGGCAGGGGATATCAGGGTCCCATAATTAGCCTGGAGCTTCAGCTCATGACACATACGACGAGATGGTTTTGGACGCATGGAAGGTGGGAATGGTTTTAGTGTGAGTCAAGTGGTGATCGTCGAGTTGTTGTTTCGAGGTTAATAAGTCAAGAGTGTTGATTTTCGTTTTGACCTTGTTTAGGTTCCTATTCCTTGATCATCTTTGCATTTCTTTTGCATATAATGTTAGTATAGAATTTCCTACTGGGCTAGTGTAGCTCAAGCCTATTATCATTTTCAGGTACCGACGCCGGGCAATAGCATGCATGCTTAGAGTGCTTGAATGTGATCATCATTTTGAAAGCTAACATTGAAGAGTTACTTAGGCGTCTTTGTAAATCTCTTTTGAAGATGTATTTGTAACTTTATTTGTAGATCTTTGACGATGGAATATTGTAATCCTTAACTCTCGAATATTCAGTACTTATGTTAATTTGGGCCTTGGAGCCAAAGGTGTAATATTTTGGAAATTCTACATTATTTTGGTTATCGTAAGGGTTATGGCGAAGTTTATTTATGGAAATCATTTATATTTATGTTAAAAATCGAGGGCGTGACATAATTCGAAAGATAATAATGGTGGTGACAAAGGGTCTTCCAAGGGTAAAGAGATGAAAGAAAGCAAATCATTGGGTCCCCAATGTTACGAGTGCATGGGGTTTGGTCATATTGCCCAAGATTGTGCTAACAAACAGAAAAATAAATCCTATAATGTCAGGACTTGAGATGATAGTGACTCTGATGAAGAAGAAAATTGTGGGGGGAATAGTAAAGTCATGGCTTTAGGAGCTTCTGTGCATCCTCATGTGAGTGAGTCTAAATTAGGAAATGGGAGAGTGAATTATGAGGATCTGAGCAATAGTGAAAGTGAGGAGGAAGAGAGTTTGCAAAAAGTCTACAATAACCTTTTCAAAGAAAGTTTGAGGTTGACTAAGACTAACATTAAGCTATCTAGTGAAGTGAAGATGAGTGATGAGTGATGAGTCTTTTATGAAACTCAAGCAAGAGCTTTTGGAAGCTCAAGCTCGGGTGAATCAAGTTGAGAATAATAGGGATTCTTCGGTTAATGAACTTGTGGAGATTAAAAGCATGAATGTTAAACTTGGTATTGATTTGCATGCTTCTTTTGAATCTAACAAATTACTTGAATTAAAGGTAGCTAATTTGCAAGTTGAGCTTGATAAGGCCAATGCTACTTTTAAAAGAATGAATGCAGGTTCAAAGAAATTAGAAGAAATTCTTGATGTTCAAAGGCCAATGAGTGATAAAACAGGGATTGGTTTTTATGGAGCTTCATCCCCAAAACAGTTTGAAGGTACAGTGAACGCGGTGCAACCTAAAGAGGTAACAAAAAAATCTCAAACTATAAATATTGCTAAGCATAGTGCTGAAAAACCTCATGATATGAAACCTAACATTCCTAAATTTATTTTGACATGTCATTTTTGTCGTGTAAAGGGTCACATTCGACCTAATTGCTTTCAACTTCATGGGTACCCCAATACTCTTCTCCAATATCAACATGTTAGTAAAAATGGGGGTAAGTATCATCATTTTGGTTATGGTTTTGATAGAATGCAATGGCCTAGACATAGGATGACTTCACATGAAAAGAATATGTATGAGAATCCTAATTATTTGTGTAAAACTATTGAAAAAGCTGGGAAGGTTAAGGCTAGATATAAATGGATGAGGAAGTTGGACTTGAGACCTTACACGAATTTTATCAACGCTGGTTCATCTGGAGATGTTGACTTTGCCCTTTGAAGGATTGCTCTTAATTAATTGGATCCAAAGTCTAAGCTGATTTTTTTTTTTATCTTGTACCTAGATTTATGGTTTCTGCTGGGTTATTTATTTGTGTTGATTAGTTTCTTAGCATGTTTCATTTAGTTTTTTTTAATTTAACTTTTGGATTATCATTTTGCCTTGTTAACTTAAAAAAATACAAAAAGATTTTGTTTTTGTTATATGATAGAAAAACAGAAAAATATTTTCATTTCTTTTTCTCTTCGAGTGTAAGTTGGGCATGATAGTCTCTGTTGTGGAGTAGATGATTGTCATGAGTTTTTATGAGTATGAACATTTGGACTTTTATTGTGCATACTCCATGATCCCTCCACAACATGAGAAGTTTTAAAGGTTATATGGCATGATTTTTGACATTGTGATGCACACTTGCTCATAACTATGAAGGATGGTTTCTTGATTTAGTGTCTTAGTTCTCATGAACTTGGCGTATATCTTGTGACCTACCTTTTGAGATTGACCTATGGCTACCATTCTCTTTGTGATGATATCATTTTTATTTGCTCTTCTCTCCTAAAAGCACCTATTCGTTTATTCTCAATCTATCCGGGCATTCACTTAGTAGCCGGGCAATTGGAGTGAGGTATTCTCCATCTGAACGTTCGCGTCAAACAGCAGTGGGGTAAGAAAGAAAGAAAGAAAAAGAAAAGAAAAGAAAAAGGAGAACTTATTATAGTACTAAAGAAAGGGAAATGTGCTGCTGAGGGGGAGTTTTGTACTCTCTCCCTTTCATTGAACCACATTGAGACCTAGCTTGGTTTGACTTCTTGAGGGGGAGTCATCTTGATATGCCTATTGTTTATGAGAATATAGGTCCTAAATTGAGTTAACTTGATATTTTGGTCATTGAAACACACACACAATTTTGTTTGTCAAAGATCATGGTGTGTTGCATTCTTAATGCCTTACTAGTGGTTTCATCACTGAGCATGTTATTTGATAGTCTTGATGTTCATTTTCATGGATTCTTATGGCATAATACTTGCCCAATGTTGATAGATTGCTCTTACTCTTACTCTCTCAAGATTTATTTTATTATTGGTTATGAACATCATTGCTTCTAGTGGATTTTTTTATTTTCCTACTTCTACCTTTGTCATTCCGTGACAAAAAGGGGAGTAATTTGTTGATTAACAGATTGTGCTTCTTTAGTGTTTCTGCAGCTTTACAGGACGTGACCTCAATCTGTTAGGGGATAGTTTTTTCTGTGTCGAGTGTGTTTTGTCATGGAAGTGCCAAATGGAGAGATTGTTAGGACCATGGGTCACAGTCTCTTTGTGTTAGCAAATTCCATGACAAAAACGCATTTATTTGTATCCCCATTTATCAAGTTGTATTTTATTTATTTTTGTTTCTAGTGTGTCTGTTTAGGAAGTGGAAGGAAATTGAATCTGTATCTATAATTGAGAGTGAGTGAATCGAGCTAAAATGGAATGGATTGATTGGGTTATCAACCGGAGCAACCTTTCTTAATAAGGCGAAATTTGGGAGCGGAACAAATAATTTTAATTCCATCTCTTTTCGGCTGCTAGGGTAAGGGAGAGTGTGGCAGTCTAAATAATTGCCTTGATATATAAAAGAAACAACGAAAAGGGAGCAGTGGAGAGGCATGTGGTTTTAAGAAAAATAAAAAGAGGGCTGCTGGAAATAGACTTCGGTGAATGAAGTCCACTTTGTATCTTGGAGTTTCAATCCAATTGATGGATCATTGACCATACACGATATCTTCAAGAGGGTTTCAACATCTTCTTCAACTTATTTGAGAAAACGCTAAGGAGAATTTCTCGGCAAGTTCAAATCCTTCGGTGGATTTCCGGGAGGCAAACGGAAGGCTTGTGGATTCAAGGCAGCAGTGGTCAAGCATTCAGAGAGGTGTACGTGGATTCGGCAAGAGCGACTAGGTTTAGGTTTGTGGAGTTTAAACTTATCGTAAGAGTTCTTGTAACCTCGTGTTTAGTAGTGTTTGATTCCTTCCCGTGGTTTTTTCCCGTTTTGGGTTTTCCACGTATATCTTGGTATTCGTTATTTGTTTGCTTTATGTTTGTGAGATTGACTTTGTTTATCGCATAGTTAATTGTTGATTGAGATTTAAAAAATAGCATAGTTAATTGTTGATTGAGATTTAAAAAATAGCAAATCGTTAAACCTAGAGGATCTAGGATTTTCAAAGAGTTAACCGTTGAATGTAAAGATTTTAGCTATGATAAAACAGTAGAGACCTTTCTGAACTGCACAGGAGCTGAGTCCTTTTCTGTTCCATTGCCCGAGTCCCCTACGATCCCAAGGCTTTGTTTGCTTTGTAAGGAAAGAAAAAGAAGAGAAGAGAAATACTATAAGAAAAATAAAAAGCAAACATTATACTAAGAATTTACTGTACTCAGTAATGTGTTGCCTGATGTGTTTTGTTTTGTTATTCCTTTTCTCTCTCCACAAATCAAATAATAATAAAAAAAGATTCTTCTTTTTCTTCTCTTTTTCCCAGGAGTTCCTAACAAACTTTTGACCCTGTTATTTTTAGGTTTTGAATTTTGAAGTCTATAATTATTATTTTATTTTTTTAATCATTATTCTTATTTTTCTCAAATTATTATTCATATTTTTAATTATTATTCTATTTCTCTCTACATTTATTATCTACAAATCTAAATCCAAAATTTCAAAGTCAAAAAGAACGGGTCGGGTTTCAAGGTTGACACACGACACTTTAAAAAAAGAAAAAGAAAAAGGTTGACCCACGGCCGTCCGGCTATTTTCGGCCCCCTTTCGGACCTACTTGGCACTTGTTAACACAAATAATCACATAAAAAACAAGTTGATAAAATTTATTTTGAACAAGGCTTCTAAAAGTCATGATCCAGTGTGCCCTGTTCATTTTTTTCAATAAGCTAAAATGAAAAAAATGAAATTCGATTAAATGACACCAAATCTTGGGCTAGCACATTTAATTGAAATTTGATTAAATTGGGCCGTGAATTAAGAGTTTAATAAGCTAAAAATTAATGGGCCACATTAATTTTGTAATTTAGACCAAGACCCAATTAATTTTAGTCTTGAAACTTGGCCCATGTTTTATTTTTCGGTCATCGGAGGAAATCCTAATTGAAGTAGTTATGAAATTCTTTTAGAATCAAAGTGGAAAGCCGTTTGACTTTGTCAAAATGACTCTATTATGCTTAGTTTATACACGTGCAGGAGAAGGAAACAAGTAATGGGGTTCCATTACTCCATGATTCACAAGAGAAAGGAAGTGAAGTTCATGGGTAAGTTGTTTTTCTTCAAGAATCTGTAAAGAGTCGATATTCTTAAAATAATAATAAATAATAATATTTATCAAAACAAAAATATTATTCATGCTCGTAGTTTATGTAATGCGAATTATTTTTTATGTTGTCACACTAGTTTTAATTCAGTAATCGATCGTATGAGCGCGTGTTCGGAGAGTAATTTACCTAGTATGTGCGTGTGCTGCCTCGAACCAAGCCCTTTCCCCAATAGTACGGAGTAATATTTTTCTTTTCGGCAGAGAACATAATCCCCCTTTTCACTCCTTATTCCTCACATATAGACAACACACAGTCACCCATTGGTTTATACCCCTCATGCAATAAACCAAAACCCATTTAAAACTTCCTTTCCATTCCTTGTTCCCAGTTACACAACTCGCGGCAGAGAGAGAGAGAGAGAGAGAGAGAGAGAGAGAGAGCAGCGAGAGAGTGAGAGATAGGAATACCACTCCACTGCCTTCACCGTCTTCATCATCACCAACCTGCCTCCCATCTTCTTCTCATCACAGTAGAACACCACCGAGCCACCGAACGCCTTCTCCGCTCCTTTTCTCTCATCACCAACCGTAACACCTCCTCCTTCTCTCCATAACCACCGGGCACATACCACCACCTCCCACCACAACCGGATCACCACCTCATCATCATCACCATCACCACCGGATCCCACACTGCCGTGCTCACCACCTTACAACCGAGCTCCGCCGCAGTTCTGACTCGCCGCTGAATCACTCCGAAACTTGTTTCGCCAGACGAGAGGTAGTCCAAACTCACTCCCTAAATATATATTATGTTCCGTATTGATTGTTTCGTGTTTTGGTATAAAAATAATTGAACCCGACGTCGCCGGTTGTAAGCCGGCCGAAATCCGCTGGATTTTCCGAAATCCATGGCCGTGGTGTCCGTTGGTCATGGCTACTGTTTCTTCTTCTTTTTTTTTTAAATAAAAAAATTGTTTTAGATTAATTACAGTGTAGCCCTCAAGTTAGATAAGCTTATAAATTGAACCTTGAGTATTAAATGTTAATATTATAAACCCCAAGTTAATTAGTTTTGGTTAAATACTAGTTTTTATTGCAATCATGAAGTATTTTAGTATTGACAATACTCCGCGACAATGAAGAATAAACGTAGACTTTAATTTTGATAAAGAAGAGAGAAAATAAAGGAACCGCTTAATTTATTTTTCTCGCAAGATTAGTTTTATCGCATGACTATTTTTATGGAAATATTAACTGTATCGCATGATTATTTTTATGGCATTATTAGTGGCATCGCATGATTATTTTTATAGCATTATTAGTTGTATCGCATGATTATTTTTGTGGCATGATTAGTTCTATAACAAAATAAATTTATCGCTTGAAACAACATTATTAGCATGTTAGCCTGTATCGTGATAATGTTGAACTTGTGAAATGTTGTTGTACTGATAAATTGAACAAATAGGTTCCCGGGCTTGGTTGCGATGTGCGGATTTAACTTATTAGACGTGAAAATAGGATTAATGGAAAATATAATAGAGTGAGAGGCTGTACTTTTATTTTGGCCGGGCTTGGAACTCGTGGTGATGTATTGATTGGAGATTGATTGGTGATGAATTTGTGAATTGTTGGTTTATGAAACCTTGGGTACGGCATGGTAGTGATCGACTCTCAAATGTTGGGGACGGATCATAAGGGAGGTATTGTGCTTGTGTCACAACCTGGGCTTGAATGTGCTCGCGTGCGCATTCGGTGAAGTTTTATACTAACTTTTGGTTGCGGATGGGATACCTAAGTACATAACTTAGGTATTTTTCATTCGGATCTGGAAAATGGGAGTCGGACCACACCAGTGTCTGTGCTAGAGGTTATGGATAGGAACGGATTTGTGGATAAAATCCGAGATTTCACATAGGTTAAAGGATAGCAATGAAAGAAAAGTTGATTGTTCTCTTTTTATGTTATTTTTAATGCATGTCAATTATATTCCTATTGCTTGTAAGTTCTGGGTTCGGGTGGATTTTGGCTACTGAGCTTCATCACTTATGGTACTATGTTGCCCTGGTAACTCAAATGCCAGGTATATATTGAAGACGGAGCAGAAGGGCCATACGTGAGGAAGGTTTTGATGCTAACCGAAAAAGATATTATCGAACTCTGGTTGCACCCTTAGTTGCTCTATAACTTAAAACTAAATTATTTTAATATTGTAGAGTAAGAGAATTTGGCAAAATACTTTAAGGTCGATATGTTGTGATTTGATTGGAATTGACAAAACTTTTGAAATTTTATACGCTTCGAAATGGAAAACGAATTGGAATTATCTTTTCAATTTTTTGATATGTCTCTAAATTTTTGGGGCGTTACAGAATCAGAGTGTAACTGCCATAGACCGCCAAGTATGTTAGTGGAAAGTTGAAGTCGGACACTTGGCAGTGCATGGAGCAAACATGGGACACTTGTCAATTCGTGGTGAAGGCGGGAAACTTGGCTCAGATCTGAACCGGTGCAATATTTGCCTATAAATACTAGTTCTCAAGACTAAAAAAGGATTCCTACGCCAATCAAGCCCAGTGCTGAAACCAAAGTTTTTCCAGCGAAGCACCTATTTTACTTTTCCTGTACCAACTCAATTACTTCTTCAAGTAATTCGGGTTTTTTTTTCTTTTCGTTATATGCTAACTTTATTATTCAGATATAATAAAGTTCTTTTTATGTTTGTTCTTCTTTTTCTCACACGGTTGGGAAATTTTAAATCCACTTCGTTGTGGCAAATCATGAACCTCTTTGTGGCCTTACCCTTTGGGTCACACACAGTCGTACTATATATGAAGTCAGATCGAGGCGCACACGTTTTTTATACGTTGGACGACGATAAGTCCTGATACGCCCGCGCTCATACCACATATGCCATTGATTTTTCGCTCATGCGCATACCCGGCGGAAATTTGGGAAACACCTGTTCAGGTATAAGGCGGGATCTGATCATCTTGTTTTTTTGCGTGGCTATTAAAAATATCAACGAGTTCTATACTACAAACGGAATCGCTTATCAAAATAAGTCCGAAAAGAAGCTCTCAAATGGATGGGCTTGCATCTCGTGGAGTCCATTGCACAACCTAAAAGTAAGACAAACTGTCTTCTAAAATAAAGTATTTTTGCCAGGAAAATATGTGATGAAGAAAGTGATTGGGCGTCGACTCATAGGACTGACTACGCTATGAGCATTGAGCAATGCTAGTAGTACATTTATTAATTAGTACTACTAACATAAATATTAGTCCTAAACTCTACTGAAGTTTTTAGTACTGGTTGATTTTTTGACTTAACTTTCCGTCCTCAAATTCAAAGAAATACAAATTGACCATCCCGAATACAACTTATATTTTACAAGTTTCCAATTATCACAACATCCGATGGATTCGTACTCCCCAATTATTCACAATCTTCTTTGGCTATCATAGCGATCAGTATCATCATTCATCATCGCTTTCGCCATCATTCCCTCCTCATCTCTCTTACCATTATTGTCTCCCTCAAAAATCACTTAATCTCTATCTTTCTTTTTTTTTTTTAGGAAAAACATTTTGATTTTCTCACATGATTATTTTGTACTTAGGCTTCAATTTTTTTCAATTTTCCTGCTAAATAACAAACTGTCTTCAAAGTATATGAAACAAGACTAGAAACAAACATTAGACTTGATTGTGAGAAAATATTTGCTCAATCATGACTAGTATGTGTCCCATCTATACCGAAATATCTCTAGATTCATTAGAGTAGTGTTGTGTCCACCGCACGATTTCACCGCTCTTTCAATTTCATTGTCCGTCACGGCAATCAATGGTCCAGATTTTTAAACAAATTTTTCCAGGGAGGAGAGTTTTTTGACGGTGAGATTGAGTGCGGTTGGGGGAGGGGTAAAAGAGAGAGGTGGGCGTTGACTTTTCTATTCATCACCCTTTGGAGTCATCAACTGTGGAAATTAAGGACTTGATAGATGCGTGGAGTGTACATAATAACTCCTCTATATGCATCTTTTTAGGGCACTGGTTCAAAGCAAATCGGATTCGGATAAGCCGTTACAACCCAAATCCATACAGGATATATAACACCCTGATAAGATGGATCCATGGGGTTTTCAATTTGAACAGATGCATGTAGTCGGTAACAAATAGGTGGGGTATAAAGTACTCGAATTAAAACATTTTTCAATCTGTTTATCCACTTTAGTAACATGGCTCGAGATCATTGGTTAAACACCGCATTGTACGAACACACAACAGTTTAGGTAAATTAGGAGGTCACGGAATTAAAATACCAAATATTGAAGGTAAAATATGATACCTGTTTTATTGAAAAATTAAAGAGAAGCCGAGTCAAGTGACACTACTTGTCTTTTAGTGGTTTTGTCCTTGGTCACATAAGTGAATTCTCTAATATTTGTGATGTTACTTGAGATATGATTTTCTAGTGGAAAATAACATGTGATCCAATATATATATTTTGGTGGTTCAAAACATGTGAATTTTTATAGTTGGAATCATGAGAATTTGGGGTGAAGTACATATATTTATTCAAACTTTTGTGGTCCAACATTAATTTTTTTAACAAAATACACATCCGTTCACGCTTTAAGGTTTTTCAAAAAATTTGAGACATAATAAATAAAAATAAATTAGCTGAGTGAAGATCTCCTGAAGCAGAAAATTTTCATGTAAAAAATAAGAAAAGGATTTTGATGGTCCACTTTTTAATAATAACACTCTAATATTTTGGTGTTTTTTTGAAAACGTCCTATGCCTATTTTGAACATATTAAAAAACAAATTTTATAGTGTGGCGTGCCAAACTCATTCCTTGAAATAGGGCTATCAAACTTATTTATTTTTAGGGTAAATTTCACTTACCTCCCCTGAGGTTTCTGACAATTATAGATACCTCCACTCAGGTTTTAGAAATTACACTTACCTCCCCTCTGGTTTAGTTGTCGGCTGCACATACCCCCAACCGTTAGTCAGCTGTCACTAAAGATTACGGAGATTTATTTCCCATTTTGCCCTCATCTCTTGTCTTTAGCTTTTTATTATCTCTTTTACATTTTGAAAAGTGCAATAAACATATATCGAAACACCACATGTTGATGATATATATACACACCAACAATAGAGAATACATGTTCAACATTTTGGGCTAACCGAAAGTGATGGCTTTGTTCGGTTATTGTTTTAGTTTTAGTTTTGTTTCTAATCATTACCCTCTTTCTCAAATTATTATTTTCTCATCTCTCTTTATCTCTCTCCAATTATTACCCTTATCTTCAATTATTACTCTATTTCTCTCTCCACCAATTACCATAACTAAATTAAACTCCCAACCAAACACTACCGACGTCTTTTTTGTTCTCTTTTCTGAACTTTTCTAAGTTTTGGGAGAAAAACTATTACTTTTTTTGGTTTCTCTACATAAGAGGAATATCTAAGAAGTAGAAAAATATGGACAAATTTGAAAATTATTATAATCTAAAACAAATTAAATTAAATAAACAAGATAAACCAATTTATTTTGATTATTTCGGGGTTTTTTTAAAGTTCGAAAAATATGGTCCATGGTATTTTAATTTTTTTATTCTACTCATTGAGACAAACTAAAAAATTAAAAATAATTGAATTAAAGTTTAAAAAGGTTCACTAACTACCAGAAAAAAGCCAAAAAAAAAAAGTAAAATTTTTAAAATTTTAAGGTCCATAGATTTGTAATAAGTGAATGGGTGGTTCTAAGATATGGTGGTAGTTTTGGAATATTAATCAACTACTTATTTATTTTTTTGGTTTCAGGCTACACATGTATAAACTCATGTATAAATTTTTGGCATTTATGTGAAATTAAGTTTAGTTTGGCATGAATGAAAATTTATTTCTTTGCATTTTCAGGGAAAAAAAAAAACTTGCTTGTATTAATTCTCAACTTGTGTAAGTATAAATAAGTCTCTGAAAATAACCAAACATAACTCTTTTTAAAACCCACCTTAAAAGTTAGTATGTTACTTTTTTTGAGCCAAGGAAAAAATAAAAAGAATATTTGGCATCTCAAATTAATTTTTTCTACAAAGACAAAATAAACTACTAAAAAAGTTTTTTTTTTTTAACTATGTTTACTTTTTTTTGGATTTATTTGGTTGTTACAGTACTTGGTAGGGAACTTTTATTACCTTTGATTCAATTTTATACTTTTCCATATATATAATGATTAAGGAATTTGGTAATGAACTAAATAAGAATAAATGAAAATAAAAAGTTTCAAAATTTTATTTTTTGAGACTCTATATAGAGAAGAGGTGACTGGTCAAATGTTAATTAAGGTGGTTAGTTTTGTATTTTTTGAGTTATTTATTTATTCAAATAGATAACATTGTAGTAAGAAAATTTGTGAAGGGGTAAAAAAAGTAAAAGTGCAACTTCTGTTAGTGTTTGGGCTGAATTAGCTCAATCAAATGGCAAATAATTGTGTGCGGGCGTGCCAGAAAAGAAATAATTTCAGAGAAGAAATTACTCTTTTCAAATTGATTTGAAATAACTAATCTCAATCAGGCAATTGTGTTATTCGTTCGATTACTTCAACTAAGAGGATTTTTTTCCTTAAGGTATCAACCAAATAAAAGATTGACGCGCTTCGAATCAGAAAAGATGATTGAATACAAACAAACCTGAATTTAATCAAAGGTAAATTTGTATGCAAACACTCTTAAGACTCTTCCAAGAATAATGCAGAAAAATAAGCACACTGAATTTAATCAAAAGTGGACTTACAAACGACTATTCTTTGGTAAGAAAAAACTTATAAGAAAATAAGAGAACTTGAATTTAATCAAAAAGGAATCTTACATGCAAATAAGCCTTCAACTTACAAAAAGATCCTACGTTAAACTAAAAACTAATCTAAGATAGATCTCTGAGCAATCATTTTGTATGAATTGTCAGATGATATGAATTTTTTGTGGGGGGCTTCTCTCTTCGCTTTACTTCTTTATTTATAGACACTGGGTTCCACGTCTTCGATTGATGCCCACGTTGGCCACATAAAACGGTTGAGGGGGCTTTCGAACGGTTATCTTGATATTTCCAGAATTCTTTCCTCCTCTGCACGCTTTGATCATGGTGTTCATGGCCACTTCTTGGATAGTGGTTCCTATTTTCAAGCAACGTGAATTAATGCAACACGTCTAGCTTCCCAAATAATTCTCTGCAATTGCACCTAATTTCAGTTATAAAACAGGGCAGTGAGGATACCGTTCGTTGATTATAATGTCTAAATTAACGGTTAAATCCAATAACTTCCCAAACCATCGTTTAATCATTACTCAAACGACACCGGTTCACCCTAAAATGACACCGTTTGTCATAAAAATAGTGTTCTCTTTAATTCCCGTAATCCTCTGTAATTGGTACTCGACTGGGACAGGTTCCGTGTGGTTATCGTATCGTTCGGTGCTACGTGAAATTTTTCCATTGGGTGGAACTTTTTAAGATGTAAACGCACCCTCCGCATTAACATTTTATTTATGCTAAATAAATGTTAATGGCACACGTTCTCTGCCTATGTCCCTTCAAATTCGGACGCACGAAGCATGACAGGATTTCATTCCCATGCACGTCTATTGAGCTTCCAAAGATAGCTACAATAATTTTCCTATAAATGGCAGTTAATGATAGGGTTTAACGAATCACATTATCCCTCATAAATCCCTTCAAATTTAAGTCTTCTCTGCTAAGAAGTCTTACGTTTATGGACTCTCTTCCAGAAATCAATCTTCTCCTAGATAACCTCGATCATCAATCTCACTCTCCCCAAATGTCTCCTCCAAATTCTCCTCGAGTGTTGGCAGACAAGATTATTTCTGATCGAACATTCCATACCCCCAACCCATCTCCCATAGGTTGGGATTCATCTTTAACCCGTTCGAATTCATGTGATGGGTCCAACTGGGGCTCATGGGAAGAAAACTTCGCTAATATCAACAATGGTACCATTCTGGTCAAGTTCGACCAACCTGACCCCACACCTAATAGATTCCATCACTTTCGAACCCTGTTTGCGAGCCAATTCTTACCTCTGAGCGGTAACGACACCGTTCACATGGGAATGCTCGAATCAATCTATTCGTCTCTCAAATTTTCTCCTTTCCTAAAGTAGGAGGAAAACTATCTTGGGTCTGCCCCCTATTGTGACTTTAAACGCATGGCCCAAGCTTAAAAAACCCTCTGGCTCACAGAGATACAAACCCCACATTTCCCAGCTGACTTCGAAGAGACCAATAAGTTGGTTCCCCTTCCTGAAGAGCCTGACTGGTTCAATGAGGTGAATAACCTTGCCATCAACACCCCTCATTTCCAATGGCAATACGATTATTCCATCTACCCTGCTGACAAGAGCAAAGCTCTGCAGCTTTCTCCTTCCTGGACATCCACATCCTGGAAGAACAAGTCCCACTAACCAATTTCAAATGGGCTTGTGAAACACTGGTGCTATGCTCCATCCCCTCCGTAGTTTCCTATCAAATCCACTGCTTCTTGGATTTTCTACCAGTGATCAAGTCATGGCTCGAAGCCAATACTGCTGCGTATTGCTTCGATCAAATCCTTCAAGACTATACCATTGTCAAAGAAAGGATTGAGAAGTTGCACGACCAAATCCAGAACTTCACCGCTGAGTCCTTCGAAGTGGTGCCTGGCAATGCAGACAAGAAGCTTCGAAGGCGCTTAAAAAGGCAACAAGTGAAGTGTCCAACAAAAGAGGCTAAACTTCGAATGAAGGCCAAAGCACTGGTGCTCCGCTTTAGGCCTCTGTTGGAGAAGAAATTGGAGTCGGACTCCAAGGAAGACATGAGGAAAATGGAGCTGAAATTCCTCCAATTTGCATGGAACAAGTTCCATAGCCTTGTTACTTGGTCCTTTCCTCATTACTTCGAGAATAAAAAAGAAACTCCCCAGCATCCAGGCCCTTCGAAGGCCTAATTTGTACTCTTTTTTTTTTAGGAACTAGTATTTCCCTTATTTTGCTTTTTTTGTAAATACGCAAATTTCAATTTTGTAATCCAGTAGTTTTGCTTAATGAAATTTCCTCTTTTACCAATACGCTGGACTTGGGTTTATTGTTAAAATAGTAATTCTAACAATAATAATTCTCCTAAAGAGAAAAAACCAACCCTAGGGGACCCCAGGATACGGGCCCACTACAGGCCTGGCCCACCTGCAGAAGTATAAAAGCGGAATTGATTCAAAACCACCCTTACTCTCTACGCATTCAAGTCTTTTCAAAAACTCAAGTTTCCTCAAAACCTCTCAAGAACAGAAACCCTCTCTGCTCTCTTTCTCCAACAACGTTAAATCACCACCTGAATCAATGGCTTCTTCCAGCAACCCAGTCTCGGAACATCCTACTCCTTCTCTGGCATTGAGGCGGTTCGTGTCAGGAAAAACCCAGGAAGCGACTGAAAAGTCCTACCTCGACGCCAGAATTTTCATTCCAAACCCTAGCGAAGAAGGTATTTTTATCTTGGGCCCTCAACTTATAGGGGAAATCCCTACTACCCTTTCCCTCTACTGTCCTCGATTGGGGGATGCCGATATTCGGGCCTGTTCAAACCTCGACTGGCAAAATTTTACGAGGAAATCCTTCTCCTGTTGGCCCACATTGGACAAGGATTGGAAGATATGGACCACCCGCATGTTGGCTGCGAAGTCGGATGATTTAGAGAAGGTGGGTTTGAAGAATATTATTACCCTCCTTCGAAGGGGGGTCCCACAAAATCCCTCTTTGATTCAGGCCGCCCTGGCCTTTTGGGACCCATCCTTCAACTTCTTTCGCTTTAACTGTGGCATGATGGCACCCACAGTTCTAGACGTTACCCAAATGCTGGGGCTCATTCCATATGGCCCTCAATTCGACCCTACCAAGGAGTACCTTTCTCCCGAGGGCTTTGCTCGCTTGACTGCCTCCAATGGAGCTTTTTCCCATTTTTACAATAGGGAAAGAAAATCGACAGGGGAAGTAACCGAGACCGAGTTCTTTGCCTACATACTCTATACCCTCTGCAAGCATATCCTCTGCCACTCTGGAAAAAGGGTAATGAGTGAGTTTATCCCGTTGGCACTGGCACTCGCTAGAGGTGAAGAGTTCGACTTCGCCTCCTACTTCCTTGGTCATGTATACAAAGCTGGGGCTGACTTTTACCAGAGGGGTTTGAACTATTCGCAGGGAGGACCTCAATGGTTCATTCAACTATGGCTCCATGCATACTTCCCTGAGTTGGGTCCTTTCAAAGCACCCACATCCGCTGCTGGCATCGTCAAGACGCCCAATGTTCATGGTGACAACTATGTTCACCCAGAGGATAGCACAACGCAGACCTTGGTGTACTATCTGTGCTTCTTCGCTGGTCTTGCCTCAGACAGGGAATGGCCCAATCCATTCCCCACTTTTGTTGGGCCAGCATGGCTGTTCGACATTCTGGCGGATAGACAAGGAAGATCCTCTCGAGCCCTCCAAGCATGGAGCAACATTCTTATGAGCAGAGAGATCTTCATTTCCTCGTCGAACACCACCAAGTCCATAGCACATGCAGAGGTATACTGCCCTGCACAATTTGCTAGACAACTGGACTTCGTTCAAGGCATACCCACCCCCTACTGTGGCTCTGCCAACATTTGCATGTTTGAACGATCACCCATCTCGGCCGAGCATTTCCTGACGGGGTTTGCCCAAGCCAGACATGCATTGAGGAGGACAGTCATTCAGGAGTTCAGGGAACCTGAAGTGCGCACCACCCCTGCTTTTGACAATTGGTGGCATTCCAACTGCTCCTTCCTCTTGGGTGTGATCCCTATAAAAAGTTTCTGGACCACATTGAGTTTGAGAAATCTGAGTTTGGGCACGGGGGACGAAATGACTCGTCCTCTTTCTCCTCAGACAATGAATTCGGACTGGCTGGAGGGATAGAGGACATTGCTGGAGGTGAAATTGAACAAAGATTGACTCCAGTCGAAGCCTCCCCTATTGCAATGGTCGTTCCTCCTTCTCCACCAAGAAGGCAATCCATGAGGGTTACACAAAAAAGAGGTACTTGTCTCTGAACATATCTTCTCTTTTGTTGAAACCAAACCTAATTATATTCAATACTGCAGGTGCCACCTCTTCTTCAGAAGGTGCTTCAAAGAAGAGAAGAATTACTTCTCAGCCCACAGAAGTAATTCCAACCAAGCACTATCTCGAACCCTCAGCTAAACCTCCAGGTTGGTTTCTTTCCTGCTAATTATCCTTTAATCTCCAATATTATTTATCTGAGTCACCTCCTCATCCCCGTTATTTCAGCTTCGAAGAGAACCAGGACCACCAGGAAACGTGATCCTCAGGTTTCTTCCAGTGATGAAGAAACAGAGAGTGATACAGAGATATTGGCCTCCAGGGGTAAATTCCTTTCTCATTTATGATTCAGCACCCCCTTAGGAGTAAGAGAACTTTACTGTAATTCTGACTCATGAGTTCGAATCAGGTGAAACAAGAAAAGTGAAGGAGACCCTCCCCTATGTAAGGAAAATAAGCCATCCCAAGAGGTCTCAATCCCCAAAGAAACCTTCCTCCCCAGAAGAGGTAAGTCAATGTATACTGCACACATATTCATGTGTCTCTTGCTCGTGACTCACTGTTAATTTCTTTGTAGGCTCAAATTGCATCCCCTGTTGAGGCATTGGACCTAACCCTTGTTCCCTGCTTTCAACAAGAAGCGACAGAGCCTTCACACCAAATATCAGAAGATGACCCTTACAAGGTATCCTCTGAATACTCATCTTTTCGAATTTGTGAAGGGATTCACTTTAACTCACCTTTTGTTCTTACAGGCATCTCCTGTCCAATCTCTTTCTGTAAAGAAAGATTTTGCTGAAAAGGATGTTGACATGCAAACTTTGCTGTCATTCCTTACTGAGCCGACCTTTTGCACAGGTCATGGCCAGTTTGGCTCCTTCGAAGACCGTGGGGCCACTTCCAATTCTCCAGAGAGACTTCCCCTCCATTCCCTTATTGGTTTTAGGGGAGGGGCCTCTAAGAATAGATCCTACTTTGGCTTCGAAGAGCCATATCCTCAGAAGTGTTGAGGATCAAGGCTCAAGCTCGACTTCCTCCTCAGATCAGGTACTCTTAACACTTAATCATACCTTTCCTTTCCTATTTTTATTCTACTTAGGTTCAACTTATAATCTTTATGCAGGCAACAGAAATGGTCCTTCTTTCTGGAGACCAACCCACATCTTCCTCTTCTCCAATTAACTTGCCCCTATTGGTATTTGACATATCCTTCTTCAAAAGTCAATTGGAAGAATTTGGAATAAAATTGCTCTTCCCACTCCTCTTATCTCTTCGAACCCTTTAGAAAGCCTTCAGCAACTTTTGAGCCCTTCCACACCTCCTAACTTACCTTCCTTTAGGATTAAACATGTTCTTTCGAAGGAAGAAGTTCTGACACTAAAAAGTCTTTTGAGGACTTTAAATCAATTAGGACTTCATACTTTGATCGAACATAATTTAACCTATCACTTCGAGGTGTGCTATCAGGCCTTATTTCTCTCCCAAGGACTTCCTTTGTCAATCAATTCAAGTCTCCAAGAACACCTCAAGCAATTCAGTGAATTGATTGCCCATAATCACTTCTTGCCCGAGAGCATTGGTACAACCATTGAGAAGGCTAACAAATTGGAAGCCAAAGCACTCGAGACCGCCTCTCGTCTATCTCTATATCAAGCTCGAAGAGTTAAGCTTTCAGAGCTTGACAAGAAGATGCAGCGGTTACAAGAAGAAATGAAGAAGGTCAGGGAGGAGATAGCTGAAGTTTCTAGTGGTTTCTCAGAGCTTGAAGACGAAGCATTAAGGGATGAGTCGATGCTCCCACAACTTATCCCTTCCCTTCGAAAGGAACAGAGGAGAAGAGCATTTCATATGTCACTTTTGGACGCTAACTCTAGTTCTTTTCGAGGACTATTAACTACCATTTGTAATGTAACTAGTCATTTTCTGTAACTTTACACAGTTTGTACTTTATTCTTCCATTGATTATTCGATTCTTTTGGGCAAGTACACCCGTAATTAAATCAAACACTGTTTTCTACTTTTCTTTACTCAAAAAGAGCACTGTGTCAACTCCTCACCTACTATATCTTAAAGAGTTATAAATGACTACTCCCAAGCTTAATGATATAAATAGAGGTCTTTGGGAAAAAGAAAATTCATAAACATCTTCTTCCTCTGCTTTTTTTCCTTCAGCAACCTCCGAACTATGCTTCCCAGTTAGGGTTTCAAAGAAACCCATCATGAAGCCTCCTCCACTGTTTTCGAAGAAAAGCTTCCAAACATAGCCACATCATTTCTCGCGAGATATCCCCTAAACCCTAAGGCCCCTAGGTACAGCCACATCAGTTCTCGCAATGTGCCTGTATCTAGCGGTCGCTTCGAAAACTCGAAGACCAAAGAATCAAACGACAATGGTCTTCGAAACCTATCTACCTACCAATGGAGCTTTGAGCTCTATCTCCCTACCAATAGCTGGTGGGGAGCTTGAACCAAGTCACAATGAAGCTTGGTTCAAGTCTTTGTATCTCAGTTGGTTTATCCCTAGAAACCCAGCCTTGTGATCCCTTGAGACCCAGCTTTGTGATACTATTAGGCCTTAGATAGGTTTCTCAATGTAATCCTTTATGCAAATGTAATGAATTCTTAGATAGGTTTCTCAATGTAATCTCTTGTAACCTTCTGAGTTGATGTAACGAATAAAAATGCTTATTCGTATTCCCGTATCTTGTAATGGCTTTGACCAATGAACTGGTGATTTTGCCCTTCGTTACTGTTTTAACTCTGCTCTTGATGCTAAATACTAACGAACACAATGAGTACAAAAAAGACCAGAGAATACAGAAAACAAAATTTCCCATACTAGCATTTTTTCATTATTTTATTTTCACTGGGCTTCTCCTTCGAAACCCTCGAATAAATAACAAACGACATTGATAACATTCTGAAACACGCTCGTATTTCGAAGACCAACCAAATGTGGTCTAAATTAATTTATCCAACTCATTTATTTCCAGTGACTTCCCAGCCGTCTCCTTGTGAATTGCAATCCATTAATTATCAGAACACATGACATCCAAACGCTCTCAGACCCTTCATCTTCTGAGCCTTACGTATTTCCACTCATCAATGCTCGTAATCACTGAAGTGGATTCTTTGCACTCGTTTGAGTATAAATATACCCATATATTAACAGGACGGTGTATCCTTCCTCTCACTCTCCATATCCAGCTATGGATACTGATCAACCCATTCTTTCCGTCGACCTGGCGAATGAGATGGCTAAGATAGCCAATATGATTACAGAGCTCAAGAGGGAGATCCAAACAGAGCTCCAAGCCCTTCGAAGCGAGGTCGAACAGCTTCGAAGCCAGCTGGTGTGTGTGGAGACAGCTTCACGTCTCTGCTTGGCTAGGACCTGCGATGATCTCTCAACCGTCGTCTCGGCTCACGAAGCAAAAAGTCCCCCGGAAGGAGGATCTTCTTAAAGACTCTCCTTTGGGACTGTGAGGATCAACTATGATCTTCACTTTTGTTTTTTGAGCCGGAATGTTTATTTTTTGTTCAGATCCACTTGGATCTGTTTCAAACCCATTTGGGTTTTCTTTTGTTTTCTTTCTTTTATTTTATAAATATAATGGGAACTTTGGTTGCCAATTCTTGACTCTTTCATGGCTTTGAATGCTAATATGACAACTTGGCTGAAATATGATCATATAAGAACTTCAAAGAAAAAACTCCTGAATGTCAAAACCAATTGAAATCATACCGCTATACAACCAACGCTTCGAATTCAGGATTCGCTTTGGTTTTAGCCTAAGATAACCAACTCCCATCGAAACCCTCAAAACCCATCCTTCGAAAGCTACCTTTTATGAAAGAATTCCCATATAGATGGAATATAAGCCTTGAGATGCCTTCCATTCATTTTCCTTCGATGAACATAACCATTCAGATTTCTCAAATGATAGGCTCCTCCTCTCAACACTCTATGGATTTGAAAAGGCCCCTCCCATGTTGGCGCCCATTTTCCTAATCCGTCCCTTTTTATTCTCCTATCCCTGATGGGAAGAATAACCTTCCACACAAGATCTCCTTCATCGAAGTTTCGAAGGGCGACTCTCTTATTATAACTCCTTGCTACCCTTGCCTTTTGCAACATGATTTGATTTAAAATTTTTATTCTGGTTTCATCAATATCTTCTAATTCCATGTGCATGGCTTGATGATAAGACCCTGTATCCAAATTATTTTGACATGCTACTCTTTGAGATCTTACAGTAATCTCCATAGGCAACACAACATCGTGTCCATAAGTTAATGCAAATGGAGTAGTGCCTGTGCTAGTCCTCTTTGTATTTCTATATGCCCACAAAGTGTCAAGTAACAACTCATGCCAAACCTCCGGGTTCTGATCCACCATTCTTTGGATCCCCTTCTTGATGATCTTGTTGGTTGATTCTGCTTGACCATTTGACTGAGCATAAGAAGTGCTGGTATATATTAATGAAATTCCATGGTTACTAGCAAAATTCTTCACCAGCTTCCCTTCGAATATGGAACCATTATCCACTGTTATCGTTTGAGGGCTTCCAAACTTGTATATGATTCCTTTTATGAAATCAATGACATGGGTTTGTTTTACCTCCTTATAAACTTGGGCTTCCACCCATTTTGTGAAATAATCAGTAGCTACTAGGATAAATTTATGCTTCTCCAATGAAGGAGGATAAATCATCCCAATCATGTCCATGGCCCGTCCCCTGAAAGGCCATGGTTTTATTACATATTGTAAATCTGTCGCTGGCAAATGCTTGAGTGGACCTATTTTTTGACAGGTTTGACACCCTTTTGCATAATCTATACAATCTTTGAGGATGGTAGGCCAATAATAACCATACCTCCTTATCAACCATCTCATTTTTATGCCAGCTTGATGTGCTCCACAAATTCTTTCACGCACTTCAGCCATTACGTTAAAGGCACTTACCTTGTTTAAGCATTTCAAAAGAAGGCCATCCATCCCTCTCTTAAATAGCTCATTGTTGTACATTATATAGTTCATTGCCTTCAATTTGGTGGCCTTGTCTGCAACGCTGTTTGGTTTGGTTAAATATTCAATTAATACTTGCCTCCAATCAACATTTTGACTAGTAGGAACATTAATTTCCAATACTTCGAAACCAGTTATTCTATTTTGCAACATGGGCAGAGACTTTCTCAAAGTTAATTGACAAAACTCCTTTTCATTTTCTGACAAAACTCTGAAATCAGATGCCCTTTGAGCTATTTCATCCAAAGTTGTGAAATCCGTTCCGTACCGGCCGGAACGTACCGTACCGGCTTGTAAACGGAACACAAATAGTCCAGATCCGTTCCGGTTGGAATACCGGACTGTTCTGACCAATACCGGGTGTACCGGACAATACCGGTCTATTCCGGCCATTTTCCGGTGTTCCGTTCCGGTACAAAATAATTTTTTTTTTTTTACATTTTGTTTATGTTTACACTTAAAATTTTAAAAAATGGTAGATATATATTAAATATATATATATATATATAATATTAATTGCGGTAAATCCGGAATGGTACCGGAATACAGTCCGGTACCGGTACGTACCATTCCAGTAGTCAAAACGGTACGCTGGCCGGTACGGTATTGACAACTTTGATTTCATCAGCTCTTCATTAAAGAATTTAGGTATATAAGTTAAAGTAAGTATAAAGAATTGATCCATCAACTTCCTAGCATGTTGATAATAAATTATCAATACTGGACTAGTGCATTTAAACTGTCCATTTAGCTGATTTATCACTAACTGAGAATCTCCAAAGACTTCAGCAACACTCACTTTTAAGTTAAGTAAAATTTCTAATTCTATGATCAACGCTTCATATTCTGCCTGATTATTGGAACATTGTCCCTTATTCAGTCGAAAACCATATTTGGTTTTCAACCCTTGGGGAGACTCCATAACTATGCCTAGTCCGGCCATTTGAGCAGTTCTCGACCCATCGAACCATAATTTTCATGGCTTAATCTCGACCACAGTGGCTTTCAATGCTCTTGGTGTCTCAAGCTCATTTGGATGATCAGCTAAAAAATTGGCCAATACCTGGCCTTTTACTGATTTTTGTGGTACATATTCAAGACAAAACTCAATGAAAGACACTATCCATTTCCCAATCTTCCCACTAAGCACTGGTTTCGAAAGCATGTGCTTAATTACATCAGTTTGAGAAATAACATAAGTTACTCTAGGCAACATATAATGCCTGAGTTTCTTGGATGCATAAAATAAAGCTAAACACAATTTCTCTACTGCAGCATACTTGCATTCACAGGAGTTTAAGAACCTACTAAGATAATAAACTGCTCTTTCCTTGCCATCTTCATTGTCTTGAGCCAACAGTACTCCTATTGAGTCAAGCGTTGTAGCTAAGTATAACTTTACTGGCTTTGCTTTGATGGGAGGTGCCAAAACAGGAGGGTTGGCTAGATAGTCCTTGATGGCTTCGAAGGCCTCATCATGCTCTCTGGAACACTTGAATTCTTCCCCTTCCTTCAGTTTCAACAAAGAAGAGAAGATTTTAGTTTTCCCTGCAGTATTAGATATAAATCTTCGAAGGAAATTTAATTGACCAAGAAACCTTTGCAACTCCTTCTTTGTAGAAGGTGGTTTGGTTTCAATAATAGCCTTCGCTTTGTTCTTGTCAACTTGTATTCCTTTGTTGTGGACTAAATACCCTAGAAATTTTCCAGCTGACACTCCAAAAGCACACTTTTCTGGATTCAATTTCAATTGATAACGCTTCATTTGTTGAAATGCCTTCTCTAAGTGTTGCAAATGATCCTCATCAGAATTTGACTTCACAATGATATCATCTATGTAACACTCAAGAAAACTTCCAACCAAATTATGAAAAATGGCATTCATAGCCCTCTGGTAAGTGGCTCCAGCATTTTTTAATCCAAATGGCATTTTGACCCATTCAAAAATGCCAATATTACCAGGGCAAGCAAATGCTGTTTTATGCACATCTTCCTTTGCAATACAAATTTGATTATACCCTGAATGTCCATCCAAAATGGACAAAACCTTGTGTCCGGCTGAACTGTCTACAAGTGTATCCACATTAGGCATTGGGTATTCATCCTTAGGGGTTGCAGTATTTAGGTTTCGAAAGTCAACACAGATCCTGATAATCCCATTCTTTTTAGGGACTGGAACCACATTGGATAGCCATTCGACATACCTGGCCGTTCTAATGAAACCTGCGTCTAGAAGCCTCTGCATCTCCTTTTTAACACCTGCAATAGTTTCCGGACTCATCTTCCTGGTGGTTGTTTTACAGGTTTGAATTGTGGCTTGATAGGTAACCTATGCTCCACCAATTCCCTGTCCAATCCAGGTAGTTCCTTGTAACTCCATGCAAAGCAATCTTTGTTTACTTTTAATAGTGCTATTAACCCAGCTTTCATCTCTGGTTCCAGCTGTTTATTAATGAATACTGGATTGGGGTTTTGTTCATCCCCCAATTTTACTTCCTCCAGAAGGTCTTGAGTTTCAACCTGTTCTGGAGAAGTAATCCGGATTTCCTCCTCATGAGGCTTATCATCCTGGATAACATCTACCCATATGTTGTCTTCCTGAATCTTCTGCTCGATCCCCAAAGCAACATACCTCACCAAAGCCAAAGAGTTGGCCTCTTCTTCTGCCTCTTCCTTGGACTTACATCCAAGCAGCGTCATCTTTTGGGATGTCTGATTCATAATCAACAGCTTGCTTCAGCTTCGATTTCAGCTCTGCCAATTCTCCCAGTTCCATCTCGTTGGTTGGGTAAATGGCTGCTTGCAGTAATTCACTCAAAGGAACTACATCTGACTTGTACATCTCTGCTTCAGCAAAATTTGCTGTGGCACTAAATGGATGTGGATCAGCTTTGACTCCTTCAACACCCACTTCTTTGCCTTTGTCATACTTAACAATCATTAATTCCTGATGCATAGAAGAAGGGATACATCCATTAACATGAATCCAATCTCTTCCTAATAAAGCGTTATATTTAGCATATGTGTCAACTATAAAGAAAACAGTATCAGTCTCTATGCCTCCTACTGCCAATCTAATGGAGATAATTCCCCTGACATGTTGACTTTCCCCAGTAAATCCTGCAATGAATGTGCTAGTTGGAATCAATTTTGCTTTTCCTTTTCCTAGCTTTTTCAAGGTTTGGAAAGGCAAAATATTCACTGCAGCTCCATTATTCACCAGGATTCTGTTAAGTGGGACTCCATCGAAATATGCAGTAATATATAATGGACGCAAATGTTGTCTCATTGCGTTAGTAGGTAATTTGAATGGATATGAAATTTCCACATAATTTAAATCTATTACCAAGGGGTATTCGACGTCGGACATAGAATTCGGCACAAAACAAGCACTTTCTTTTGAGCTTACCTCCAAACTCTCTTGACTCTGCTCAATTTCACATACCAGGTTCTCGTCCATCTCAATCTGAGCCACTTCTTCCAGGTTACAGTTGTTACATATGATGTTCAATTCTTCATCACTCAGTGTTTCTTCAAAATCATCTGGCTTGCCCAAGTTCGATCAAGCATCACCTCGGCCTTTCGTTATCTGGCCATTTTTGAAGAAATCCATAGAGCATGGGTACACCATATTCACCTGCACTTCTGGTTGCCCCCCAAATTGGATTGTTGCCATTTCTTTGGCTGGTTTAAGTGTCTCAGTTTCCTTAGCTTCCTTGCTTTCAACCTCGTGTGCTGATAGTTCCATGGGTGAAGAACTTCCTTCGATCCCTTCTTGCTCTACCAACATGGCTTCGAGTAACCCAGACTGGTAACTAGCCAATGAATTGGGAGAAGGTGGATCAAGATCTTCTTCGAGCATGGCAGAAGCTACTTTCCTCAAAGTCTCCCTCTCATGATATTGAGCTCGAAGCTCTTCTGGGTCCCTCTTAACCCTGTCGAACAGTGGATTAGGCCTTGCTCCCCTGCCTGATTCTTCCCCCGTTGAGGATTCTCCTGATTGGAAAAGCGTGTATTTTCTCTGGAGCTTCCTCTTCTGAGTTCTTGTGAGCAATGGAACCATTTGTGGTATTTGGGACTTGGGATCCCTGATTAACACCCAATTTCCAGAGTTCGAAACTGGTAGCTTGAAAGTTCTGTTCTCATTCCTGTTGGAGTTTTTGTATCCTTGGAACAGATCAGGCTTGATTTGCTTGAGAAACCAATCAGGAACCCCTTTCACCAAAGTGAATTCCTCTTGTTTGGCTTCTCCTGGTGCCTCAGTTGTCTGGCCAATGTTGGCTTTCTTCGAAGGCGGCAACTCTCTTCTGTGGATAGCTGAGACAGGGCTAGTGGGCACATCTCTCTTTGGTGCCAACCAGGGCTTACTGTCACTTAGCTTTGCTTGCACTGGAGCCATTCTCTTCATTCCCATCTCCTTAGGGAAAAAACTCACGCCCTTTCTATCCAAGTCCTTAAAAACCAGATAGTTGGCCCTGCATCCTACACACAAGCACTCCAAAAATGAGGCTTCTAACATGGGCAGATGATTATTACCTGAGAACCTCTGTGAAGACAAACCATCATTGGTTCGCCTATAGGGAGTTGGCCTCATTCCCATGCCTCGAGGATGGCCAGCGTATGGCTTGCCCCTTCCATATTGAACAGTATTCATGTTCACCGGTGCCTCCTTATCCTGCCAATACTTCTTGACAGTTCGAGCCAGTGAGGAGGGCACATTGGTGTTGACTTCTTCTACCTTTGGACAAGGCACTGTATCAATTCCCATAACCTTTTCTGGAAATTTGATTCTTCCCTTCTTGATTTGTTCTTGAATCCTGTCACGAAAAACATTACAAGACTTAGTTGAATGGGACCAAGAGTCATGCCATTTGCAATAAGTCTTCCCATTCTTTTCTTCTGCTGTGGGGAGTTTCACATTCTAAGGCAGCTTGATGATTTTCTTTCTTAACAAAAAATCAAAAATCTCATCAGCTTTTGATATATCAAAAGAGTATACTTTAGTAATCTCCTTTTGTTTGAACTTCTGTCCTAGAGATACATTCTTTTGAATCAAAGGCTCGCAAACACAAGGATCATGCTCTATAATTTCTGCAGCATCTATCTCGTAATTGGGATCCCTATAATATGTAGGGTAGGAAGAATTATATCTGTCCATATCCTCCTCTAGCAGTGATTCGTATCTAGCCACTTTATAGGTTAGATCTGCAAAGTCTCTAAACTCTGTAGAATCAAACCTCTTTCGAAGTTCTCTTTCTAAACCATCTTGTGCTAATCTTACGAATTCTGCCTCTGGCAGACGAAGTTTGCATTTGGTTTTTGCTCTTTTGAACCTAGATACAAAATCTGCTACTTTCTTATCTGGTTTCTGCTTCAGCCTAGCCAAATCTGCCATAGAGACTTCAGGCTTAGCATTAAAGAACTGTGCATAGAATGCCTATTCCATCTGAAACCAATCCGTTATTGACTCTGGTGGTAAGTTAGTATACCATGCAAAAGCTGGCCCGGACAAAGAATTTGGGAATAGCTTCAATTTCATGAAGCCATTTTGAGCCAAATTCTTACATTGGGCAGAAAACCTTGCTATATGCTCTATAGAGGACTGTCTCCCATCCCCATAGAACAAAGTAAAATCCGGGATTTTAAACTCTCTAGGGATTTGGAAAGTTGTGTCTACCCATTCTGGATATGGTTTTCTATAAATTTGAGGTTGTACCCCCCGAGTTCGAGATCCACAAATCTCTTGTATAAGACCCATGACTTGGTCTCTTAATATTGGGTTCCCTATGAGGAAGTTTTGGTCTTGGTTTCCCACGAGAGGATCTGGCCCTGCAAAACCATCTTCATAAACTCCCCTTGTCGTATTTAAATCCCATTGTTTCTCTCTAGGAATCCTCCCATACGGTGGATGTTGCATTTTATCAAATGCTTCATCAGCTCGAATAGACTTATGGCTTCTATAAGCTGTCGTGAGAGGATTTTTGGTGGTTGAGACATTTAGCCGAGGGTGTTGTGGGTTTTCACCCCTTCTCTCGGGCTTATGAACCAATTCTGGTTCTGAGTCTTCCTCCCATTCCCTAAGTGTGGGTTCGAAGAGAGGATTCACACTCTGTCTTTTCCTAGTGTTTCATTGAACCCCTATGGTAGCACCATGAGATTGCCTTGGAATTTCTAGGACAGGTTTTGTAGGTTTCACAGGCTCATACCAAGATTGTGGTATTTCATCTGGATACATCTTTTCCTTACCTGTTCTAGACTTCATCCTACTTCTACCAACATCCTCTCCAAGCCTTCCTTCGAAGGGATTTTGGTGAGTGCTTGAGTTGGCATGATTGTTTAGCCCATTATCCCCTGGGCTATTTCCTGCTGCCTCTAAGTTGGGCAACCTATTTCTCATGCTTTTGATCATGGCTCTTTGGGTTTGAGCCATCTCTCGAAAAGCTATCATCATTTCTCTAAACACTTCCTCTCTGTCGTGGTCTTTGCCACTGGCTTGTTCTCTTTGAAAGTTTGGAGGTACTTCCTCAGGAGGTACTTCGTAAGAGGGCTCTTCATAAAGAGGCTCTTCGAGTTCTAACGCCAATTGAGGAAAACCAGGATTCGTAGGCGTTCCTAATTCTGCTGCCTGTTCTGGCACAGCTTGTTCTTCTGGCGCTAGATCACCAATGGGTGTTCGTATTTGCTTTCGAAGCCTTGGCATTTTGACACATTCGAGTCCCACCGGGCGTGCCAAAAATTGTTTGGGCTGAATTAGCTCAATCAAATGGCAAATGATTGTGTGCGGGCGTGCCAGAAAAGAAATAACTTCAGAGAAGAAATTACTCTTTTCAAATTGATTTGAAATAACTAATCTCAATCAGGCAATTGTGTTATCCGTTCGATTACCTCAACTAAGAGGATTTTTCCATAAGGTATCAACCAAATAAAAGATTGACGCGCTTCGAATCAGAAAAGATGATTGAACACAAACAAACCTGAATTTAATCAAAGGTAAATTTGTATGCAAATACTCTTAAGACTCTTCCAAGAATAATGCAAAAAAATAAGCACACTGAATTTAATCAAAAGTGGACTTACAAACGACTATTCTTTGGTAAGAAAAAACTTACAAGAAAATAAGAGAACTTGAATTTAATCAAAAAGCAATCTTACATGCAAATAAGCCTTCAACTTACAAAAAGATCCTACGTTAAACTAAAAACTAATCTAAGATAGATCTCTGAGCAATCATTTTGTATGAATTGTCAGATGATATGAATTTTTTGTGGGGGGCTTCTCTCTTCGCTTTACTTCTTTATTTATAGACACTGGGTCTGCCTTCGATCTCCACGTCTTCGATTGATGCCCACGTTGGCCACATAAAACGGTTGAGGGGGCTTTCGAACGGTTATCTTGATATTTTCAGAATTCTTTCCTCCTCTGCACGCTTCGATCATGGTGTTCATGGCCACTTCTTGGATCGTGGTTCCTATTTTCAAGCAACGTGAATTAATGCAACACGTCTGGCTTCCCAAACAATTCCCTGCAATTGCACCTAATTTCAGTTATAAAACAGGGCAGTGAGGATACCGTTCGATGATTATAATGTCTAAATCAACGGTTAGATCCAATAACTTCCCAAACCATCGTTTAATCATTACTCAAACGACACCGGTTCACCCTAAAACGACACCGTTTGTCATAAAAATAGTGTTCTCTTTAATTCCCGTAATCATCTGTAATTGGTACTCGACTGGGACAGGTTCCGTGTGGTTATCGTATCGTTCGGTGCTACGTGGAATTTTTTCATTGGGTGGCACTTTTTAGGATATAAATAGTTAGCAAAAGTTACCCAACAACTCTGATAAGGAAGGTAAGTGCAATTTTAAAAACGTGAAAGGAGGTGTTTGTAATTGTCAGAAACTTGAGGGGAGGTAAGTGAAATTTACCCTTATTTTTACCATTAATTTTAGAGAAATAATTTTGCCACTCTTTTTTTTGTTAACACCACTCCCCTACAAGTGTATTTTTGCACCAAAAAAATACACTTGTAAGGGAATGGCGTTAACAAAAAATGAGTGACAAAATCAACAGCTTTATTTTATTAAATAAACAATGGGTAGTGATAATGTCAAAACTATTTTTGTTAGTGCCAAAACTCAAAAGCATAAATGTCTTGTATTTTGCACATGATACAAATTTTTTGTTAATTAAAGTTTTGACATCAACAAAAATAATTTTGACACAAATAAAAACAGTTTTTGTATTATCATTTCATATTTCAATCATGGAAATAATTACTGTAATTTTTATCAAGATTCCTTGAATATGGCAAGGAGCTTTGACTGCACATTTAAGAAACAAATCTCTCGCCATGGGTCCGCATATTAAACAAAGAGAAATGTTAAGTGCAAGAAAATAGACAAAGAATTTTTTTTTAAAGTGTACACAAACGGTTTAAATGTACTGCACAATAAATCTGAATCGTTCATGTACATTGTAAGTAGGGGTGAGCAAAATATCCGTCAAACCGTGAACCCAGTCCAAACCGAAAGATTTGGTTTGGTTTTTTAGTAATATGGTTTGGTCATGGTTTAAAAAAATTAGAAACCGCATTATATGGTTTGGTTTGTGGATTCATGTTCACGATTATGGTTCCAAACCGATTTGAACCGTACAATATATATATATATATGTATGTATAGTTATATATATTTTAATTATGATTCACCAAATAAATATAGGAGCCTACTTTCCTAATTTATCGATCCTATTAAATCCACCAATATTTAGTTTTCCAATTCATATTTCTGTAATTCCTTTAGTACCATTACCAAGACTATTTACCCTAACTTTCTATATAAGAAAACCTATCCCTATACTACATAAACCTAATATACTAACGTAACATCCATCTCTTGCCTAGCCACAACAAGCCATCTATCTTCTCTACCCATAGTTCTCTTTGCAATCTGCATGGCTTCTGTGAATGTAAGGGAAAACAAATTCTGTTCTTACTTTGATTTTTTGTGTTGCTATTTTTTTTCCAGATCAACAATATTTTATTTGATCCTAACTTTTTTCTTCTGTCTTTTCTTGTTAGATGTCAACTGCGGAATGAAATTGATTTCAATATAAGTTTTTTTTTTAATTTATCTTCGTAATTTTAAGTACTTCAAATATTTTTTTGGAGATAATAGCTTAGTTCAAAGCAAACCGTGGTTAAAACCGAAACCGAACCGTAGTCTAATGGATTGGATTGGTTTGGTTCTATGTATTTTGTGGGTTGGTTTGGTTCTCGAAATTTATAATCCGTAGGTATTGGTTTGGTTCTTGGTTTACTATAAAACCAAACCAAACCGGACCATGCTCACCCCTAATTGTAAGAGTTTTTTCTTTGTCAAATTTTTTTTTTTTTTGTCTCTAACACTCATCTTAAAACAAATTCCACGGGGAAATCTCATTACGAATATCAAATCCCATCACAAATAGGAAACTAGTACTCCAATACCATACCAGAGAGAGACAGGGAGAGAGAGGAGAGAGAGAGATTCTCCCTTCAACATTCCTCCCCATTCCAAACACCTTCAACATATATACGCACATTCCTCCCCATTCCAAACACCTTCAACATATATACGCGTCTTTCACTCTTTCTCTCTCTCTCTCTCTCTCTCAACCCATAACCTGATAACCACCCTTCTCTCTCTCTCTCTCTCTCTCTCTCTCTCTCTCTCCCCTTATTGTTGCACCAACAATGGGTTTCAAATCCTTATTCCGCAAGAAGAAACGGGGCGGCATCGCCCTCTCCCTCGCCGGCGCCCAATCCCTCTCCGGCACCCCCACCGTCTCCCGCTCCCCCTCCCTCAACTCCTCCTCCCTCAACGACCAGATCGCGGAGGAGCTCAAGCTAGTCTTCAAGAAATTCGACGCCAACGACGATGGCAAGATCTCCGCCTCAGAGCTCGCCTCCATCCTCGGCAGCCTCGGCCACGCCGCCACACCCGACGAGATCTCCGCCATGATCCGCGAGGTCGACGCGGATGGCGACGGCCACATCGACCTCGACGAGTTCATCGAGCTCAACACCAAGGACGTCGACTCCGATGAGATCATGGAGAACCTCAGGGAGGCCTTCTCTGTGTTCGACGTCGACGGGAGCGGCTCAATCTCGGCCGAGGAGCTGCTCAACGTCATGAGGAGCCTCGGGGAGGAGTGCTCCATCGCCGAGTGCAGGAAGATGATCAGCGGCGTGGATAGGGACGGCGACGGGATGATCGATTTCGAGGAGTTCAAGGTCATGATGGTCAAGGGATCGAGGTTCGATGCGATGGAGAGAACACAGAGTCTGAAGATCGAATGAGCAAATCGAGCCTCGTGTCTCGATCAAATCAGCACAGCGGGAAAAAAACCCTAACAAGTATTTCCATTGATTTTTCTAATTTCTTCCTCTTTTTTTCGTTCGTTTGTTTGGATCATACGTGCTATCCTTCGAATGGTAGGATTTTTTTGTTGTTAATGGATTTCTCGGGGATACAGAATTGGAATGCAGGGATTCGGAGAATTGTGAATACATGAATTGTCTCTGTATTCCCTCTCACATAACGGGACCCACCTGTATATGAGAGGGGTGTGGTTGATGTGCTTCTAAAGTGATGTGTCCCTAGCACCTTTCGTATTTATATTTTTTTCGTTATGAAATCCGATGCATTCGTATTTTTATATAACTGAATATATATGTTCGGGCCAGCTCACGCGCGCATCGACGCGAATGCTAAGATCATTGTGTATCTGGATAGCTTTTGCTTTCAATTAATGCATTAATTGTTTGGGGATTTCAATGTTATCTTGTTTTGGTGGTGGTTAATGAGCAAATTTTTTTGGAGCAATGAATAGTTGTTTACAGTCTTAATCGCGGCGGTTCAAAAGTTTTTTGGACAGTCTGAATATGAAACTGTTTCAACTTTTTCCCGACAATTTTTAATTAAAATTCAAATCATTTAGAACATTTTTGGATGATTGCGATTGATTACTGCAATAAAGAAGCTGTCAATAAGTTAAGTTTCTCTCGTGATTAATTTGTGTTGTCAATTGAGCTACTGTTGTATTGGATTGGGGAGAATGTTGAGTTATAGAGAGTTGTTCATGGCTCATGCTTTCGCATGCTTCTTTATGATTTTAAAATTCTGAGTAATTAATTGCAAAGGACAAATTAGTGAAATAGCAATACTCCTGGGCCTCGTTTGATAAGTGAGTTAGATGTGGTGGAATTGGTAATGAGATGGGATTAGGATTGGGATTGGTAATGAGATGGGATTGGTAATAAGAAGGTCAATCCTATGTGCTTGTTTGTTTTGCACAGGATTAGAAGAGAGGATTGTTATTTGCATATTTGTTTGACATAGGATAGGATTGGATTAAAAGTATCCATTTCCATTTTTACCCTTATATAAAAAAATACCCAATGGTTTTAAAAATGCTTCATCTTTGAATAAAATATGAATAAACAAACACAGAATAAATTTAGATTATGAAAATGAGCAATGATCGATTATGAAAATGCTCTATGAAAATTTTATTACACTACCCCATCTGTGTACTTCAGCATACCTACATCTAAATCATTTTTTGAGTGAGGACTAGGCCTAGTTTGGTCTACTAATCCATTTGAATTATTTTTGTCTTTATTAATAAAGAATTGCATTTGTTTATTTTGTGTCACTTTTGTAGATTATAGATTTGTGTCGACAAGAGATATAAAAAAAAGTAAAAAATTGCGTTCAAAAACTCAATTTTTTTTAGGAATAAAGACCAAAGTAATCCAAAATAGACAGATTTTTGGATTCTTTTTGCCTTTATTCATTTGTTTTTTTGTTTTAAACAAAATTCTTCACTTTTTAAATTTCTCTCGTCGAGACTAGCCGATAATTCATAAATAATTGATGTAAATAAAACATATAAGAATTTTTTTGAATCGAGACCAAAAAAAAATATCCACAAGGATTATTTATTCCAAATTAGGCAATAACCAAACCATTTTTAAACTCCCCAAAACAAGCACACGATTTTGTAACTTGTAGGGAAGCTTCAAAAAATATTGAGCAACAAAATTAAGAGAAAATATAATCAACTAATCTGCGGAACAAAAATCAAAAATAAAAACAGGAGAAGTTCAAGTTTTAGGGCAAATTCAAAACAAAAGAGTATTATCACCATTTACTAAACCTAACATGGGCATTGAAGTAATTTTGTGTGAGATACCTTGGGATAGGATTAGTAATACCTAGTCCAAGGTGGTATTACCAATCCCATGAAATGGGAGGATTGCTATTCCCTTGTTATTACTAATCCTAACCTCTTTTATGTAATCAAACAAAGAATTAATACACCCACATCATTGTTATTCCCATCCCAAGGTCCTAACACACTTATCAAACATGCCCCAGGAGTATTTTCTAAACAAGAGATCTCTCCGTGTATTCTGTGCGTGCTGTTGAAAAGTGAGCGGATTCTTCTACACAGTGCAAGCAATGGTTACAGAACGATGTTCTCTGTTCAAGTAGAATAATTGGAATCGTGTGTCCACGTAAAAAAAAAGTAGTAATAGAATAATTGGAAGGGAATGGATTTTCACACTTCCCTTTTTATATTCACAGTTCATTTTTTGTTTCTTAGCAAAAAGAAAATTACATATACTTTAAACACTAAAAAATTAAGAAAAGAGTGGATATCAAAAAAAGGTTTGAAAACTACTCCCCCAATTGGAATGTTCTTTTCGTAGTTATGGCATGTATGGTTGGAATTATATCATTGTATTGGACTCAAATAGGGCATGGGAGAATGCATCCGTATCGGGGATTGAAAAATCCTAGTGCAAGGCATTCTGTAAGCCGCACACGGATCATCGATATTGAAAATGAATGGTTAAGATATGATTTTTAATTATAACTGGTAAGAATCATTTATTACCGGGGTGCACTACAGCACCCTGGGATCCCCTTATCAGGCCACATAGATAAATTTGGTTATGAGCTTAATTATTGTATTTGTTGCCAAAAATGTAAGAATAATAATTTTAACTCAAAGACGGGTCCTGATGAGTGAGCCATAATAATTTAATACATGAGCATCAAGCTATATGAGCTTGATGATGAATAAAATACATATCGGGTGCTTGTCACGTCATTGTCATTGTTTGTTCCTCTGGTTGGTTATATATTCTTAAATGAAACTGAATCTTGATTGTACTTTCAAAAATACTAGTAATAAGATGAGACAAACTTTTTTTGGAGCGTACAGGAATTTGTTAGTAGTTTGTTTCATATTGTTGGAGGGTTTTGCGAGTTATACTTATTTATGCATAATTAATGCCATTATCATCGATTCTAAAACTACTAGTAGGTGTTTGGTTCGCTAATATGTGTCGTGTACATAAGATTTCAAGGCCTCTGTTAGATTCAAGATTCATCAGTAGTATAGCAGTAGTAAGTATGAGTAAGTACATTCTTTTGCACCACTTTGTGGTTTCATATTTTGAATAGTTTTTTGCATTCAAAACCGTTTCTTGTTGTAGTAATAACAATAATTAATAAGAATAGTTAATCGCATTCAAAACCGTTCCTTGTAGTAAGAATGAGAATATGATTCTGCTTTTTCTGACGAAAATGACGTCTATGTCAGCAATAGAGCTCAATTCCTCAGTGCTAGCTGATTTCCCTATGTTTTTCTGTATTGAGAAATAGAAGATTGTTGAATCGCATAAAAAATTTACAAAGCTGAATAATTTTCACACAATACAACGGTCCTTTGTTTCTTTGTACTCTGATTCTTGTTACAACCGGCTTAGAGGATGTGCTGTGTGTGAGCTACCGTTTGGCTCCTTTCTCTCTCTAGGAGCCCTCTCTCCTTTCTCTCTCTACTTCATCTCTTAGGGTTTTTTCTAGGGGGGGTTGGGGCTGCCGCCCTTGCTCCACCTCCTCCCCTCCTCCTTTGCCGGCCACCCTCCCTCATCTCACCGCCCGACATGTCCCTTCCCTAACCAGCTCCTCGTCTCGCCTCCTCCTCCACTGCAAGCTCCTCTCCGCCCTCTCCGCCGCCGCCACTTCCCCTCTGCCTCCTCGCCGCCTCCGCCTCCACCTTCTCCTCACCACCTGCCTCCGCCTCCTCCTCAGCTGCCTCCATCTGGTCCGGTGCTTGGGATAGTTCTGTCGGAGAGATGAAGTAGGGTGGATCGGTTCCCTCCGGCAATAAGTCGCCAGCTGACTGGGTGGCGTTTCGCTGGCGATTGAGCCTTAGCCGGAGGTTTCTGAACCGGCTGTCTTTGGCTCGGTTTCTTCCCGGCTAGTCTCCCCAGTCCGGTGACTATCCCGGTTTGATTTTTTCAGATCCGGTGGGTGTGGTAGGTGGGCGAATAAGTTTCAGTTTGGTTAGGTTGTTGGTTGTTTTTGTTTTGGTTTGATGTTGATTTCTCCTGTGCTCATAGTTAGGGTTTGAACCGGGTGTCCTTTCGAGCTCTACTACTAAAATCGGAGACGGGCCCTATACCCTGCATTTATGTATGGTCTGCTTTTGCAGTATGTGCTTTGGAGCCTCCTAGTGGATGTGTCCCGGTGTCTAGATTTTAGTAGTTTTGGTTCATTCATGTTTTTTTGATGAAATCGTTGTAGCCTTTGGGCTTTTTGAAATGGAATGAATTGATTGCCTGTTCAAAAAAAAAAAAAAAAAAAAGCTACCGTTCGGAAAATGCTTATATTCTTAATCTTTAAAAACATGTAGCAAGTAGCATGTGCGGTGTAGGCATGTGCTAAGTGTATAGTATATTTGAGAGTAAAATGGAGCAGAAAGTTATATGCGATAAACGAAAAGAATGCAAATTGTCAAAAACTGCAAAAAATGAGGACAAGTACTCCTTCGTGCTAGGGTCCAAGTGCCTAGCACAAAACACTTGCCTAGATTAGTTTCTGAAAATATTTTCTTTTGGGATGATGCTATGGTGTCCCTGGTCATTTTGGGGACACCGTAATTTTTGGGATAACTGTCCATTACAAACATAACAAAAGCCAGTGATATGTACAACCAAGGCCTTATAAAGGCATAACCCCCAAAATCCTCAGAATTTTTGGGGATTTTGGGCGTTATGCCTTTGTAAGGTTTTTGTTATACACATTACTGGTCTTGGTTATGCTTGTAATGGTTAGTTACGCCAAAAATTACGGTGTCCCCAAATGGCGGGTGGACACTGTAACATTTCCTTTTTCTTTTTTTCCAAACAGTGAACTAATTAGTAAAAATACATGAATGATAACTTTTTGAGAATGCTTTGAGATATTTCTAGAAGAAATAGTAAAGAGACAGTATTGTAAAGTATTAAAAACGAGTGATGAATGCTAGAAATAGACGTAAAAGCCCCTGGACCCCACTGATATTGAAATAATCAACAAGTCTAGGAGAGGATGCCCAGCGCTGGGGAGTAACTCCCCAGCACAAAGCACTCGCGATAACATTTTTTGTAATAAGAGCCCACGATCGCGTTAGCCTGCTCGTATCCTTATTTTAGGTCCATAATTTCCTCAAAATGCCAGAAATTGAAAACAAAGTATTTTTCTACTTCTTTGAGACTTGATCAAGGCCTTGAAAGCTTGGATTGAGTAATTTGAAAGCAGGCTTGAATGTAAACAATGGGGGTTTGAGTTTGAAAAGGGTTTATGCGATGTTAGAGACTTTTAGAGAATATTTGGAGTTGAAATGAGATTTTTCTTTTCAAAATACAAAGTATTTCAAAATTTTCTTCAAATGTATATTGAAGAAAACCCCAAGTATAAGTATTCTAGAGAGAGAATGTAGTTCCAACCATGAGAGAGAGAGAGAGAGAGAGAGAGAGAGAGAGAGAGAGAGTGTGTGTGTGTGTGTTTCAAGAATGGGAGGAGGTGTACATGTATATGGCTCTAAGAACTTGTATTTATAGGGAAAAATGGAGGAGGAATGTCTATGCTAATCTAGAGTCAATTGCATGCTTAGTAGGGTAATGATGAGATTCCTGTAATAGTCTCAGTTGTCAGAAATAGAAAGAGATTCCCAGCGCTGGAGAGTTGATGTCCAATGCTGGGCTTTCAACAAGATTCTTTCCAGCGCTTAAGAGAGGAACTTTAGCATTGAAAAGGGACCCCAGCACTTGGGTGCGAACTCCTGCGCTAGGGTGGGTCCAGTTTGCAGACCAAACTTCGCAGGGCTGTTTTGGACAATCCGTTTAGCGTACGGTTTGAAGCGTTGGAAAGCTTATGAAGTCTACTTTCTAACCCAACTGGTTTGGATCAAAAATATTTTGTACATGAAATGATGTGACAATTATACCCTTAATGGGTCAGAAATGAACCGTTTCGCTAAAATTCTCGCATCTCCCTCATTTCAAATTGGATTGAGGCTTATATATATATATATATATATATGGGCCGGATCCTCCCACACAAAACTTAACACAAAACTTGACACTCCA
>BPLS01000181.1:662686-723429 GCA_019656275.1 Rhododendron kiyosumense
AAGAGCATTGATCAAGTCTCTTGGTACATGTTCTGGCTTATTTCATCATTGAAAATCTAAGATGGTTCGGAGAATATCCCAAATTGTGGTGTCTACACCGTGGTAAACAACATGACCTACTATTAATTCTCATTTTGTTGACGGAAATTCTATGCGCAAAAAAAAACTTTTAAGGAACCACGCAAGGAAAAACATGTTCGAATATTTTTAATAAAAAATTTTGTGGGTTCCGAAATGGACCCAAACATATTTTTTCTTGCGTGGTCACTTGCAAGTTTTCCTTGCATATAGCAGAGCTGGTTCCGTTGATGAGAAGGTGTTGTGTTGTTTCATAATGCAAAGGAATAGTTGCAATATGATTGCATTCTTGTTAACTTTTTTTTTTTTTAATTTGTGTGTTTTGTTCGTCTTTTTTGAATTTTTGTTGAATTTTTGTTATATTTTTTCAATTAATTATCTATTTCGACAAGAGAAGTCTAAAAGGGAAAAAATTATGACAAAAAACAAAAAGAAACCACTAAAGACGAAAAAATACGAAACACTTGTCTTTTCGGTTTATAGTGTTGTCTTATATGAAATCTTTTCAACCCACGTTTATATACTTTTCTGATTCTTCCCGTCGAGACGAATGATTAATCCCAAAAATTACAACGAAAAGCTCAACAAAAAATTGTGAAAACTAAAAAATATACCAATTTTGTTTAGACAATACGCAGCCTAAAGAACAATTAATGCTTTGCTCATGCAAGATATTGGATATACAGTAATTTCCTAGTGTTTGTTGCATATGCAACTACAACTACGCGCTCGCCTTTGTTCCTAAAGATAATATACAACGTATCAAAAGTTTCTAAAGAAATCATAATTATTACCGTAAGTTTAAATGTGGTCAAGTTGCATGGCCGGCCTACAAGTTTAATCAGTCTTATTACATTTGTGGATGACCTTTTCAACCGACTCCTACAAGATACAGTACAGTTTTAAAATTGCCAAAAATAGACTTTAGACTTTTCGTGGCCGCTGAATCCAAATGAACGAACTTTTTCGTTGAATTCTAGTGAATTGTGGTATATATATTGAGTTATCTCGGCTTACTATAAATAACATTTTTTTTTTGACAGGAAGTTGTCAGATATTAACACTACGAAAATTTTACAAAATTAACCGCATTTCTCGTGATTTTAGTTGGATTTTAATACTAAATCGCAACATTATCATATAAATTTATCACATAATTTCCGAACCTCAACTTTTTAAAATCACGCTGGTATAGAAAATCTCAGTACTTTAATTAGTAATTTAATTTTGGTCAAAAGTTAATCTGTTAGGTGTTTTTATTTCCTTCTTCTTGTTATTATTATTCTTTAGATAAAAAAACGTTATTGCCAGTTATATTGACTAAATTAAATGTGGGAATCGAACTAAACATTTGATATTCTTAGCAAAAGGAAATTGGATTTCAATTTTGAGTAAAAATAAGGTACCTAATTGTGTAAAGGATCAAATAAAGGTGTTTTCATCGATGAAGGAAGTCAACATATATATTTTTTTTTATCAGCAAAAGATGAAATTTTATTAAAACACGGAGAAAGGGAGAGGGAATCCAACAAAGAGTTGGAAAATACACCACAAGAGCGTACATTGCCCAAAACACCTAAAGGTCTACCAGGGATTATAACAAAATAAAACAATACAGCATAACTCAGCACCCAAATAAATCAAAAAAGCCCAAACGCCTAAATCCGGCCCAAACCTGGGCCGCCCCACCCTAACCAAACCACAAAACCCTAACTACACCGGCAACCACCACCGCACAAATCACCGGAGCCTAGCCTCGCCGTTAAGCCAAGCCGGCCTCGCCCAGAAGTAGAGGCCGGCGGCGGGAGTCGGCCTACGGTAGTGAAGGTCGGAGCATGCAAGGATTGATGGCCAAACCACAACCAACAACAACAGCAAACCCAAACAGTCCCCTACAACACAAACAAACATCAGAAAACCCAATCTTCATCAGCAACAGTACCGCACCAGAGTAACGAGATACCAGCCCCTTGCCCGATTGAGAGCTCAAACAGCCGCCGATCAGACTTTGGCACACAAAGAACGACCAGAGCAGACAAACATGGGAGTCAACATGGAAAATCAAATTGGATTTGATTGAGACTGGGATGCCTAATGTAAAATTTTGAGAGCAAAAAGTATTGGGAAACAACTAATTTCAATTGTGTCCGGAAATGTATTCTAAAGTTACGTACGTGTTTACATCCTAAAATGTGCCACCCAATGAAAAAATTACACGTGGCACCGAATGATGCGTTGGCCATACAGAACTTGTCCAAATTGGGTCCAAGTTACAGAGGATTAAGGGGATTAATGAGAATGCTATTTTAATATTAAACGGTATCGTTTTGATTAAAACCGATGTCGTTTGGGTAGCAATTAGTGATGATTTAGAAAGTGATTGGATTCAGCCATTGATTAAAACCTTAGGATCATCGAACGGTGTCATCACTGCTTTAATTTATAACTGAAATTGGATGCAATTGCAAAGAATCATTTGGGAAGTCAGACGTGTTATATTAATTCACGTTGTATGAAAATAGGAGAACCACGATCCAGAAAATGGCCATGAACACCTTTATCGAAGCATGATGAGAGAGAAGAAATTCTGGAAATATATATCAAGGTAACTGTTCGAAAGCCCCTCTCAACCGATTTATGTGGCAAACGTGGGCATCAATCGAAGACGTGGAGATAGAAGATCGAAGGCAAGCCTAGCGTCTATAAATAGAAGAGTAAAGCAAAGAAAGGGACACACACAAAAAATTCATATCATCTGACAATTCATACAAATGATTGCTCAGAGATCTATCGTAGATTAGTATTTAGTTTAGCTTAGAATAGAATCTTTTTGTAAGTTGAAGGCTTATTTGCATATAAGACTACTTTTGATTAAATTCAAGTTCTCTTATTTTCTTTTAAGTTTTTTTTTACCAAAGAATAGTCGTTTGTAAGTCCACTTCTGATCGAATTCAGTGTGCTTATATTTCTGCATTATTCTTGATAGAATTTTAAGAGTGTTTGCATACAAACTTACTTTTGATTAAATTCAGGTTTGTTTGTGTTAAATCATCTTTTTTAATTCGAAGCGCGTCAATCTTTTATTTGGTTGATACCTTAAGGAAAAATCCTCTTAGTTGAGGTAATCGAACGGATAACACAGTTGCCTTATTTAAATTAGTTGTTTCAAATCAATTTGGAAAGAATAATTTTTTCTTTAAAGTTATTTCTTTTCTAGAACGCCCGCACACAATCATTTGCCATTTGATTGAGCTAATTCAGCCCAAATAATTTTTGGCACGCCCGGTGGGACCCAAAGGTGTCAAAATGCCAAGGCTTCGAAAACAAATAGGAACACCCGTTGGTGATCTAGCGCTAGAAGAACAGGCTGTGCCAGAACAGGCAACAGAACTAGAAACGCCTATAAATTCTGTTTTTTCTAAATTGGCTTTGGGAATCGAAGAGCCTCTTTATGAAGAGCCTTCTTACGCAATACCTCCTAATGAAGTGCCTCCAAATTTCCAAAGGGGACAAGCCAGTGGCAAAGATCACAATAAGGAGGAACTGTTTAGAGAAATGATGATAGCTTTTCGAGAGATGGCTCAAACCCAAAGAGCCATGATCAAAAGCATAAGAAATAGGTTGCCTAACCTAGAGCCAGCAAGAAGTAGTTCAGGGAATATTGGCTAGATAATCATACTAACTCAAGCACTCACCAAAGTCCCTTCGAAGGAAGGCTTGGAGAGGATGTTGGGAAAAGTAAGATGAGGTCTAGAACAGGCAAGGAAAAGATGTATCCAGAGGAAATACCACAATCTTGGTATGAGCTTGTGAAGCCTACAAAGCCTGTTCTGGAAATCCCAAAGCACTCTCATGGTGTTACTATTGGGGTTCTAAGAAATGCTACAAATAGGCAGAGTGTTAACCCTCTCTTCGAACCCACACTTGGGGAATAAGAGGATGACATAGAGCCAGAACTAGTTTATAAGCCCGAGAGAAGGGGTGAAAACCCACAACACTCTCGGCAAAATTTCCCAACCACCAAAAATCCCATCACAACAGCTTATGGAAGTCATAAGTCTGTTCGAACTAATGATGCATTTGACAAAATGCAACAACCACTGTATGAGAGATTTCCTAGAGAGAAACAAGGGGATTTAAACACGACAAAGGGAGTTTATGAAGATTGTTTCGTAGGGCCAGAACATCCCATAGAAAATCAAGAGCAAAACTTTCTCATAGGCAATCCAATACTAAGAGACCAAGTTATGGGTCTCATACAAGAAGTTTGTGGACCTCGAACTCGGGGGGTACAACCTCAAATTTATAGAAAACCATATCCAGAATGGGTAGACACAACATTTCAGATCCCTAGAGAATTTAAAATCCCTGATTTTACTTTGTTCTACGGGGATGGGAGATAGTTCTCTATAGAGCATATTGCTAGGTTTTCTGCCCAATGTAAGAATTTGGCTCAAAATGGCTTCATGAAGTTGAAATTATTCCCAAATTCTTTGTCTGGGCCAGCTTTTGCATGGTACACTAATTTATCACCAGAGTCAATAACTGATTGGTTTCAGATGGAAGAAGCATTCCATGCACAGTTTTTTAATGCTGAGCCTGAAGTCTCTATGGCAGATTTGGCTAGGCTAAAGCAGAAACCAGATGAGAAAGTAGCAGATTTCATATCTTGGTTCAAAAGGGCAAAAACCAAGTGCAAACTTCATCTGCCAGAGGCAGAATTTGTGAGATTAGCACATGATGGTTTAGAAAGGAAATTTCGAAAGAGGTTTGATTCTACAGAGTTTAGGGACTTTGCAGATCTAACTTATAAAGTTGCTAGATATGAATCATTGCTAGAGGAGAATATAGACAGACATAATTCCTCCTACCCAACATATTAAAGGGACCCCAATTATGAGATAGATGCTGCAGAAATTATAGAGCACGATCCTCGTGTTTGTGAGCCATTAATTCAAAAGAATGTGTCTTTAGGGCAGAAGTTCAAACATAAAGAGATTACTAAAGTATACTTTTTCGATATATCAAAAACTGATGAAAATTTTGACTTCTTGTTAAGAAAGTAAATCATTAAGCTGCTCTCGAATATGAAATTGCCCACAGTGGAAGAAAAGAATGGAAAGACCTATTGTAAATGGCATGACTCTTGGTCTCATTCAACTAAGTCTTGTAATGTTTTTCGTGACAGGATTCAAGAGCAAATCAAGAAAGGGAGAATCAAATTCCCTAAAAAGGCTATGGGAATTGATGCAGTGCATTTTCCAAAGGTAGAAGAAGTTAACACCAATGTGCCCACTTCACTGGCTCGAACTGTCAAGAAGTATTGGCAAGATAAGGAGACGCTAGTGAATATGAATACCGTTCAATATGGAAGAGGTAAGCCATACGCTGGCTACCCTCGAGGCATGGGAATGAGACAAAGTCACTATAGGCGAGCCAATGATGGTTTTTCTTCATAGAGGTTCCCAGGTAATAATCATCTGCCCATGTTAGAGGCCTCATTTTTGGAGTGCTTATGTGTGGGATGTAGGGCCAACTATTTAGTTTTTAAGGACTTGGATAGAAAGGGCGTGAGTTTTTTTCCTAAGGAGATGGGAATAAAAAGAATGGCCCCAGTACAAGCAAAGCCAAGTGACAACAAGCCCTGGTTGGCATCGAAGAGAGATGTGCCTACCAGCCCTGTCCCAGCCATCCACAGAAGAGAGTTGCCACCTTTAAAGAAAGCCAACATTGGCCAGACATCAGAGGTGCAAGGGGAAGCCAAACAAGAGGAATTCACTTTGGTGAAAGGAGTTCCTGATTAGTTTCTGAAGCAAGTTAAACCTGATTTGTTCCAAGGATACAAAAGCTCGAACATAAGTGACAATAAAACTTTCAAGCCACCAAGTTCGGACTCTGGAAACTGGGTGTTGATCAGGGATCCCAAGTCCCAAATACCACAGATGGTTCCATTGCTCTCAAGAACACAGAAAAGAAAGCTCCAGAGAAAGTATACGCTTTTCCAGTCAGGGGAATCCTCAACAGGAGAAGAATCAGGCAGGGGAGCAAGGCCTAATCCAAGGTTTGACAGGATTAAAAGGGACCCAGAAGAGTTTCAAATCCAGTATCACGAGAGGGAGACTTTGAAGAAAGTAGCATCTACTATGCTTGAAGAAGATCTTGACCCTCATTCTCCCAATTCATTGGCTAGTTACCAGTCTGGTTTACTTGAAGCCATGTTGGTGGAGCAAGAAGGGATAGAAGGAAGCTCTTCCCCTATGGAGGTATCAACACAAGAAGTTGAAAAGAAGGAAGTTAAGGAAACCGAAGTAGTTAAACTAGTCAGGGAAGTGACCACAATCCAATTTGGGGGCCAACCAGAAGTACAAGTTAATATGGCGTACCTATACTATATGGATTTCTTCAAGAATGGCCAGATATCTAAAGGCAAAGGAGATGATTGGTCGAACTTAGGCAAGCCAGACAATTCTGAAGAAACACTGAGTGATGAGAAATTGAACATTATATGTAACAATTGTGACCTGGAAGAGGTGGCTCAGATCGAGATGAACGAAAGTCTGGTATGTGAAATTGAGTAGAATCAAGAGAGTTTGGAGGTAAGTTCGAAAGAAAGTGCTTGTTTCGTACCAGATTCCATGTCAGACATCGAGTATCCCTTGGTAATAGATTTAAATTATGTGAAAATTTCATATCCATTTAAATTATCTACTAACGCAATGAGACAACATTTGCGTCCATTATATATTACTGCATATTTTGATGGAATCCCACTTAACAGAATTCTGGTGGATTATGGGGTTACAGTGAATATTTTACCTTTCCAAATCTTAAAAAAGTTAGGAAAAGGAACAGCAAAATTGATTCCAACTAGCACATCCATTGCAGGATTTACTAGGGAAAGCCAACATGCCAGGGGGATCATCTCCATTAGATTGGCAGTAGGTGGAATAGAAACGGACACTGCTTTCTTTGTAATTGACATATATGCTAAGTATAATGCTTTATTAGGAAGAGATTGGATTCATGTTAATGGATGTATTTCTTCCTCTATGCATCAGGAATTAATGATTGTTAAGTATGATAAAGGCAAAAAAGTGGGTGTTGAAGGAGTCAAAGCTGATCCTCATCCATTTAGTGCCACGACGAATTTTGCTGAAACAGAAATGTACAAATTAGATGTAGTTCCTTTGAGTGAACTACTTCAAGCAGCCACTTACCCAACCAACAAGCTGGAACTGGGAGAATTGACAGAGCTGAAATCAAAGCTGAAACAAACTGTTGATTATGAATCAGACACCCCAAAAGACGATGCTGCTTGGATGTAAATCCAAGGAAGAGGCAAAAGAAGAGGCCAACTCATTAGCTTTAGTGAGGTATGTTACTCTGGGGATCGAACAGAAGATTCAAGAAGATAAGATATGGGAAAATGTTATGCAGGATAATAAGCCTCATGAGGAGGAAATCCAACTGACTTCTCAAGAACAGGTTGAAACTCAAGACCTTTTGGAGGAAGTAAGATTGAAGGATGAACAAAACCCCAATCAAGTGTTTATTAATAAACAGCTAGAACCATATGTTAAAGCTGGATTAATAGCACTATTAAGAGCAAATAAGGAGTGTTTTGCATTGAGTTACAAGGAACTACCTAGATTGGACAGGGAATTGGTGGAGCATAGGTTACCTATAAAGCCACAATTCAAACCTGTGAAACAACCAACCAGGAAGATGAATCCAGAAACTATTGCAGGTGTCAAAAAGGAGATGCAGAGGCTTCTAAACGCATGTTTCATTAGAACAGTCAGGTATGTCGAATGGCTATCTAATGTGGTTCCAATCCCCAAAAAGAATGGAAGCATCAGGATCTGTGTTGACTTTCGAAACCTAAATATTGCAACTCCTAAGGATGAATACCCAATGCCTAATGTGGATACACTTGTGGACAGTTCAGCTGGGCACAAGGTATTGTCCATTTTAGATGGGCATTCAGGGTATAATTAAATTTGCATAGCAAAGGAGGATGTGCATAAAACAACATTTGCTTGCCCTGGTAACATTGGTATTTTTGAATTGGTCAAAATGCCATTTGGATTGAAAAATGCTGGAGCCACCTACCAGAGGGCTATGAATGCTATTTTTCATAATTTGGTTGGAAGTTTTCTCGAGTGTTACATAGATGATATCATTGTGAAGTCAAATTCTGATGAGGATCATTTACAACATTTAGAGAAGGCATTTCAACAAATGAAACATTATCAGCTGAAATTGAATCCAGAAAAGTGTGCTTTTGGAGTATCAGCTGGAAAATTTCTGGGGTATTTGGTCCACATCAAAGGAATTCAAATTGACAAGAACAAAACTAAGGCTATTATTGAAGCTAAACCACCTTCTATAAAGAAGGAGTTGCAAAGGTTTCTTGGTCAATTAAATTTCTTTCGAAGATTTATATCTAACACAACAGGAAAAACTAAAATTTTCTTTTCTTTGTAAAAACTGAAGGAAGAGGAGGAATTCAAGTGAATCAGGGAGCACGGTGAAGCCTTCGAAGCCATCAAGAGGTATTTAGCCAACCCTCCTGTGTTGGCACCTCCCATCACAGGAAAGCCAATAAAGTTGTACCTGGCTGCAATACAAGACTCAATAGAAGTACTGTTGGCTCAAGATAATGAAGATGGTAAGGAAATAGCAGTTTATTATCTTAATAGGTTTTTAAACTCCTGTGAATGTAAGTATGCTGCAGTAGAGAAGTTATATTTACCTTTATTTTATGCTTCCAAGAAACTCAGGCATTATATGTTGCCTAGAGTAACTTATGTTATTTCTCAAACTGATGTAATTAAGCACATGCTTTCGAATCCAGTGCTTAGTGGAAAGATTGGGAAATGGATAGTATCTTTAATTGAGTTTTGTCTTGAATATGTACCTCAAAAATCAGTAAAAGGCCAAGTATTGGCCAACTTTTTGGCTGATCATATAAATGAGTATGAGACACCAAGAGCATTGGAGGCCAGTATGGTAGAAATCAAGCCATGGAAATTGTGTTTCGATGGGTCAAGAACTGTTCAGATGGCTGGGGTAGGCATAATTATGGAATTCTCCCAAGATTTAAAACCAAATATGGTTTTCAACTTAATGAGGGACAATGTTCTAATAACCAGGCAGAATATGAAGTATTGATCATAAGATTAGAAATTTTACTTAACTTAAGAGTTAATGTTACTAAAATCTTTGGAGATTCTCAGTTAGTGATTAATCAACTGAATGGACAGTTTAAATGCACAAGTCCAGTACTGATAATTTATCACTAACTGAGAATCTCCATTCAGTTAGGATCAATTCTTTATGCTCATTTTGACTTATATTCCTAGATTCTTCAACGAAGAAGCTGATGAAATAGCTCAAAGGGCATCTAGTTTCAGAGTTTTGTCAGAAAATGAAAGGGAGTTTTGTCAATTAACTTTGAGAAAATCTCTGCCAATGTTACAAAATAGACTAACTGGCTTCGAAGTATTAGAAATTGATGTCCCTACTAGTCAAAATGTTGATTGGAGGCAGTATTGATCGAATATTTAACCAAACCAGATGGTGCTTGATAAGCACCCGAGAATGCAATGTAGGGTGCGCTAGTATCTAGTTTTAGTTAATTTCATCGCTTAATTAGTTGTTTCTTAATTGTTTTTACTCGTAAGGTATGTTTTTAGTGCTTTCAGATAAATCGTGTGAATAAGACATGTTTTGACATCATAGAAGGCCCAAGTGCATCCAAGTACCCGAGGAATCAATGAAGACCCCGTTAGCCCCTGAAAATCTGTCTAAGTATAGAAAAATCAATTTTCGAAAAAGTATCGATTTTTAAGATAAAAAATGGCGGTAATTGATTATTGAATTTTTCTAAAGGTAATTTCAAAATTGCAAGGTTTTATTCAAAGATTAAGGTCATGTTTTGAGCCGTTTATTCGATAGAAAAGTGTGCTGTTTTCTGTTTTACACTAAAAGTTGGGGGTCAACATTTTGATTGGATTGAAATCTCAAAATTCTGGTAATGCCATTGTTTTCAAATGGGGGGTACTTCCTTATTTTCATTAAATAAATTAAAGTAAAGAAAAGGTAAAAGAAAGGTTTAAAATGCAATCTTTACTTAACTTTAGAGAATGAAAATAAGATGCTGTGAAGGCTATTGGGTGTTGTGGAAGTTGGTGGGAGCTGTGAAGCTGAAGCTGGACCTGAAGATAACAGCGTCGGCATCGATGGGACTCCATACTTGACATCGATGCCGAGCCTCCTAAGCAAAGCAAGACCCTTATTGATCTCGGCATCGATGGGAAGGATTGATGTGCATCGATGCCGGGCCCCATTGCAGCCAAGCCCCTTAACCACTTCGGCATCGATGGGAAGCCAAACATTACATCGATGCCGAGCCCCTTAGTGGCCAGCGTATGGCCGTGGCCAGCGTATGGCCGTGGCCAGCGATGCCGAGCGCGATAGCGGGGAATCTCGGAGCATCTTCAGAGCATATTCCAAGCGAGAAATAAAAGGAGTGATGTAATGAGATCCAAAACAAGTAGTTAGGACGTTTTTTGGTAGAATTCTAGATCTAGGATAGATTTGCTTGCATTTTAATAGTGTTCTTGAGTATTCTTAAATTTCCAGCTTTGAATATTTCAATTTCTGTCTTTAATTGCTAGTTTTTGATACTTTTTGCCTTAATTAAAGTTGTTACTCTTCTTCCGATCTATCGTTTGATCCAATTTATTTCTAGTCTTGTCTTTTCAATTATGCTTAGTCAATTTTCGCTTGCTCTTATCTTCGTAGATATGCGTGAGTAGTTTCAAGGGTTGGGTCATGGGATGATTAGCATCCTGTGGCTTGGGCGAAAATTGCGTTTTCTCACCAATAATGCTTAAATTTCTAGATTTGAAAATTAATGTGGGGTTCGGATTCGTTTGGGGAATTACCGAGGTGTTAACCTCTTTGATCATGTGTAGGTAGGAGCATAGACTACCTACCACACATGATGCTTAGAGCTCTCTCGCTCGAGGGGTTTACCAAATGAGTTCTAGAGCTAGCTTGATAATCGAATCTCTTTTTCCCGGTTTGGGTACCTACAATTGTGTATTTGAAATCGCGTGAATTGGTGAAAAATGTGATTTAGCCCAAGTCATGAGTGCTAGGATTCCTAGACCTAACCTATCTTTTTCCTAGTTTGTTTGCTTTTAATTTAGCCATTTTAATTCCACCGTTCAAAGTAAAACCAAGTTGACTGGCTAAAAGTCGAAATCCTTACTTGCATCTACAAATCCGAGGCAAGCCATAAACTAATTCCCTTGGGTACGATCCTGGGCTTCTCTGGATTATTTTGCTTCATCGATATTCAAACCCTACGCTTGGGGTAATATTCTTCTACGTCGGAAGAGAACGAAGCAGTGCTGCAGACAAGGCAACCAGATTGAAAGCAATAAACTACATTATGTACAACAATGAGCTATTTAAAAGGGGAATGGATGGTCTTCTTTTAAAATGTTTAAGCAAGGTAAATGCATTTAAAGTAATGGCTGAAGTACGTGAAGGAACCTGTGGAGCACATCAAGCTGGTATAAAAATGAGGTGGTTAATAAGAAGGTATGGGTAGTATTGGCCTACCATCCTCAAAGACTGCATAGATTATGCAAAGGGATGTCAAGCTTGTCAAAAAACAGGTCCACTCAAGCATTTGCCAGTCACAGATTTACAGTATGTAATAAAATCATGCCTTTTAGGAGATAGGCTATGGACATGATTGGGATGATTTATTCTACTTCATTGGAAAAACATAAATTTATCCTAATGGCTACTGATTATTTCATTAAATGGGTGGAAGCCCAAGTCTACCAGGATGTCAAACAAAAACCCATGTCATTGATTTCATAAAAGGGATCATATACAGATTTGGAAGCCCTCAAACGATAATAGTGGATAATGGTTCTATATTCGAAGGAAAACTGGTGAAGAATTTTGCTAGTAATCATGGAATTTCTTTGATATATAACAGTACTTATTATGCTCAGTCGAATGGTCAAGCAGAATCAACTAACAAGATTATCAAAAAGGGGATCCAAAGAATGGTGGATCAAAACCCAAAGGTTTGGCATGATTTGTTACTCGATACGTTATGGGCATATAGAAATACAAAGAGGACTAGCACGGGTACTACTCCATTTGCATTAACTTATGGACATGATGCCGTGCTGCCTATGGAGATCACTGTGAGATCTCAAATAGTAGCATTTCAAAATAATTTAGATACATGGTCTTATCATCAAGCCATCTATATGGAATTAGAAGATATTGATGAAGTTAGAATAAAGGCCTTAAATCAAATTATGCTACAGAATGCAAGGGTTGCGAGGAGTTATAACAAAAGAATTGTTCTTCGAAGTTTTGATAAAGGGGATCTTGTGTGGAAAGTTATCCTTCCTATCAGAGATAGGAGAACTAGAATAAAGGGATTAGGAAAATGGGCACCAACGTGGAATGGGCCTTTTCAAATCCATAGAGTGTTGAAAGGGGGAGCATATCATTTGAGAAACTTGAATGGTTATGTTCATCGAAGGAAAATAAATGGAAGACATCTCAAAACTTACATTCCTTCTATATGGGAATCTTTTCATAAAAGGTAGCTTGAAGAATGAGTTTTTTTGTTTACATAGCCAGATTCATCCCTGAGATGGGATTTATTATTTGTTTAGTGGAAAAGTTAGCCATTTTTGAAATACATCCAAAAATAAACCTTGAACTAGAATTGTTAGTTGCATAATGGTATGGTTTCGATTGGTTTGGTATTCAGAGACTTTTTCTTTGGAGTTCTTTATATGATCATACTCAATCAAGTTAACATACTAGTGTTCGAAGCCACAAAGAATCAAAATTTACCAAGCAAATTTCCATTATAAAAGAAAAGGAGAACACATAGGAGAATCCAAATGGGTTTGAAACAAACCCAAGTGGATTTGAACAAAAAAAAAGAGTTTAAAATAGACCCAAGTGGATCTGTACAAAAAAAAATTTACTAAGACAAAAAAAAAAGGACACTCTGGCCCAGAAACAAAATTGAAGATCATTGCTGATCCTCACAGTCACAAAGGAGAATCTTTAAGAAGATCCTCCATCAGGGGGACTTTTTGCTTCATGAGCCGAGAGGACGGTCGAGAGATCATCCCAGGTCCTAGCCAGACAAAGATGTGAAGCTGTTTCCACGCACACCAACTGGCTTCGAAGCTAGCTTATCTCACTTCGAAGGGCTTAGAGTTCTGCCTGAACGTCGCTTTTTAACTCTGCAATCATATTGGCCATGTTGGCCAACTCACTCATGAGATCAGCAGGAGGAATTGGGAGATTCTCAGCCATGATTGTTTAAGTTGAGAAATGAGAAAGGTAAGGGAAACGACGTTCTGTTGACGTGCATGTGTATTTATAACCCAAAGGCGTATGGGAAATACACTCCGTTAATTATGAGCCTTAATGAGGGGAGATGCATAATGCCCGGGATATGAAGGGTCTAAGGGTGTTAGTCGTCATGCGTCTTGTTAATTAATGGTTAGCAACTAACGAGGAGACGACTGAGAAGCCACTGGAAGTAAATGAGTTGTTTGGACTAATTTAGGCCACATTTGGTTGGTCTTCAAAATATCAATGTACTTTAAAGCGTTGTCTGTTATTTTATTAAGAATTTCGAAGGTGAGGCCCAATGAGAGCACAATAACAGGAAGAATGTCTATATGGAGGATTTCTTTTTCTTTTTCATATCGGTAGGTTTCTTCGTGCTCATCACATCCACATTGGTATATTTGGCCATTACAAAGCTAGAATGATAAGGAAATGTTAAATCACCAGTTTATTAATATCAAAGCCATTACAAAATTTTGGAAACACAAATGAATATATTTTTATTCATCACATTTACACAGAAGGTTACAAGTAAGGTAATAGTGGGAAACCTATCTAAGGCCTAGGAGTATCACGGAGAAGGATCTCTCAGGGATCAAACAACCGAGATACAAAGATTTGAGCCAAGCTTCATTGGGACTTGATCTAAGCTCTATTGGTAGGTAGATAGGCTTCGAAGACCACTCTCGTTTGATTATTTGGTTTTTGAAGTAACAGCCCAGCATAGACACATCATGAGGGCTGATGTGTCTATACCTAGGGGCTTTAGGGTTTAAGAAAAGCATCATGAGGGCCGATGTAGCTGTGTTTCGAAGTTTGTCTTCGAAAATTTTGGAGAAGGCTTCATGATAAGGAATTCTTGAAACACTATTGGAGAATGAGAATTGGGTGCTACTGAAGGGGATGAAAGCTAAGGAAGAAGATAGGTTGTAAATTTTCTTTCCCCAGAGACCCTTATTTATACCAATAAACTTGGGAGTAGTCATTTATGACTCTTTAAGAGAAGGTAGTTGAGGCGTCAGAGCATCAAATCTTTTTAAAGGAAAAACAGTGCTCAAATTAAATACAGCCATATCTACCCAGAATTTGATTAAAATAAAAAAAATAAGGTACAAACTGTAAAAGTTATAAAAAAGGGCCAATTACATCACAGAGAGAGGATAATAGGCCTCGAAGAGAACGGGAGTTGATATCTAAAAGCGAAGTGTGAGCAGCCCTTCTTTTCTGTTCCTCTTGAAGGGAAGGAATAAGCTGTGGAAGCATAGATTGATCCCTTATTGCTTCGCCTTCAAGCTCTGAGAAACCAATTGAGACTTCAGCAATCTCATTCCTGACCTTCTCCATTTCTTCTTGTAACCACTTCATCCTCTTGTCAAATTCTGCAAGTTTATCTCTTCGAGCTTGATAAAGAGAAAGACGAGAGGCAGTCTTAAGTGCTTTGGCCTCCAGCTTTTTGACCTTCCCAATAGTTGTGCCAATGCTCTCAGATAAGAAATGGTTTAAGAGAAATCAATTCACTAAATTGTTTGAGGTGCTCTTGAAGAATGGAATTAATTGAAGGAGGAAACCCTTGAGAGAGAGATAAGGCCTGATAACATACCTCAAAATGATAGGTTAAATTATGTTCAAGCAAAGCAGGAAGTCCTAAATGATTTAAAGCCCTTAGGAGGCTTTTTAATATATGAATTTCCTCCTGTGTAAGAACATGTTTGATTCTAAATGAAGGCAAATCAGAAGGTATGGATGGGCTTAAAAGCTGTTGAAGGCTTTTCAAGGGGTTCGAAGAAATAAGAGGAGTAGGATCAGCAATTTGGCTACAAAATTTTTCCAGTTGACTTTTAAAGAAAGATATGTCAAAAGCCACTAGAGGCAGGTCAATTGGAGAAGAAGAGGATGCAGGATCATTTCTAGAAATATGAACAATTCCGGTCACCTGCATAGAAACCAGAATTTGAGATTAAAAAGAATACAGAACATGAGAGTAAAAGTATGTTTGGATGGCAAGATTACCTGATCTGATGAAGAGGGAGTTAAGTCTAATTTTTGTTCCCCAAAACTTCTGGTAAGATGGCTCGTCGAAGAAAAAATGGAGTCACTCAGAGAGGACCTCTACTCTAAAACTGGTAAGGGATTGGCAGGGGGATCTCTCTTCAAAATTTGAAGTGGCTCCATGGCCTTCGAACGAGCCAAATTGGCCACAACTTGAGTAAAAGCAGGTGGCTCCAGTGAAAGGGGAAATTCCTGAACCAAGTTAATAAAATTTAGGATCAAAAGACAAAGGAAAGGAGGAGCAACATAAGAGTTTTGCACATTACCTTGAAAGGAATAGGTGAAATGGGCTCAGTAAGGAGTGACATCAGAGCTTGCATGTCAAGATCCTTCCTAGTAATATCTTTCTCTATAGAAAGAGATTGAATAGATGATGCCTGTGGAAACTGAAGGTAAATTAGGATGTATTCTTCCAAAATTCGAAGAGATATGAACATTCGAAAGGTACCTTATAGGGGTCATCTTTCGATATTTTTTGAATAGTGGAAGGCTCTACCACTTCTTGTTGAAGGCAAGGAGTAATGAACAAATCCAGTGCCTTATCAGCAGGGGATACCATTTGAGCCTACAAAGAAATCAACAATGAGTCACAAGCATATGAGACACATAAATGTATGAATAATCAGAGTATGCATGACCTACTTCATCAGAAAAGGAAATTTCCCTTGAGGTTTGTGATTTTTTGGAGTGAGCTTCTTTTCTCTCGTAGAAAAGAGTCTCCTTGGCAGTTGCTCTTGTTGCACTTGGTTCAAACTCATGAATCAAAATTGCAAAGGAGTTCTTTGAGAAGACACTTATCATGAATGAAGAAGAGACTTACCTCTTGGGATTAGGGTTTCTGTGTCAGTTTCAGTTTCCTCATCGCTAGAAGAAACTTGAGAGCCACGCCTTTTGGTGGTTCTGGCTCTCTTCAAAGCTGAAAGATAGAAGGCGAGGAAATAATTCAAGTAAATGGAATTAGAGATAAGAGATAATTAGAAAGGAAGAAACAAACCTGGAAGCTTAGCCGAGGGTTCAAGGTAGTCTTTCGTGGGAATCATTTCTTTAGGTTGAGGAACAGTTTTACTCCTCTTCGAAGCACTCTCTGAGGGAGAGGTAGCACCTGCAGTATTGTGTATGGTTAGATTTGGTTTCAAAAAAAGAGAAGTAGCGTTCAGAAGCAAGTACCTCTTTTTTGTGTAACCCTCAAAGATTGACTTCTTGGTGGAGAAGGAGGGATGATCATTGGTATGGGAGAGGCTTCGACAGGGGTCATTTCTTACTCAACCTCACCTTCAGCAGTGTCTTCGATGCCTCTAGCCAGTCCAAACCCATTATCTGAGGAAAAGGAGGACGAGTCGTTCCGTCTCCTATGTCCAAACTTAGATTTATCAAAACCAATATGTTCAAGGAACTTTTTAAAGAGAGTGCACCAGAGGAGGAAGGAGCAATTGGTGTGCCACCAATTGTCAAATGCAGAAGTGGTACGCACTTTAGGTTCCCTGAGCTCTTGGATAACAGTTTTTCTTAGTGCATGTCTTGACTGGGCAAACCATGTTTGAAAATGCTCGATCGAAATGCATGACCGTTCAGACATGGAAACATTGGCAGAGCCACAAAATGGGATGGGTATGCCTTGAACGAAATCGAGCTGTCTTGCAAATTGAGCAGGGCAGTATACCTCTGCGTGTGCCAAGGATTTTGATGGATTCGACGAGGATATAAAAATCTCTCTGTTCGTAAGGATATTGCTCCATGCTTGGAGAGCTCGAGAGGATTTTCCTTATCTATCCGTTAGGATGTCGAAGAGCCATGACGGTCCAACGGGAGTTGGGAATGGCTTGGGCCATTCCCTATCAGAATCAAGGCCAGAGAAGAAACACAGATAGTACGCCAAGGTAGGAGTTGCACTATCCACTGGTTGAATGTAATTGTCACCATGGACATTGGGCGTTTCGATGGTGCCAGCAGGTGACATGAGTGCTTTGAAGGAGCCTAGCTCAGGAAAATAGGCATGAAGCCACAGTTGTATAAACCATTGGGGTCCTCCTTGGGAATAGTTTAGACCCTTTTGGTAAAAATCAAAACCAGCTTTATATACATGGCCAAGGAAATAAGAAGCAAGGTTGAACTCTTCACCTCTAGATAGTGCCAATGCCAACGGTATGAACTCACTCATAACCCGTTTCCCAGAATGGCAGAGAATGTGCTTGCAGAGGGTATAGAGTATGTAGGCGAAGAACTCGTTGTCAGACACCTCGCCTGATAGTTTCCGTTCCTTGGTATAGAAATGGGAAAAGGCCCCGTTTGTAGCAGTCAGACGGGTGAAGCCCTCAGGGGGAGTATATTCCTTGGTGGGATCAAACTGAGGACCATAAGGGATGAGTCCCAGCATCTGGGTAACGTCCAAAATTGTGGGTGCCATCATACCATAGTTGAACCGGAAAAAATTAAACGAAGGGTCCCAAAAGGCCAGCGCAGCCTGGATCAAGGGAGGATTTTGGGGGACTCCCCTTCGAAGGAAGGTAATGATGTTCTTCAGGCCCACCTTTTCTAGGTCACTCGATTTCTCTGCCAACATTCGAGTGGTCTATATTTTTCAATCTTTGTCCAAAGTGGGCCAATAGGGGAAAGATTTCATCGTGAAATTTTGCCAATCGAGGTCTAAACAGGCTCGAATGTCGGCATCTCCCAATCAAGGGTAGTAAAGAGAAAGGGAGGCAGGTATTTCCCCTACAAGTTGAGGACCCAAAATAAAAGTATCTTCTTTTTTAGGGTTTGAAATGAAGACTCTGGTGTCGAGACAGGAATCTCCAGTCGATCCCTGAACTTTTCCCGACACGAACCGCTTCAATGCTAGAGAAGGAGTAGGGTGTTCCGTGGTTGGGTTACTGGAGGAAGCCATAGATTTGAATCGTAGTTTAGCTTTTTCAGAAGGAGAGAAGAAATGGTTTAGTTCTTGAGGAGATTTGAATTCGTAGAGCGTAAGGGGTGATTTTGAATCATTTCTCCTTTTATACTTCCATAGGTGGGCCAGGCCTGTAGTGAGCCCATATCTTGGGATCCTCTGGAGTTTTGTGTTAACTTTAGGGAGAATTGGTTTATTAGAATTGTTATTATTTTAACAGTAATCCCAAGTCAGGTATGCATCGTTAAAAGGAGAAATTTCATTAAAAAAAAAAACTATTAGGCTACATAAATAAAATTTGCATATTTACAAAAAACAAAACAAAACAAAAGGGAAATGTTAAATCCTACTAAAAAAAAAACAAGTACAAATTAGGCCTTCGAAGGACTTGAATGCTGAGGAGTAGCTTTCTAGTTTTCAAAGTAGTGAGAAAAGGACTAAGTAACAAGGCTGTGAAACTTGTTCCAAGCAAATTGGAGGAATTTCAGCTCCATTTTCCTCATGTCTTCTTTGGCATCTGATTCCAATTTTTTCTCTAACAGAGACCTAAAGAGAAGCACCAAAGCTTTGGCTTTCCTTCGAAGTTGGGCCTCCTTTGTTGGACGCTTCATTTGTTGCCTTTTGAAGCGCCTTCGAAGCTTCTTATCAGTATGGCCAGGCACTACTTCGAAGGATTCAGCGTTGAAGCTTTTGATTTGATCGTGTAGCTTCTCAATCATTTCCTTGGCAAGAGCATAGTCTTGAAGGATTTGTTCGAAGCGATACGCTGCGGTATTGGCTTCGAGCCATGATTTGATCACTGGTAGGAAGTTCAGGAAGCATTGGATTTGATAAGAAACCGTGGAAGGGATGGTGTATAGCACAAGTGTCTCATAAGCCCATTTAAAATTGGTTAATGGAACATGTTATCCAGGAAAGAGAAAGCTGTAAGAAGTTGTAGGGTTTTACTATTGTCAGCAGGGAAGATAGAGTAACCATATTGCCATTGGAAGTGAGGGGTGTTGACGGCGAGGTTGTTCACCTCACCAAACTAGTCAGGCTCTTCAGGGAGGGGAGCTAGCTTGTTGGTCACTTCGAAGTCAGCTGGCTATTGTGGGGTTTGCACCTCTGTGAGCCAGAGAGATTTTTGGGTTTGGGCCAGGCGTGTGAAGTCGCAGTAAGGGGCAGGCCCAAGATAGTTTTCCTCCTGTTTTAGGAAAGGAGAAAATTTGAGAGAGGAGTAGATTGACTCAAGCATGCCCATATGAACGGTGTCGTTACCACTCAGGGGCAGGAATTGACTCGCGAACAGAGTTCAAAAGTGGTGAAATTTATTGGGTGTAGGGTCAGGCTGATCAAACTTGACCAGGATGATACCATTATTGGTATTGGCAGGGTTTTCCTCCTATGTGCCCCAGTTGGACCTATCGAATGAATTCGAACGGGTCAGAGAGGAGTCCCAACCCGTGGGAGACGGGTTAGGAGCATAGAATGTTCGATCAGAAAGAATTTTTCCTACCAACATTCGAGGAGAATTTGGAGGAGACATTTGAGATGAGTGAGATTGATGGTCAAGGTTTTCTAAGACAAGATTGATTTCTGGAAAAGAGTCCATAGGCGTAAGACTTCTTAACAGAGAAAACTCGGATTCGAACGGGTTTTTGAGTAGTAATGTGATTCGTTAAAACCCTATCATTGATTGCTATTTATAGGAAAATAATTGCAGCTATCTTTGGGAAGCTCAATAGATCGACGTGCATGGGAATAAAATCCTATCATGTTTCGTGCATCCGTATTTGAAGGGATATGGGCAGAATTCGTGTGCCATTAACATTTATTTAGCTTAAATAAAATGTTAATGCGTGGGGTGTGTTTACATTCTAAAATGTGCCACCCAATGAGAAAATTACACGTGGCACTGAATGATGCGTTGGCCATACATAACTTGTCCAAATTGGGTCCAAGTTACAGAGGATTAAGGGGATTAATGAGAATGCTATTGTAATATTAAACGGTATCGTTTTGATTAAAACTGATGTCGTTTGGGTAGCAATTAGTGATGATCTAGAAAGTGATTGGATTCAGCCATTGATTAAAACCTTAGGATCATCGAACGGTGTCATCACTGCCTTAATTTATAACTGAAATTGGATGCAATTGCAGGGAATCATTTGGGAAGCAAGACGTGTTACATTAATTCACGTTGCATGAAAACAAGAGAACCACGATCCAGAAAATGGCCACGAACACCGTTATCGAAGCATGAGGAGAGAGAAGGAATTTTGGAAATATCAAGATAACCGTTTGAAGGCCCCTCTCAACCGATTTATGTGGTAAACGTGGGCATCAATTGAAGACGTGGGGATAGAAGATCGAAGGCAGGCCCAGCGTCTATAAATAGAAAAGTAAAGCAAAGAGAGGGACACACACACAAAATTCATATCATCTGACAATTCATACAAAATGATTGCTCAGAAATCTATCGTAGATTAGTATTTAGTTTAGCTTAGAATAGAATCTTTTTGTAAGTTGAAGGCTTATTTGCATGTAAGACTACTTTTGATTAAATTCAAGTTTTCTTATTTTCTTTTAAGTTTTTTCTTACCAAAGAATAGTCGTTTGTAAGTCCACTTCTGATTGAATTCAGTGTGCTTATATTTCTGCATTATTCTTGATAGAATTTTAAGAGTGTTTGCATACAAACTTACTTTTGATTAAATTCAGGTTTGTTTGTGTTCAATCATCTTTTTTAATTCGAAGCGCGTCAATCTTTTATTTGGTTGATACCTTAAGGAAAAATCCTCTTAGTTGAGGTAATCGAACGGATAACACAATTGTCTTATTTAAATTAGTTGTTTCAAATCAATTTGGAAAGAATAATTTCTTCTTTGAAGTTATTTCTTTTCTGGTACGCCCGCACACAATCATTTGCCATTTGATTGAGCTAATTCAGCCCAAACAGTACGTTCGTAGCATAACTCTATAGAGAATATGAATACAAAAATTCTTTCACTAATTCGTAGAAGAAGAGACTTGGCTAATTTCACGAGAAATACATCAAATTCAACATTAATTAGCTAGTGCCTCCAATAGTACTTTTAAATGTACGTAAGCTGCTAATCTAAAAACACATCAATAATCCATGATCTTTGAATAAAGGAACGGTTGGGAATGTAAGGGGAAAAAAAAAAAACTCTCAATGAGCTTTCATAATTCTCCATTTCACATGCATGCTTGCTCTAACAATTAGGAGATTAAAATTAAATTGGAAGTTGAGCCCATTATAAATTCTTCCCAAAGCATACATACATGTAGATCTTCGAATTAGTTGGAAGTATACCCACAAACGGAGTTAGGAATTTCACCATGCAAGGGCGACCGTGCATGCGGGGAAAAAAATATAAATACACATGCATAATCACGTAAATACATTAAAACTCAAAATAACATAAATACATAAATTGGTTTAACTAATGAGATTGATCTTGATGTATGTTTGTGTCAAGAGAGAGAGAGATGGAATTTGGTGTGCCATTGAGGTTTTAGGGTAAAAAGAAATAAAACTGTAAAATACTAAACCTATCTAACGAAAGGTGGAAGTTTAATTATTACTTGAATATTCACAATATTAACTCTATAGTTTTAATTTTTTGTTATATTTTAGCCCTGTTTTTCTAGCTTCCTCCTTCGTCGTTCCTCGGCTGCGATGCTACGAATGGTACGAGAATACAGGTATCCTCGTAGTTTAAAGGTTACAATTATATTTTTTTTTCAAAATTCTACACAGGGGCGAGCCTATATACTTTCAAATGAATTTTTTTATTTTTTTTTACATATAATAGTAGTGTTTCTTTTTCTTCTTGCAGGGGCGACCACCCCTACTGGCCTCTCCCTGACTCCATCCCTGAGTATATCATAATCAATATAATAGTCTCATTCCTATGTAGAAATGTAAAATTTGTTTGATTTTCTTTACCATTTCTTTTTTCTTACCTTTTTTTTTTCCTCACACAATATCTCAACCTATATAAAAAGAAGATACCAAGAATGCAGACATGTGGAGAGTCACGATATACAAAGGGCCGCACACATGCTTGGGAGTGAATGTAACCCAAGATCACACCATGCTTGATGTGCGGTTCATGGCAAATAAAATGGGAGAAATTATTGGATCGAACACAAATACAAAGATCAAAATGCTGCAGCTATTCATTAAGAAGTTAACAGATCGATACATGCCATCATATTCTAAGATGTGGGCTGCAAAGCAATTTGTTATATCACGCCTTCGTGGGGATTGGGATGAGTCACACGCAAAACTCCCAATATTTTTGGAAGTTCTCGAATGATCCAAGTACATGCATACTTTTGGTAAACAAAGAATCAGGCATACCAGGATGTGCCACATTTGATAGAGTATTTTGACCATTCGCACCAACAATCGAAGGCTTCAACCATTGTCGGCCAGTAATATCTATTGATCGAACCTTTCTAATTGGAAGCCACAAGGGCGTCCTGCTTATTGTTGTGAGTCAGGACTCTGAGAATTGAACCAAAATTTTCCTATTGCATTTGCCATTGTTGAGAAGGAAGACATGGACACTTGGGGATGGTTCCTAACTTGCATCAGACACTTTGTACGACAAGGCTTGTGTCTCATTTTAGACAGACACTTTGGCCTCATGTCATTCCTGGAAGATGAGTCAGCGTTTGATTGGAAACCCCCGTACGCTTACCATTGTTACTGTCTCCGCCACTTGGAGGCAAACTACCATCGTCAATTTGGGAAATTGGTGGGAAAAGAAGTCAAAGTATGCTCAATGGAATGCCAAAAAAAGAAGTTCAAGGCTAAACTTACAAGATTGAAAAGGTTCGGCACCAACGAAGTTATCTTTCAAGAATTAGAACTGCTCAACAAAAAAATTGAACGTTCACATACGATGGAGGTCGTCGATACGGCAGCGAAACTACCAATTCCTCGGAGAGCTTCAACGGGGTACTAAAAGAAGCCCGACACCTCCCCTTAATGGCAACAGTTATGTTTACCTTCTACAAGTATGTAGAGTACTTTGATGTTAGGCTGGTGAAATCTATAGAAACAAAGAACAAAGGGAATGATTTCAGCTTATATGCAAAGGAAAAATAAGATCATTGGAAGCAAAGGAAAAATACGATCATTGGAAGAAAAGTGCAGTGGGACACACTGTCATTGTGTTCGACCAGGCTGCGGACTTGTATGAGGTACATACGCCAATGAATCCTACAAGCCCATACAAAGGTAATAACAAACAAACAGTTGACTTGACAAAGAAGAGATGCACTTGCAACAAGATTCAATTGTGGAAAATATCATGTTTGCACATGATTGCAGTTTGCAATAAAATGCATATTGACCCTCGTAATTTCTTCAGCAATTATTAGACGGTCGACACAACAATTGGCATATATGGGTCTCTCATGTTTAAGCCACTACCTGACCAAGCCTACTGGCTGTCGTACGATGGGCCAAGAATTCTTTCCAACACAGAACACGTTCGAGGACGAGGCCGCCCGGAAGTAAATCGATTCCAAAATGAGATAGATTGGATTGAGTCCCAATCGCCACAGACCTGCACATTTTGAGGTACATACGCCAATGAATCCTACAAGCCCATACAAAGGTAATAACAAACAGACAGTTGACTTGACAAAGAAGAGGTGCACTTGCAACAAGATTCAATTGTGGAAAATATCATGTTTGCACATGATTGCAATTTGCAATAAAATGCATATTGACCCTTGTAATTTCTTCAGCAATTATTAGACGGTCGACACAACAATTGCCATGTATGGGTCTCTCACGTTTAAGCCACTACCTGACCAAGCCTACTGGCTGTCGTACGATGGGCCAAGAATTCTTCCCAACACATAACACCTTCGAGGACGAGGCCGCCCGAAAGTAAATCGATTCCAAAATGAGATAGATTGGGTTGAGTCCCAATCGCCACAAACCTGCACATTTTGTGGACAAGCAGGTCACAATAGGAGAACATGTAGAAAGTTGAATTAAGCAATGATTTTATGTGAGGTTTTTATGTAATTTCAAGTAGTGTTTTAATGTGAAAAGTATCCATGTGGTGAAGTCTTTTATGTATGCTCGCAATTTAAATGTACTATTCAATTTTTCAACTTTTTCATACTTTCTCCATCCTTGAATGTTGAATTAACATATTTATTATGTATAAGTCCATCAAAATGTTCAATAGACCAAATAATTTATCCACAATTTTGTTACATGAAGAAGCATGACATTATGTAATGCAAGGTCGCGAGTTGTTGGTTATTAGATATATACTATGAGAAATCGATCTTAATGTATCTTTTTAAAATCACGGTTTCAAAGCCTACGTTTAGGTTTATCTCTATTAACAAAAAAATACATCTAAGAAAATAATTAATTATATGTTAAAGTTTATTTGGAGAAAAACAATTGGCATTCTCTCCAAAATGTCAAAGTATAGACATGCATTCTCTCAAAATTGCCAAACCATGGCAATTTTTTATTTTGTTTTTAAGAAACCCTAACGCATATAGTAAATGCGCTTTATTAGGAACCCTAATAGCACAGATTAGAAATGCGCGATATAAAGTTATTGTAGCAGACACACCGTGTCCGATATGTGTCTGTCAATCCAGGGAACATTTCGGTCATTTTAAACCAAAAAGGGAAACGATGTCGGATTGACGTGCGTGCTTGCGACCTTAATGTGCATTGCAATAAGAATACCCCAAGCGTAGGGCTAGGTCGGTTGTAAGCATAATAAAACCCAAAAATCTGGGATCGAATCCACAGGGAGCGCATCCATAGCTTGTTCAGAGATTAGCTTGTAGTCAGATTTTAGCCTTAGGACCGCCAACCAAACTTTGGCGTTGAGACGGCCAACTGGGAAGATTTAGTTGAATGGCTACTTAACCTAACTACGGCTTTTTACTAGAGATGAAATTAAACTAAAAGTTAGGTTTAAGGATAATCAACACCTGCAACTCAAAAGTAAACTTGTTCTTCTCACTTACGCAGACTGGTAAACATGGTTAGAGTTTGGTGACATTTTGACAAACACTTAGAAGGTCATAGCTCTAAGTATCATATGTGGTAAGGAAGCTAAGCCCTTACCTATATATGATCAAAGAGGTTAACATCTCCAAGTTTTGGGACATAAAAATACCCCATCCCAGGTTTACACTTTCGAAAATGAAGACTATCGAGAGAAGAACAAGAAATACCATTGGCTACGTGATGTTAATCATCCCATGACCTAACTTCGGTACACTACTCACACATTATGCCAGGAGAAATGGAATGAACTGGGGAGAAGGCAAGGTAAAAACTAAACATCAAGATTAATTGAAATAAAGACAGGATCGATCCTTGAAGAGGGGAGGAATTCTTACAACATTAATGAAGCGTAACCACCTCCAATCTCAACAATCAATGCTCATTAAGGAGAGATTGACCATGGAAGAGGAGAGGGAGGTAGAGAGAGAAAGAGCCAGCTCCCAAATAACATAACATAACCCTAAAAACGTGCAAAGGGGGTATTTATAGCACCCCTTTAAAGTTACAAAAGAAAAAGAAAAAGAAAATATAAATCTGCAGAAACTGGGGACTCCTACCAGTAAGAGCTGACTACCTACCGATAGAACGACTTCGAGCAAAAAAGAAAGACTGAGAATTCTGGATTCCTACCGGTAGGCATTGGTCTCCTACCGGTAGAACTTGGATGGTGCAAGCTTGTGGCCTCTGTGGACAGGCACTGAACCGGTAGCAAAGTCCTTCCTACCGGTAGGACTTGGATTATACCGGTAAGCATTGATCTCCTACCAGTAGAACTTCTGTTTCTGGCAAGTTCTTATCAACTTCTTCTGGGCTTCTCCACTGCTCCTCTGGACTTCACTATTGCTCCATTAAGACCTCTCGGGTCCCCGTTTCACGATGGTATAAGTTCATGGCGTACAAACCGCCTTATTAACGAAAAGAACCTGCAAACACCAAAAACACACCTTCCGCGCAATATCATTCAAAAACGTAAAGTTATGCGCGTGAGCGTGGCAAAAATTGAGCGTGATAAGCCCGAAAATAATCACAATTGTGGGCTTATCAGCGCGGCTTGGCTTGTTAGGTCCGTGGAGACTTCGCGGACCTCACGAGCCAAGCCGCGCATCAATCCGACCTTGTTTCCCCATTTTGGTACCTTGAAACCCTACAACTTGTCTATTTAACTGGTTTTGAGGTACCGAAACAGGAAAACGATGTCAGATTGAAGTGCAGCTTGGTTCGTGAGGTCCATGAAGACTACGCGGACCTCACGAGCCAAGCTGCGCATCAATCCGACCTCGTTTCCCCATTTTGGTACCTTGAAATCCTACAACTTGTCTATTTAATCGGTTTCGGGGTATCGAAACGGGAAAACGATGTCGGAAGGAGGTGCAGCGTGGGTCGTGAGGTCCATGAAGACTACGTGGACTTCACTAGCAAAGCTGTGCGTCAATTCGACCTCATTTCCCTATTTTGGTACCTTGAAACCCTACAACTTGTCTATTTAACCGGTTTCGAGGTACCAAAACGGGGAAACGATGTTAGATTGACGCACGGCTTGGCTCGTTAGGTTCATGGAGACTACGCAGACCTCACAACCCAAGCCGCACCTCTTTCTGGACTCCTCGATTGCCTGTTTTGGTACTAAATCATGTGTTAAACCAAGTGCAAAAATAAATGGGTCATTCTATGTTAACTAATGAACACAAAATGGTTTACACAATAGTAGGTTCATCCTATTTAACAAAATTTACAAACAACATGTTCAAAACAAATCCCACATCAAAAGTACGCATCGTACATATTACCCAAACTAGCGTAACATTTGTACAAAAGAAAATACAACATAGGACTGCAACCTATGACTGGGAAACCTCCCACTACTTCTTGTCCTTCCTACACTTCAAATGATGCATAACTTTGTGACTTCCCATAACACACGCCGCCGGATGTGGTTTACGTTGACTCTTACGTTGCACCACAACCGGTGGGGTATCATCTTCCTCCTTTGCATTTTCTCTGGCAACACAAAGGGGATAACATCCAACACCCCCACCTGGCTCACTCTCTGTGTCACAACCCCATCTCCTTCGCCCTAAACCTCGAGCTCTGCATGCCCTTCCACCAAGGGGTGACAGCCCATACCCACTAAGTCATGTCCCAACTGAGTCACCTTCTCGGCTGCATCCAAACTCCCACTCCCACCATCCCCATGCATCGTCTTCTTTTTCTTGACCATTGGCCTGCCAACAAAACTTGTGTCCAGAACTCCTAAATTTTGCAAAGGGGAATCGAACGAAGGTGGAGACTCTAAAGGCATTTCTGTAACGGGCACAAATGGAGGCATCAATGGGAAGTTTTCCAAGCTCCCTAAATGTGCCATAAAGGAAGAAACACCACCCCCCTTTGAATCTTGCACTGAACCATTAGTCTCGGCATCCACTATGTCCGGTATGGCATCTTTGTGTATCAATGGCTCGAGCGGCTCCTGTGCTGCCGCATTTTCTACCTCTGTCTTAGCCTCCACTAAGGGGCCATCCTATTCCGCCACATTCACACATTTCGTTTCAGGTAGGTTAGGCTCTATTGGGGGCCTCTTGCGCAACCACTTCTCCATATTCCCCAAGCAATATGCTCCCTGCTCCTCAATATTCCGAAGGACATCCAAGTCAACCTCTTCCATCATCCTTAGCCTCTCAAACAATCTCATCTGCATATTTAACAATAATATCATATAAATTATAATAAAATAATTGAATTATTAAAAGAATACAACCAAGAAACAACCAAATATCATACCGCTGTGTTGGTGGCTCCACCTAGATGCTGAAAATCTTTTGATCTAGCACTCCAATCATTTCCATGCGGTACCTACATACAATTACAAGCATCGGGGATTGTCTGTCGACGCCCAAACTGTTGCTTCACCGTATCGGGCATGTGCATTTGGACCATTGGAAAATTCAACAATGGTACCTTGGTCATCTAAATTGCCCTTCCAACACGACAATTTGGAGGAAGACTAGCAATCAACTTGCCACTGTATGGTCTCCAAACCACCTGCACCAATTTTTGCAACCATTATGACCCAATCAACCATTATTACATTTATTTTGTTATATCAATGAAAGATTAGTATTCAAATTAAAAAATGTATTAAACACATACCTCATCCGGTCTTTACATGTCAAAATAATGTCTATATGCTCCAACAACATGGGTTGTCAAATCCGGTGAATGAAAGTGATCATGCCACCTAAACATAAGTATTACGTAACAAAATTATAACATGTAACAAGATAATCTAAAAATTGTTAATAGAAATTACTATTAATGTAACCTACCGTGCACCACGAGGAAAAGCTGACAGACAATCACGCCTACCCAAACATCCAGGAGCAACATAAGAAAACCGCTCGCAAGCCCATAGCTGTAGAAGAATGAATGCCCCGCCACATTTGCTTACCACTTTGACAATTGTGGCATAAATAGTGATAAAGATTTGACAAGCAAGCGTTGCCCCAACTCCGCACATTCGTTAAGTCTTCAAGGAGGATTAAGTAAGCCAGGTGGACTTGGGATCCTGAGTGGTCGGACATCAAAATTCCACCTATTAACTAAAGAATAAAATCTCGGGTATGTCGCTGAACATGTTCATCCATACACACTTTCGGCAATCGCCCATTAAAATTTGCCCGTAACCACTTCATCTTTATCTTACCACTTTTTCTATCCACGCCTTTTTCTGGCACAATCCCCAACAATTGTTGACACAATGTAGGCCATTTTTTGGGTGTTAGAACCTTCCTGATGACAGGTACCCCAAGCAAAATCTCCACATCCTGCAAAGTTATAGTCCACTCGCCTGTTTGCAAGTAGAATGAGTGGGTCTCTAACCGCCAACACTTTGCTTGCGCTGTCATCAAGGCAAGGTCAAGAGAGATAAATGGGAGGTCAACAATACCACCAAAACCAGCCTGCCTGATCAATCGTAAAACTGGTGGCGCCGGGGGGGGGGACAACTTCTACAGTCTTGCTTCACTTCGTCGTACAACAAGAGTTTTACAATCAATTGGAGGCTCTCTTTGCAAAAACATTGTCATGGTGGGACTAGTTAGTTTTACATATTGTAATCTTAATCATATAAAGAGCGTTGCCAAATACTCGAACTTTTAACTTACATTATTAGCCCATATAGAATGAGAGCGATGGTGTAGCTGAAATCGTAACAAACTTGCGTCAATGGGTCCCTCCTCTCCTGAATAACATTTTCTTGTGCCATAATTAACCTTGGGTACCTAAAACAAATAGAGTTAAATTATCATCTTCTACAATGCACTTAGGTAATGGTAAATTTCACCGTTTAGTATGTTCATTCCTCCAAAGTTGGATCTATAGTCATCTATATTTTTTGATATCCTTATGTTCTGTGAAATTTATGCGGAAATGCATCAATCAAATTACTAAGAGTCTAAAATTCAAAAAATTGGTAAGTGTAAAAAACAAAAATATGGGACATGTCTAGATTCAAATTGTTCTTAGCCTAAAAGCTTGCAATCCTGTATCTATTCTTTTATAACCCTCACATACAAACATGGTATATTTCTTAAAGTCAAGTATATTCTAAACCATGTCTCATTTCTCCAACACACAAATACTCATCTTATGAAAGCATGGGCAATTAAGGTACCATAAGTATATTGGGAAACACATTCATGGTGTTATCAAACTGTCAAGTTCCACAATACTTGTTCCTATTCATAACAAAAAAAATAACAATTTATTTCGCAAAAATAAATCATACACATATAACCAAAATCAATATAACCCTAACCATGCATGTATACAATATTTACATATACATACATGCATTTGAGAGAGAGAGAGAGAGAGAGAGAGAGAGAGAGAGAGAGAGAGAGAGAGAGAGAGAGAGAGAGTTATAGTGAGAACGACGATCAAGATAGGAGAGCTCGTCGGTTGTGGGTGGCAATCGAGCAATGGTAGGAGGAGAAAAGGGCGGATCACGCAGCTCAGGAGTTTGCGATAGAAATGGAGGGAAAGGGCAGGCGTGATAGGAGGTGAAAGGGGGGATCGATTTTGTCTAGATTTTAACCTATAGCGCCTTTATAATATCCGTTATACTAAACTCAAGACGCATTCATAAAATGCGTGATAAGCTGACGTGGATTGTTTGCCAGCGCCAGATGGCGTGTAACGGTCATAGCACATATTTATAAAGCGCGATGACATATTTTTACAAAACGTTTTAAAAAATAGGTATTCCTCCAATTCGTTTAAAGAAAAAGGACAAATCGACCAAAAACTTGTTTGTTTGGTCAATGGCTCATGGAGATTGAACTTATCATTGGAAAAGTTGTAAACAACATACGTCCATAAAATTCAAGAATTATATAGGACGATTATTTTTTTTTTTTTGATCCGATATAGGACGGTTATTAACTAGAATGTTATTGGATTACATGTATGAGCGCCTATACACATCGGATTGATTTTTCATTGGCCACTCGATTTTTTTATTTGAAAATTATTAAATGATTCGAATCTTTCATGTGAAATTCGGAATGAGCCCGGCATGCATGTCAGTAATCTATAGTATCTATATTCTATTGGTTGGAACTAATAGCAGGGTTCTTTTTATTAAAATGTAAAACAATTATTATTTAATGACAAACACTTATACACATTTTATATATACATTCATATATTTTGGTGGCGTCCACACATGTTAGACGTACGTGGGATCCAACGTGAATTGAAGTGATTTTGTACAAAATTTTCCGGTTGAAGTAATTGAATGTAAAATCACTTTTATAAAACGAATTCCTCATTTGAGGAACTCTGTACTGTTTATCAGTCTTCCTTGCTAGAGGTGTCAAATGGGCCGTGCCGGCACGGGCACGGCACGGGCACGGGGCAGCACGGCACGTCACAAGCACGGTTTTGGTCTGGCACAACACGACACGACACGGTATTAGTGGGCACGAGGCACGGCACGAGCACGGAAGTGGGCGGCACAGCACGGGCACAGCACGAAAGTTAGCCTGGCACAGCACAGCACGACACGGTCGTATACGGGCACGACACGAGCACGAACGCGGAAAGTGGACAGGAACGGCACGGCACGGCACGGTTCTAGCAAGGCATGGGCATGGGCACGACTAGGCACGACATGGGCACAAAAAGGTACGGCACGAGGCACGGAAAAAAAAAAAAACCAAATGGCTTTTTTTTATTTAAAAAAAATTTAAACAATTTCTATTTGGTAAAAAATATTTGTTTACCTTTTTTTAAGGTAAACAATAAAACAACTAAGATATTTAATTTAAAAAAAAAAACAATTTCTTTAAAAAAATCATTTTTACTTTTAAAAATTATCAATTTTTATTCAGTAAAAAATATTTTTTTGTTTTTATTAGTAAAATAGGCTTTGGACTTTTGGTTTGTAAATTTAACATTACAAAAGATAACAAGTAAAATTAAAAAAAAAAAGTTATCAAAATATTTATGGTGCAAGAGTAATTTAAAACAAAAGAAAATGTGCAATAGTCATTTATTAATATATTATTTGCCCCAAATCTAACGAAAAATAAGAAAAAAAGTGTTAAACAAAAAAAGAAAAAATTACATAGTAGAAATAAGGGGGGAAAAATAAATAAAAAGGGGTTAGCTAGGCTAGGACTTGAACCCAAGTCCTTGGGTTCTTGTATACACAAACAAACCACCATGCCACCAATTAATTTGTGTAATAGATTTGAAAAATTAGTATATAATATGTAGCTCTAATTATATAAAAACGAGCCCATCAAATAGTAGCCACACATTCGCAACGCAATCACAGTGATCAATACCATTCAATGCGTTCATTTTGTTGGGCTTAGTGTTTTAATCCTAGGATCCTATTTTTTCGTGCATCGGATTTTGAAAGCTCTGTCATCAGCATGCTAATTCATTGTTTAATTGAATTTTGTTTGCGTCCGATCAAGTATATAACGATAAGCATTTTACTTGATTTTTGGCATGAATGATCTAATCCCTCCCACATAAAAGTTAGATGGCTCCGATTTTTAAAAAATAGCTTGGGTGGCCCTCAAGTAATGCATTATAGGACTTTAATGCTTCTAGAAGCACCGAATTTGTTTAGATGGTGTGGTTTCTGACATTCGATTATCACCTATTCAAGTGAGAATGATAAATTTGATAAGACATTAAATTGTAATGGTTTAGATCGAATATTCGGGAAAAAAAGTCTGTTGCTACCTTTCAAATCTATACATTGAACTTGGTTGATTATGAACCAAGGTATTGTGCTCTAGTATAATATACATTAGCCACACGGTCACAAAACAAAATATGACGATCCATACCGTTCATTTTGTTATTCTTTGTATTTTAATGACTCTCACCAAATTTTGGGTCTATCGAGTTTTTAAAGCTCTTTCATCGGCACGTAGATTCATTAATAGAAAAATGAACGTTATAAACAATCAAGTATATAACGATAACCAATTTACTTTATTTTTTGCAGGAATGATATAATCTCTTTGACATAAAATATAGACGGTTCCGATTTTCAAAAAACAGCTCGGGCAGCCCTCAAGTGATGCATTATATGACTCTACGAGAATTTTCGATAAGTTGGTGCATATAGATTATGGTGTCTCGCATGCACATGATTACACATATCATATAAAATGAATGAGATGTCTGCCCTCTCCATTTCTCCGATCTCTCTCAAAGTCTCAGACTCTCTCTCTCTCTCTCAACGTCTCTCTGTCCTCTCACCTCTGGTCCTCTGACGAGCCCAACGTTCGGATTCTGAACTATATATCGATTCATTCACCTAAATCACCTCTCTCACCGATTCATTCACCTCTCTCACTCTCTCTCTCTGACTCACTGGTCACACCTCTCTCTGTCTTACTGCTCTCATCTCTCTCTCTACTCTGAAACGGACGGTGAGTCGGAGCGACGGTGACCATCACAAGTGAAGAGATCAGATCTGCACTAAGTGACCATCATCATCTCACTCTTTCAACGTCTCTGTATCTCCGACAGTCCGACTCTCTCATCACCTCAGGTCCTCAGCTCACCGACTCACTCACCAGTCACCGTATCTCTCTCTCTCTCTCACAGGTACCTCTATCACTTCCCCCTCCAGTCTCCACTTATCGTTATCTACTGACTACTGTAATTAGGGTTTCTAAAATTAGGGTTTTAACTCCTGGTTTTTGAAATTAGGGTTACGAAATTAGGGCTTTTGTTAATTGTTACTAATTTTAGAAATTAGGGTTACGAAATTCGGGCTTTTGTTACTAATCTCTGAAATTAGTAACGAGAAATTAGGGCTTTTCACTTTTGTTACTAATTTCTGAATTTAGGGTTACGAAATGACTTTTGATGATTTTGTACACACACACACCTGCACTAATTTCGTATTTTAGTACACACATGCACTGTTGATATTTCGTATATTCTAGAAATGGCCAGATCTGATGATTTTGTTATAGACATGCACTGTTGGTTGTTGCTACTTGCTATAGTGGTAAAATTGGTAGTTGCTACTTACTATAGTTTTGAATACAGTTTATTTTGGTATAGTTGCTACTTACTATAGTTTAAAATTGATAGTTGGTCAAATTTTGAATACAGTTTATTTTACTCTATTTGTACATTCTAGGTTTTCTGCACATGTAGGTTATAAACTTATTTAGAATTTAGATGTTATTAACTAATCCTAGTGTACTGATTTTCTCTATTTTGTTTTCAATTTTTTGTAGGAGATGGATCCTGAAAATATTCATTTTGACAATGAGCGTTTACACCATGACTCGGATGATGACGGACCAATTCTACCACCGGGAAGAGAGTCTGTAGGTGAAGCTGCTTCAAACATTGCAGCAGCTTCTACTCCTACAGGAGTAACAGGCGGTAGCCAATCGGCTGAGTCATGTGATAAAAGGCGTCGCTCTTGGGTATGGAATCATTTAACCATTGTCAAGAAGTTTAAAGATGCAAATGGAAAAGTTATAGGACCTAGAGCTGTATGTAATTATTGTCCAAAAAATTATACCTGCTCAAGTGGTGGCGGTGTAGGGCATCTTCAACGACATTTAGAGAAAAAACATGAAAAATTTAAACATACCATAGTTGGCCAAGTCAGTGGTGAATCTGGTGGTATTAATATCGTAGGTGGTACGTCGAATTTCGTATATTCTCAATCTAGTATGAGAGAGGGATTAGCCCGTTATGTAGTTGCAGCAGAACAACCATTTACTTTTGGTGATGATATTAGATTTGAATATTTTGTCAAACATCATCTTAATCCTCTTTTTTCGAAAGTTTCTAGAAATACAACCAGAAGTGATGCCTTGAAAGTTTTTATTGAAGTTAGAAAAAATTTGGTAAGTGAAATTGCGGAACTTGGTAGTTTAATCTCTTTTACTTCTGATTTATGGAGTGGTCGAAATAATCTTGGTTACATATCTGTGACAGCTCATTATATAGACTCCAATTGGATTTTGAATAAAAAAATTATTGCTTTCCGTTTAATGGAGTATCCTCATAATGCTATGAACATTTTTCAATGTATAATGGGTGTTTTTAGGGAATTTGAAATTGTTGATAAAGTTTTCAGTATTACTTTTGATAACCATTCTGCTAATACCAATTCTATTAATTTAGTCAAACCGAATTTGACTACTCCTCATGCTGGACAGTTTTTTCATGTGCGATGTGTATGCCATATCATAAACTTAGTTGTGCAAGATGGTTTGAAACATATAGAACCACAAATAGAAAAAATTAGAGATGCTATACTTTTTATTGCTACTTCCCCAGCTAGGCAACAAGAATTTGAAGGATTGTGTTTAAGTTACAATGTTAAACCAAAACAAATCAAAACTGATGTGAAAACTCGTTGGAATTCAACATTTCTTATGTTAAAATCTTGTAGGAATCACACTGTTGTAATTTCTGCTTATGTTAATTCCAAGTATACGTGTACTGATGATGGTGGTTTAAATCGAGCTGATTGGAATATTGCTTTTGAGTTTATGAATTTTTTGAAAATATTTTATGCTGCTACCTTAGCATGCTCAGGTGTTCGTTATCCTACTACTTGTCTTGTGCTTAATCACTTGTATAATATGAGTCACACTCTTAAAAGTTATAGAACGAAAACAAATTTTGTAGCTGCTTGTAAAGCTATGGAAGATAAATTCAAAAAATATTTTCAGGTCATGCCAACAATATTTATTGTAGCTTCTGTAATGGACCCAAGGATTAAGATAAAGGGTGTTGAATTGCTCTTACGAGGGATTGATGAGAATTTAGGGATTACATTACCTTCTTTTTCTACCGTGACTGCATTATTGACTTCTATATATGCTTCATATGAGTCTAAATTTGCATGCACTACTACTACTGCTTCATCTTCTTCGAGTATCGATGACCCATCTTCTACAAGTAACAAGGACCCATCTTGGTTTCTGATTTCAGGGTTAGGTAGAAGTGAAACTTCTTCACAATCTGAACTTAGTCAATATTTAGAGATAAATTTACTTTCCAAAGACGAGTTACAATCAGAATTTGATATCTTAGCTTGGTGGAAAAAAAATGAAAGGACATTTCCCATTCTTTCTATCATGGCACGTGATTTACTAACACCACCTGTGTCTTCAGTGGCTTCCGAATCTGCTTTTAGTGCAGGTAATAGAGTGTTGGATGAGAGGAGGAGTAGACTAGCTCCTGACATTTTGGACTGTCTTATATGCTTAAAAGATTGGGAGGATGCACGTCTTGGAATTCAAAAATGCCATCCTAGAGATGAATTCAGAGATTATTTTTCGGACTCAGATATAGATACTGATTAGGGATGCTGATGCTGGTAACTTATGAAGGCCTTAAATGGCAACTTAATGTTGCCGCATCCAGGTACTTTTCTGTATATATCTGAGTGTGTGCTATGATATAATCTGAGCATAATTGGTGTTTAGTGTGGGCTGTGTGGCTGGCTATGATGATATAATCTGAGCCTAATTGGTGTTTTGTGTGGCTATGATGATATAATCTGAGCCTAATTGGTGTTTGGTGCGGCTGTGATGATATAATCTGAGCCTAATTGGTGTTTGGTGTGGCTATGATGATATTATTTGAGCCTAATATGTTCTCTGGCTAAGATGCTTAAAAATCTGAGCCAAAAGGCATATATTTGGGCCTGCCTTATGTGTGAAAAGGACTGTGTCGTGTGTAGCAGATTTTACTTCCGGTTTTCCCCTGTTATTTGGAGTTTGGGAATAATATGTGAATGAGTGAGTGTGTGCACTGGCATATATGTGTGAAAGTGTTTCTGCTGCTGCTGCTGTGAGTGCAAAGCAAAACTTGACACAGTTTGGACACAATTTAACAAGTGTGTGTGTGTTCCAATCAGGCCCTTTCCTAGTTGTGTTTTGGACAGTTTTCAACTAGTTTGGCAGGTTTGGTTTGTGTTTTTGGGGCAATTTTTAGCTGGTTTCATAATGTTCAGTTTTTAGTTAGTTCAAAGACTGGAGGTTTTTGGTTCAGAAAAGTGCATGTGTGTTTGTTCCAGCAGAGGGGGGTGTGTGTGTGTTCCAGTAGGTGTGTGTGTTTGTGTTCCAGCAGGTGTGTGTTTGTGTCCAGTGATATACAGGGAATTCTTATGCTATGAGTACTTTACCTATTCTATTACATGACCAAAGGTGCATGTGTGCGTGAGAGAGAAATTTGCACTTTTACTGTGAAGTGCTTGTGCGTGTGTGTGTGTGTGTGAAGTGCAGGTGCGCGCGCGTGTGTGTGTGTGCTGCTTCTTCTGGTGTTGTTGGGTGTGTGCAGAATATCAATTTTATGCTTTAAAACTGCAGTTTTTACCAGGTTTATGGGTGGGTGTGTGTGTGTGTGTTTGTTCCAATCGGGCCCTTTCCAATTTTGGTTGTGTTTTAGGCAGTTTTCAACTACTTTGGCACATTTGGCTTGTGTTTTTGGGGCAATTTTAAGCTGGTTTCAAAATTTGCAGCTTTTAGTTGGTTGTTGGTTCAAAGATTGGAGGTTTTTGCCAGGTTTTTTGTTCAAAAAAGTGCAGGTGTGTCATGTGTGTGTTTGTTCCAGCAGGGTGTGTGTGTTAAAGGTACAGTAGGTGTGTATGTGTGTTCCAATCGGGCCCTTTCCAGATTTATTTGGCTATGATGATAAAAGTTTTATAATATGCATTGGACTTAGAGGAGGCAACATTTGAAGGTCAAATTGGCAACTAATGTTGCAGCCTGTCCTTCTGTAAACTTACAATTTGTCTGAGCCAATTCCAAATGTTTACAAGTATTTGACACGTATCCAAGCACTCCGTCACGGTGCAACCGAGTCCCAACGGAAGAAGCAGCCAAGGATGTAAGACCAAGAATTTTTTTTTAATTAGAGGCAGTTAGGACTTAGGACCATTTCTATTTTGTAAATTGTAATATGTTATTTTTTTTTAATTGTTAAATTTTACTTCATTTTGCATATGAATTTTTTTCATCGAATGGATTTCTATGAATTTCTTGAATGGTTTTATATTTGTTAGTTCTTTGTCCAATCCAAGAAGAAAAGGAATGAGTAATTCCTTGTCCAAATCTTCATCTGTACTTCATAACTTGGAAAACATTTGAATTCAGCAAAAAATGGAAAATGGCAAAAAGAGAAATCATGTACCACACTACTAAATTTTATCAAGAAGAATGATAGAAGGAATTAAAATTAAGTACAGTTTTTTTTTTTGGCAAAAATTAAATACAGTTTTATACAAAGTAAAAAGGGCAATTTTATTATAACTTTCATTTTGGATTCAACTCTATACAAATAAAACTTTATCACAAATAATATTTCAATACAAATATAACTCATCATACCAATGCAATAATATTCCATTATTCCGAATGAAATTCAACTCTATGCAAATAAAACTTTATCACAAATAATATTTTAATACAAATACAACTCATCATACCAATGCAATAATATTCCATTATTCCGGATGAAAATTGGTTGTCGATGTGTCGGCACAGGCACGGTCCGACCCGACACAATTAAGTTGGCACGTCTTGACATTATTGAAAATGGCACGGCCCGAAACGATTTAAAAATATGGGCCGGCACGACACGACACGTTTTAAGAAAACGGGCCGGCACGACACGACACGATTGAAACGGCATGGCACGACACGACACGATTTAAGAAAACGGGCCGGCACGACACGACACGATTGGCAAACGGCACGGCACGACACGACACGATTTAAATAAACGGCACGGCACGACACGACATGATTGATAAACGGCACGGCACGGCACGACACGATTTTGAATAAATACTGTAAACGGGTTGGCACGGCACGGCACGAAACACGGTTAGCACGGAGTTAAATGGACCGGGCCGGCACGACACGACACGTTTGACACCTCTATTCCTTGCTTGTCTCAGAGCCTACTAAAATGAACACCATGATAAGCTCAATTTCGCCTAAAATGGCGTCAATAGCCACCAGAGACTTATACTCTATAACCTCAAAAACTCTCTCTCTCACCCACTTCCACCCTCTAACATGCGCCGCGGCCGCCACCGCCTCATCATCACCCTCCTCTCCGGCGCGTCTGGTGCAACACCCTCCTGACCTAATCAAGTGGGTCAGAAAAGAAGGGGGTTTCGTCCACCAATCCGTGAAGATAGCGCAGGTGGACCCATACGGTCTTGGGCTGGTGGCCTCTGATGAAATCCCAAAAGGGTCTGACCTAATTGCCCTCCCCCACCACGTGCCGTTGCAGTTTGGGTCCATTGATATGGACGGTGGTGATGGTGCTTATTCTGTGTTGGCTAATTTGGCTCGTCAAGTTCCTGGTAAGAGTTTTCACTTTTCTTGCATTTGAATCCTCATAATATGTGGCGTGATTTGTGTTTTTGAGTTAGTTTGGATAATGGATGATGTGCATTGTCAATTACGTGTTATGTTTCAGTAAGTTGGAAGAAGAGACGTGTTGGAATTTGTCATTCATCGATTAATTATCTCCTCGAAAACTAGTATGAGCTAGGCGGCCTCTCCCTTCATCGAACATTGGTTTTGAGTTGGATGCTTAAACATGGTATCAGAGCTAGTTTCCGGAGGCTTTTCCCCTTTGTTTGTGTATAGTTACACTTTTTTTTCGTTGTGTTCTTACGTTCCGGATCCTTTGTTGACCTCTCCACGTACAAGTCGGGGGTCGCACGTGTGGGGGAGTGTTGAGATTTATCCCACATCGGTTAGTTATCACCTCAAAAACTAGTATATGAGCCTGTGTAGCCTTTCCCCTCATTGCCAATTAGTTTTGAGTTGGATGCTCCATGGTTAAAAACAGTAGGGGTCAGAAAATTGAAAATCAGGCTTTAAGGGATTAAAGATTTGTTATTTTGTGTTTGTCTGATTTGGACATAAAATTTCCAGCCATTTCAATAGGGTAAAGGAGATTGAATTCTGATTGATGTATGCCTTTGCAAGAAGGGTTCTCTTGTTTGGTTTCTAAGGCTCTTTAATTGGGTATTTTACTTGGAGCATGAATCTTGGAACTTGTGACAAATGTTGTGGGTTTTGTGGAAATTGAGAACTTGGGATCATTTCCATTGGACACTCAAGTTGTTAGTGTAACAAGTGGATGTGGTGAGATCTTTTATATGTGTGTAAAAATAGTTCTGATTGCTAGAGCTTTCTGTTAGTGACTGTTGATCTGTTGCTAACCATTATCCTAAATTTATGATTTTAAGACTAACCGTTCTGTGTTTTACCTCTCCATTTTTTTAGTTGTAAAGTTTGACGAGTTTTGTATCAGTAATGCTATTATGTTCCCATAACCTACCCGTTGTACTTGTGTCTTCGGTCAAGAATAGAAAACATATATGCATCATAGGCTCACAATAAGTACCATACATTGAGCATTCTCTAAGGCAAAATGCAAATATTTTATTGTTTGGGGAACACTTGACAAGAAATACTATAAGCATTTTGGTTGCATCTTGGAGCCATTGCCTTTGGTTAGCACATGCACGTGGGGAAGAGCAATTGTGTTGGAAAGTTACAGAAAATTATGTACGAAAATAGTCCCAAAAGTTAGAAAGATGGGAAATGAATTTGTCGTAGTTATCAGAGTAGGACAATAACTTAAAGTAAAAAAAAAAATCACGTGTATTCATTAAACCAAAGCCACTTCTCCTGTGCAAAGGTTCAAACTAATATGATGACTCCAAGTCTAACCCCCAGGCTCACTGGCACTCATCTTCTTTGATTTGTGTCCACCAAGAGGATAAGAACTGTGACAACTGTCCTAAGCAAGTGGTCCATAAATGCAATCAAATATAAGTAGAAACCTCTTTCTTTCCAACATTGCAGAATAAGAGTAGGGGAAAATGAGAGTTCTTTTTCTGCTGCAGGAGATAGTGATCTGAATTATATTGTATTAGGTGCCATTGGAGTATACTGTAGCTTTTCCTTATTCTGGTGAAAGTGTTTGAAACATTATTGCAGTGTTATAGTTGATACTGACTGTTGTCTTTAAAATATGATGTTAGCTGCTGAATTGGCGTCTTTGTCATGCTAAGATTTTCATCTCAATTCCTATTATGTGATATCCTGACTCTTGTATGTTAATAAAGGTTCCAGTTTATTTCTATAGGTCTGTAACTCTAGTTTTCATAAATTAGGCTAGATTGTGTTTTGAATGTGAGAGGTAAACTGGCCTATTGGAGCATTTGGCAGAGGAGCTGTGGGCTATGAGACTCAGTTTGAAGTTGCTGCAAGAGAGAGCAAAAACAGCTTCGTTTTGGTGGCCATACATCAGTAACCTTCCAGAAACCTACAGCATACCCATTTTCTTTCCTGGGGAGGACATAAAGAACTTGCAATATGCTCCTCTTCTTCATCAGGTATTTTTATTCCCCAGCTTAAGGCTGAGATTCTCTAAGTACTAACTATTCAAAGGAAAACGTTTTGAATCCAACCCAAAAGCTTAAGCTATTGGTGGACAGGTCCCTTGTTTATTTTAGGTGATCACTCATTCCTTATCCAAGTAGTGTGGAATTATATTCTGCAATGACATAGGCTCTTCTAAATGAATGAATTATGCTCCATACTTGGTAAGGACATAAGATATGTGTCTGGCATGTGTATCTGGTTATTCACCAAGCAGCATTTTCTGTTTATCGAGTTTACTACATAATCAACAATAAAACTCCCATATTACAATTATGGATGTAGTACTTTATGGCTCCTTTTGCACATTATTTTATCCTATAAAAAGTAGTTACTATTGTGTTGTGTCCCTGTGTCCTTGGACATGGGTCCATGTATTACAGAAGAATAGTTTGACTATAAGGAAAAGTGGAAGCAAGCTATATGAATGCAAAGGGCTGAAAAAGTCCCTGAAGTTGTCTTGGTAAACAAGGAGAAACCTTCACAATGCCCTACATGAATGTCTGTCGCTTTTGGATTCCCTTGAGTGGGTACATTTGAAGATATTTATAGTCTCCTCACACCAGGTAAACAAGAGATGCCGCTTTCTTCTTGAATTTGAGAAAGAAGTGAAACAAGCGCTTGAAAATCTAAAACCAGATGACCATCCTTTTGGAGGCCAAGATGTAGATTCGTCGTCCCTAGGATGGGCAATGTCAGCAGTGTCATCCCGGGCTTTCCGATTGTATGGAAAAGAACTGCCAGATGGGACTCGCATCAATATACCTATGATGCTGCCACTCATTGATATGTGCAATCACAGTTTCAGTCCGAACGCTGAAATTATTCAGGAAAAAGTTATGGGGAACCCAAAGATGCTAGTTAAGGCAAGTTTCTCTCTCTCTCTGAGAAATGATATGTAAGATTCATTGGATGATAATGGAATTCTTTCCAGTATTTTTTCTGGACCTATGCTAATGTTTGTTCTTACTGCCTGTTCCACTTCTCATACCCATTATTTTGTTTTCTCGGCTCTATGCTCACCAGGTTGTGGCAGGAACACAGATCAAACAAGATGAACCATTAGTACTTAACTATGGTTGTTTGAATAACGATGTTTTCCTTTTAGATTATGGTTTTGTTGTACCATCAAATCCCTTTGACTGTATTGAACTCAAGTATGATGGAGGACTTCTGGATGCTGCAAGCTCTGCAGCTGGGGTTTCATCTCCTAACTTCTCTTCACCAGCTCCATGGCAGCAGCAGATTTTGTACCAGCTAAATTTGGATGGACAAGCTCCTCTTCTCAAGGTTTCTTGCTTCCCTAAAGATAATCTTAAACACGCACACTCACTTGTATTCATAATATATTTGCGTATATTATTTGTTTATCTACTTTTCCTGTCTCAGTTTATGAGTTAAGGGTATTATCTACTTCACCATGCGCAGATGCCATTGCTCAAAGAAAGCTTCTTTCTTCTCTGCACTTTCTTAACCTCAAATTTGGGAAAATCTTTATGTATACCAAAGCCCAGTGACTTAAGAAGAATCTCATTGGCGAATGTGTCCAAATTTTTGCGTCTGAAAGTCTCTAGCTTCTTATGATGTGTCGTATGAAACTGCTTTTTGTTCTTATCATGGAGTTCATGAACTTTGCACAATAAGGCTTTCGGCATTTGATGGCCCAATGAGTTCATGCCCTTCCCTTTTGATTGGTTGGGTTATGATTGAGGGGATTTATAGTTCCAAAGGATGTGTAATCCTCGTAGCTGAGAACGAGGCAATTGCCAATACCACACCCCCCCCCCCCCCCCCCCAAGGCATTGGTAATTGTTTTGTGAGATTGGTGGTTCAATGGATTCGTACTTCCTCCACCCGTAGTTATGTAACTTGGGTTAAATTGTCATAATGAGGTCTTATGTGATATGTAACAAATCATATGCATGTAATTCGTCCATTCTAACATGTCCACTTGTAAGCCTATGAATTAGCAACAAAACAAAAGTTTTCCAGCATCTGTGAGCAGATTGTGGATTATGACTGCAGAATGTTGACAGATCTCTCACTATCTTCAAATACTTTGGAACCTTAAAAATGTCCCCATCATTGCAACAATACTTGACACCATTTTTTCTCTCTCTTGTTTCTTCCTAAAGGTGAGCATAGGTGGTCCAGAATTAGTAGAAGGCCGATTGTTGGCAGCCCTAAGAGTACTCCTTTCAAATGACATGGAAAGAGTACACAAGCATGATTTGAGTGCACTCAAGTCATTGTCAGTGGAAGCCCCTCTCGGAATTTCAACTGAAGTTGCTGCTTTAAATACCGTTATCGCTTTATGTGTGATTGCGCTTGGAAGTTTCCCGACAAAAATAATGGAGGATGAATCCCTACTGAAGCAGAATGTATCCGGTTCAACAGAATTAGCAGTCCAGTTCAGAATGCAGAAGAAGTCTATGATTGTAGATGTGATGAGAGATCTAACAAGGAGAGTTAGGTCACTCGTTTCAAAGGAATCAGACACTTCTCGTAGTTAAGCTCCCATTTTACATGATGGAAGAGTCTATGAAAACACACTTGATCACTCTGCGATGCCTCATTTTTGTGGACATGTATGGTTCTTTTCTGTTTTGCATTATTTTGGGTCAATGCCATTACTTACTTTCCGATGCTCTAGTAGTTTTCTCATTTCTAATCGTATGAATTATTGATGTTTTTCTTAAGTGGTGTTTTCCGGTAGGTGTGATAGGCGTTCTTTGTATTTTCTTTTTAAGCAACATTTGCTAGGTTTCCTGGACTAAGGTGTGTGTATTGGTTGAGGGTCCATGTCAAATCATCAGACCTTTCTAAACTTAGATATCAAGTTTTTGTGTATGAATCCAAGTAATGTGGTACTCTTGGTTATTATTTTGCAAATAATTTGGAAAACAAATTGAACTCGCGTGGAAGAAGAGAAACTAAAACTTTTACACGTCATTCATGTCAACAGCTTAAAATGTTCATTCTCTAGTTGATGTGGAGTGTTTTCTTCTTCAAATATCATAGAAGGGTAGAGGAACAATGTTTAAATCGCACACGAGTGTCGAACATATGTCCTCCTACGCCCTTACCCCGTGTCATGTTTGCCGGACACACGATATTGCGGGGAAATTAAAAGAGTATGTCCTTCTACACTACAACACATCGAAAGCTCTTATTGTCTGACAGGAAGTTCGATTGTAGAAGTTTCAAACGTTAGGGGTCCCAACAACATATGTGCATCTGTGACCACACAAGGCACATAAGCAAAGGAAACTATTGGTCCAGCACCATGAAGACCAAATCTTTATGTGATTGGTAGTGGTCAAATGATGTTTGGTAGGCTCGGTTCGGCTCGGTTAATAGGATGATTGATACTAAGATTTTTCATGTGAGGACATTGACTACTACTCCAGATGAATGATTTTGTGGAGATAATGAAAGATTTTTGTATTAACTTTAGAGCAATATTTATTAGCTTTATTATAGGTATTAAAAAAGACATAAAGGAGTATCTTTTAAGGTATTTAAAAGTCGACGTAAAGGCATTAGACCTTTATCAGGGGAGCACAGAAAAGCAAAGATTGCTGATTCTCTAAGGTTAAACATGTACCAATGATATCTATCTCATCAAAAAGTAAAAAAATTTGAAAACAAAATAAAAATGGATAGAAGAAAGCTCTAAGAATTCCCTCCCTCGCAAAATTGGAAGCGATGAAACACCACCTCAAGATTCCTTGTACCCAATTCTGCATGTACCTCTGTTTCCGTACAATTTAAGTTTATGTAGAATTGCACCGGAATAGAGGTACATATGGTTCGGAATTCAAGATTTGAGTTCATGAAACAGAGGCTTCCATCAAAACTGAGAAGACTGCATCCATCAAAACTGAGAAGACAGCAAACAAAAATTACCAAAAATCCTACATCAAAATATGTACAAGGTAAAGATAAAGAAACCCAAAGGTAGTAAAAACACAGAGAAAACAGAAAATTCCTACTTATATAATCCTAAATGGATTCCATGGCAGCGAAAATCCATCTCATATTCAGACTCTATTTGGATCATGAACTTTTGCAGAGATCTACCAACTGAAGCGAAAACCATAATAGAAGCAAAAAGAAATACACGATCCAAACACAGCCTCTTTAACTGTTCCTGATGATTGATATCTACGAGTTGCCTACTAAGATGGGTCTCTCAGCCAATCCCAGAGGCGAGCGCGACCGCTGCTGCAGCTTCTGGCGGTGGCCGGTGATCTCGCGAAGGACGGGTCTGATCTCGGGCTGATCCAACGAAGGCTGCTTGATCTTCTCCATTTCCTGCCTGATCTTTCTCACTTGGCTGTGGATGGCTACACCCAGATACAGGTTGTGTTCTTCTTTGTTGTTGTTGTTGTGGTGGTTTTTGTTGTTTTCCATTTCTTGCCTCTGTTTCATATCGAGGATTCCCACCTTGTACACAACTAATGCCCTTTGCCTCTGTTTTGTGTGGGTAGTTTTTTTTCAATTGCGTGAACTCGTATTTATATACGCGTGTGTGTGAAAAGGGTGATGGATGGATGAAGTAGTAAGAATGAAGGAAAGGGTGGTTGCCCGTTTTCTCGTTTGAGACGACTCTTTAGAACCGTGTAAAGAAAAGAATCAAGTGGGAAGCTTCTCTATTCACTCCAAATTATTCTTGAGGTTGGCATATTCATGGAGTCACGGGACCTCCAGAGGCGGACCTAGAAATTTATGGCACTGGGGTCAAGTTTTATATGTAGTAATTTGTTTCATAAACTCTAATGGTGTAGTTATTAGTTTCGTTTACTTACATTGTAAATACTTGCAATATCAATTTCTATGATGATTTTATCTTTTTTAATTATTTGTGAAGTATGTTAAGGTTCTCATTTGAAAAAATTAACTCCAAACTCTCCAAAAACTTAGTGTTGATCTTGTGTGAAAATTGGAGAAACATATTTTACTCTATGCAACTTTTTCAATCTATCTCTATCCACTCATTATTACTCATTATATCAAAAATATTTTTGAAAGATTGAAACCGAATAAAGGCACAAAATTTATTTTGACTTTAGTTTTACCACAAGCTAAATTTGGTTTAGAGCCATGAATTATTTTTATTGATAATGAACATCGTGTTGCTGCTTCTGCTTTTTTTTTTTTTTGAAGTTATGGCGTTGCTTTGCTGTCATAAAATCAGGGATACAAGGAAGGAACAGGGGGGGGGAGGGTAGGTTTGTATTTGAAAGACAAGAGACTCAGAAGTCCAATCAATTCACAAGCTTTTAATGCAGGGTCTCAAAAATGTATATCCATCGTGAGGGAGTTTTCAAGGCGGGGGTCACATGACCACCCTTGCCCTTATATGCGTCCATCAATGACGATCTCGACAATACATTTCGGCTTTAGACGGTTTGGATTTAAATGAAATTTTTCCGTAGAAGAGTGACATCCGGACCATTCGAAACTCTTGGACGGTCGCGATTCATCTTCTGTAAACAACTGTTCATGAAACCTTGCATTAAAAAGATTTTTTTCATTATTCTTAACCCGTTCCACATTCCAAAATAAGTATTTAAAAAATATGAACCTATTTTGAAGCTTAAAAAAATTAAAAATAATATGTTTACAAAAATAATTTTTCAATTTTTTTTTGCAGGGCTTGATAGATCTCAAACAAGATCAATATTGAATATTTTTTTATTTTCAGTAAGCCTATTATTTTTAAACTTGAAAATTACAAATAAAAATTTAATTTTTAGGGCAAAGTCCACTTTGACCCCTTACGGTTATCGTCATATGCGGATACCCCCTCATGATTCAAAACTGACCACATAACCTACCTGTGGTTTTGAAAACGTACGGATAAATCCCATGCCATTATGTTTTCCATCCATATTAACTGACTCAACATTAAAAGACCGATATACCCTCATCATGTCCCTTAATTCTTCTGCTTTTTTAAATCTAACCACACCATCTCCTATACCAAAAATTGAATCCAAACTGTTGATATTGTAAATTTTGACAAGTACTACATCTATGCCAAAATTGAAGTCAATCGAAAAATGAAAAGCTCATGGTTGAATCGATTTTGTTATGAAATTAAAATTTCTAAATTGAATTTACTAAAAATTAGATTACTAGATTATTGATGTCTAATCGAGATGATTTTTTTACAAAGATACTCTATTCTTTATTTAATACATTATGAACGACTCAGATTACAATCTAGAGGCGTGTGAGATACACTTCCATTAATATAGATGGAAAACATGATGTCAGAGGGTTTATCCGCACATTTTCAAAACCACAGAGAGGTTATGTGGTCAGTTTTGAACCATGAGGGGGATATCCATACATGGCAATAATCACATGGGGTGAAAGTGGACTTTGCCCTATTTTTTAAAGGGGTAAACCGGAACACTAAGGCTTCGTTTGTTTGGGCTATTTTCCGGTGTTTTGTTGTGTAAAAAGTAAGGAAAACATTTTATATGTAAATTTTTTTCCATTAATTGGATGAAAATGACTTACCCTTAAATCTTTTGTAAGTTATTTTTCAAAATAAACTCGTTGCCTTCTATTGCAATTATCGCTGCTCAGTTTTCTTGATTGTTAGTTCTTATGCTTACGATGGAAAGATGCACTCCTAGATGTAATAACCCGAAGCGAAGGGTTTCTAGTCGTTTGCAGAATAACTTGGTAAGACCGAGATCGATCCACATGGAGCTCGAATGTAGCTTGTTCGGATTGTAGGCTTTATATAAGGCTTTCGGCGTTTAAGACAGCCTATTGTCGGTTTTGCTTTAGGAAGTGGAAAACTATGGTAAAAAGACTAGAAATGAGGTTTTAACTTAGATAAAACAAGCGGCAAGGTCTAGGGGATCAAAACGCCCGATGACTTAGCCGATTTAACAGTTTCTTTCTAACAACTCCAAGCCAAGACGTAGACAATCTTAACCCGAAGCACTCAACGTTAAAAGCCAAGCATAATCATGGTATGGGAATGACTTTATCTCATTTAGAAGACATTTAACTCAAACGTCGGGAACGTTAAAAGCCCCCGGCCCTATGTGCAAAAGGAAGATTAAAACTTCGGGTAACATACGGTCAAAGAAGGTATTAGCCCTTTGGTTTGGCCAAAAATTAGAGATTAAGCCATTTCCTTACTAAAACCATAATCAAGTCATAGAAAAACCATAAAAATTACAAAATCATGGGGAAGATATCACCCCATGACCAAGCCTAAGAACTACTTAACCATGCTAGAAAGATGAAGCATGCTAGGAAATTGAGACATTAGATTTAACCGATAAAAACGAAAATAAATTTAATATTAAGGAAGATTCAATAAGTAGCTACAACATTAATACATGAACATCAAACCACTTAAACTTACTTGAATTCTTGAAGAAACTAACTTGAAAAGCGTGAAGAACAACTATGAAAATTCTAAAGAGTAAAAAGAAAGCTTAGGCCTAAAGTTAACTAATGGCCTATCCCTTCCATAAATGGCATACAAGCGTATTTATAGGGCTTACAAAATTCCAAAAGGTCCCTAAAATATTCCAAAAACATTCCACAAGTGAAAACTTTACATAAATGGAAGGTTGAGAAAGTTAACAAAAATCTATAGATTTTACGGATAGTACCCATACTGGCACTTCCTCAGTACCGGTGCCAATGTTTTTGGACGTTTTGGACAACTTCTGGACTGCCAATACTGGTACTAGGGAATTCCCAGTAACGGTACCCCTTGGGCAAATTTTTGAGCAATTTCACGGGCTAGCTTCGGACACTCATGAACTTGGATTTTTGTGTTCTTTATACTGTTAGAAAGCTTGTCGAGTCTACTTTCTAACCCAAGTAGTTTGGATTAAAAGTACTTTGTACATCAAAAGATATGATAGTTCTACCCTCAGCTAGTCGAAAGATGAGTAGCTTTAGTAAAATTCTCACTTCTTCTTCAATTCCCTTGACACTTGGGCGACCCGAGCAACCTCCAAACCATCTTTTCAAGCACCACAATGGGGTGACACGTGGCCTTTGAGTACTTGTTTGCACCCGGAGCATTCTTTGGCGTTCAAACGCGCCTTATTTATACGAATTACCTAAAACACACAAAAACCTACCTTACAAGCAATATTGCATAAAACACTAACTTCATAAACATAAATACAATAAAACTAATTAAAGACTTAAGCACCAAGAACATGCATTATTGGGTGCTTGTCACCTGACCTACGTTCAACTCCAATATTGTCAAATCTCTTTACCATTTAAACCCCTCATCTACACTATTTTGTTGATTTCTGAAAATATTTTCAAGTACCAACTAAACACCGAAAAATAAAAGTTAGAAGTTTATTTTCTGAAAAAATATTTTACATCGAAATAAACAGAGCCTAAAAGTATACCCTCAAAAGTGGAATGATTTTTTCTTTTTTGGGTGCATCGAAATGCTTTTATCACCATTTCACCCCTACCTCAAATTATACTGAATGTCCTATTTTTTGTCCCTTTTGATTCTGTTTGGATCTTGAAACATGCTATTTTTCATGTGTATAGGCCCTGCTCTGCTTAGGAAAATAAAATATTTATTTGAAAAATAACTACTTACTTTTTGAATTAAAAGTGATGTATTGTGAGAGAAAAATCTATCTCATAAAGTGTGAAATAAGTACTTAAAAAATAAAAACCATAGTGGAACAGGACCGTAATGTTTAAAAAAAATGCACTAATATTTTACATATTTATACATATAATTTGATTTTAACTGGTATTGTCTGGACTGGATCAATCATTCAGTGCCAGAGTAAACGAAAATCTATTTAAATTTATAAGAAAATAGATCACGTAGCTCAACAAAATAAAATAAATTAGGCCCAAAAGTTTTCGATCATAATAAATGTCTTTATTAATTGTATATATATAGTGTTTTGTATACCAAATTTATATGTATATATGTGTGTATATATATATATATATATATATTTATTTATTTATTTATTAACGTTGAGCTAAATTGCTGCAGTCACTCTCGGCCCAAAGGAGTACGAGTGTGAATGGATTTCTCTCCCTTTGACTGGGTTTGTAGAAGGTTGGGGAGAGCCTGATAGCAGTGGAAGTGGCGGCAAATGGAAGTTGAGTGGGTGTCGGGTTATTGTTTGGAACATTCTAAGGGCGTGTTTGATAATAAATTTCGTTTTGGGGGATTCGTAATGAAATGAAATTAGGATTAAGATTGGTAATGATCTGAGATCGTTAATGAGGAAATGAATTTATTCATATTAGCAGCCCAAAGAATTATTATTAGTCTAATCCCCCCTTCCAAACCTCCTATCAAACATGCCCATCAAGAAATGCCCTTTCAGTTGATTAGAAATATCAAACTGCCCTTGGCGATTGGAATAACATTTTTTTCCTTGATAATTCGCACAGACAAGAAAGATATCTAGATAGAACAAGAGAGTAACACAAAATTGTGTACAACATGTTGGTGCGACATTACGTAGTTGGCAATCACAAATTTTTATTTATTCAATTGTCAATCGTACCGTGACACTTTAACTTGTTGCAAATTGTTGCATACGTTGTTGGATTAGTATAATTTCACATTTGAGTACTCTATCGTCCTACTTTATGGTTGGATATTTTGCTGATAAGCAAGTCTAGGAACACGACGCGACAAATTTTAGAACAATTTAAATTTTGCGGCATGCATTTGGTAATTCAATGCATTGTTATTTTATAGTATGTTGTTGAAAGTTATTGTACCTACCGCAGTAGACTTATTCTGGTTGATTGAGATAGACCATTAGTTTGTTTGAGATATTTTTGGTGTTAGCTGATTTGTACTGGCTTTTTTGTTCGTGGAGAGCTGAATTTGGGGATTAACCTCACCGTTGTCCTTTCTTTGCTGATAAAAGAAGAAGAAGTAAGCTAAAGTTGTAATTCATGTTGAGGGGTTGAGTCTGTCCAACTTTGTGTTGGATGGGCTAGTTTTGTTTGCTTTTTTTTTTTTCTTTTTCTCTCCATGTACCCTTTCGAGTTTTAATAAAAAGTTTCGTTTGCTGAGAAAAAAAAAGTACATATTGAGTTTGTGGGGGTTAAAAGATTGAAGGATCATGCAGTTGTCAAAGTGGATGGCCAGCCCCGTTTAGACGACTACTACTATTGGTCACTATACCCCATTTGTTCTTTAGTGCCTCCGCCCATGCACAAGCTTTGTTGTGTTGCTTATAACTATTTGTTTATTAAGTATTTTAGGCTTATAAGCTGTGTAGTTTGTATTTGATATTTCTTCATCTGGGGACTGTGTTGATGAAATGTTCTCTTGATTAGAGTTTGTGATTCAGGCTCCGTTCCAGAACGGGTTTGAGTTCTTATTTTTTGTCCAATAAGAAGGGTTGTTCCACAACCCTTTGAACAATTACTTATTTTTTGAGAAGACAATTTCAAGCTCAAAAATCATGTGCTTACGCAAATAATTTTCCTATCAATATGGATCTTGTTTGATAGATCTCATTGAGATATTTAATACGGTGCAAAAAAAATTGAAAAATTATTTCTCATTTACGTTATTTTTGAGTTTGAAAATGTGAAATAAACTGCTTATTTAGATTTTGTGGAACAAACCTTCTTATTTTTCTTTGAGAAGTGGCAAAATAAGTACTTATTTTTTAAGAAGATTTCTGGAACGGAGCCTCAGTGTCATTCCTCGCTCACTCAAGAACTGGTATGCATTCTAGGCCCAGAAACCCTCTGTACCCACTTTTTGGTGTCTATATATAATCAAGATCTTTGATTCAATATTGCCAAAAAAAATTTAAGAAAATTACACACAAAATGACTTTGACTTTGTTTGGTTTGATTTTCAAGGGACGTTTTTGGGGAACTGACGATAAGAGCGATATAAATAGAAAAATGCGAGTAATAATTGAAAAGAAAATTCATTTGGGAGCGTGAGTAAAAAGAAAGAGTTGAGTCTCTCAACCCAAAAGCCGAGCCAAAAAAAAAAAAAGTCTCTGGACCCAAACCATTTTTTTTATCCGGAAATAGTACTTTCCACGTGTAGTGGACTTTAATTTTGTGACAGAGCATAAATTGATATTACTACCTAATTCGGTCAATGCAATTTTGTACTCCATCATTTCTCACTATTAATAAAAAGGAAGAATATTTAATATTGCCCATACATGAGTCAATTACCACGTGCAAGAAAGCAATGAACGCCAGGGCATGGGCATCATGTGAGGAAGCTTTCATATGTAAAATAGGGGCAATCAGTCTTCTTGACAATCTTCTTTGATAAGAGCATCTCATTCTAATAAGTAAATGAGTGTAGATAAGTAAATTTAATAATAATACTTAAAAAATATTCTACATTATAATAAGTAAACTTACAAGTCTTTTAGCAAATAATTAAATTCCACTCATGCAGGACCAAACTTAACAAATTTTACCAATAACTAAAACTTAATAACCCAATAACTCAAAAACACCTCACATTGGAATTGTTTCATCGAGATGAATAATTTGGTGTAGTCGGGTGTGTGATTGGAACTCGTTTGCGATTGGATAAATGTGCATTGTGTATTGTGGGATTTTTTTTATAGAGATGCAAAAATAACAAATATGAAGGTAGAGGTTGTTAAGTTTGATTATGGACTAAATGGATAATCAAACGCTGACATGGCACATTTCGGTTATTGGTTTTGATTATTACAATTGCGGATGCTCTAAAAATCTGCCAATTGGAGAGTCTCTCCTTCTAAAAGTTCACCAAGAGGAAAAATTAGACTCGTTCTCTTGGGTCTGTGACGTCTGTCAAGTTGGTCATTCAGATACTATAACACAAATTAAACTATTCACAAGTTGGTAGTTAAATTTGCACATTGCGTAATTTACATTTGTCTTAAGACAAAAACTAGCACCTTATCCGTTTAATGAATGAGGATGGTTAAAAAAAATATCAGTGAGTATCTTTTTCCTATTGTCCTGTGCATCAATAAGTCGGCATGTATGATTCTTGAAATTTATTTCTTTTTCTTGCCAAAAAATTAATTAGAAAATTCCACAACAATAAAATAAAATAAAAACAAAGAAAGAAAGAAGAAGATGGTTTAATGCAAAATAAAGCATATATTTTGTTATATTATTGATTGAACTTAGTTTCATTTTCAAACAAAATAAATTATTGTATATATTTTATATTTTGTAAAAAAATGTAGAATAATGAATAAAAAATGAAAAAGTAAGAAAATTTCACGAAAGAAAGAGAGTTAAAGAGAGAGTTTCGTTTTATTTTAAGTAACTATATCCTAATATACTGTAATATACAGTGTAGATTTCACACGACTAGTATCATTGTGATAATAAAGTACAGTATAAATTTGCTTCGATCATATGGCTAATAATAATGTACTACTATTCATCTAATTTTGTGCATCCCAACCTCTTCTCAATGAAAGAGTGTGAGCATTAAATTGTGACACCATCAGCATTTAAAGCCATGTGAAAAATCAATGTAAGCCATGCTAATTGCTAACTGTACGTACATGCCCAACTGTATTTACCACAAAAAAAAAATAATAATAATAATTTGGAAAATTGCTATGGGTACAACACTTTTGTACATCATTTTGTGTGGGACCCATTTTGAGATCCCACACAAATATTTCGAACATTTTAATTTATTCAGAATAATTTTGACCCTTATAGAAAATCAGTTCAGCCAGATATTGTTAAAAGCTTAATTCATACGTTATTTTCTTGATCCGTATAATCAAAGACCAAAAAAGAACGTATGAGCAAGCACTTACCAATATCCGACTAAACTAATTTTGTATGGGACTCTTAAAAAAATTGACTGCCTACACAACACCAACTTATGGGTCAAAGCATATAGGTCTGAACTGAATGCACTCTGGCCTCGACTGATCTGGATAAGGCAACTTTTGTAGTAGTTTGGACTTGAGAATGGGTCCTTTCCAACGTGCTGGATGACTATGTTCTCTTTATGCTTGAGAGATGTGATCTTTCATCAATATTTAAATTACCATTGGGAAAAAGTGGATATACGTCTAAGAAGGTAAACCCTTCTTCCCTTTGACATAAAAATCAAACGGAAATATATTCAGCAATAGTATCTGATATGGTCAAGGGGGGCTAAAACAAAGTGGCAAGAGAGTTACAAGTAGGGATGGAGCCATAATTTTATCATAGCAATGATGAAATATATATAAAAAAAAATAAAAAGATACATTACAATATAAATAGTCATCGATTCTAGGAAAAATTAAAATAATATAATAAAAACTATAGTAAATGATATTTGTTATTTGCGCATAGAGCACGAAAAGAAACTAACTTTAATTTAATCTATCTACTAAAGTGAGACATCTTAAATTGTGTCCGACGCTCTTTCATGTCGTTAAAAGCATCGATAATATAATCGGTGTCAAAACTTCAAGCTATGCCGTCCTTCTCAATGTATGTGATTAAAAAATTTGCCAAAAAATTATCCTCCATCCTATGCATTCACAAGTTGCATAGCCAATATATCACACAACCACCACTAACATTGGAGTCATGCACAGGGCACATCTTTAGGTTAAGTTATTTTAGGTTTTCTTTTCTTTCTTTTTTGTCTTAAATTATAGAGTACTTTGCAAAAAAGCAAAGTGTGAAGGCTTTTTTTCCCTTTAATAATTAGATCTCATCCTTTACATTACTATGTTGGGATTTGTCCCACATTGGTTAATTATCTCCTCCAAAACTAGTATATGAGCTTGGGCAGCCTCTCTACTCTTTATCAATTGGTTTGAAGTTGGATACTTTAACATGGTATCAGAGTTAGGTTTTCGGAGGCTTTTCCCCTTTGTTTGTGCCATAGTTGCACTTTATTTCATTATAATCCGTGTGTTCTAGATCCTTTATTTACCTCTCCACGTGCGAGTCAGGGGTCGCACGTGCGGGGGAGTATTGGGATTTGTCCCACATTGGTTAATTATCTCCTCTAAAACTAGTATATGAGCCTGGGCAGCCTCTCCACTCTTTGCCAATTGGTTTGGAGTTGGATGCTTTAACTTTGGCCTATTGAATTTCATTTTGAAATACTTTTTTGGTCTCTTTTCTCGAGAAAAAAAAATTAGACGATTAAAGACTAGTATATAGCAAAAAATAATGAAAAAAATCTAGTGGCGGTGGATCTATATTACAAGTTGGGAATAATTTTTTTTATACATATAATAATTGCATTTTTTAAAATTCTTGTTGTGGCGGTCGCCGCCACTAATCCCTTGGCTCCATCCTTGGTTAAAGGGGAAGACTAATTCTCTCAAGACAACTTGTGTGGTGACATCGCCAACAAAACAAACAAAAACCTGAAAGAGTTGGTCTGGTGGTCATGAAATTAGCAATTTGCTTCAAACTAAGGTCTTCAGTTTGATTTTCTTTGTCGGCAACTTTTAGGGCCATCTCGCCACATGCGTAAGCGTGTGAAAAGACTATAGGAGAAACTGTAAGGATTAGTAACGTGCACGGAAGCTGACTCGGAACACCCTGCACTACAATAAAGAATAAAAAGGAGAAGAAAGGAAAAGTATTGCAAACTTGTGGGGGTTACGGTATTACTTTTAGCAGGAAGGAGGGCAGTTCCGGTAAAAGAATCGAATTAGCGGGGTAATATAAAGATTAAGGACCACCTTTACCAAGTAATGATGTGAAAATGAGAGTGTTGTTTTGACGTGGCAATGAATTAACCATAAAAACGTTAGGTTAAGCAGTTAGGTTTGTTGGGGTGGGAGTCGCTACTGCGGCAGCTTATGCGTGACGCTTCAGGAAAGTCCCCGCCAATTGACACAGATTTATGTATCAACGATTCTAAACAAATTCGGATATCAAACTTAGTTTAGAGTATCTTAAAATGTAGAGACGTTAAATTTTCATGAATCGACCTCACGATGTATTAAGTTGGAGGTTCGTTTAAATCAATTCCATCATATATTAATCAACATAAAACTGTGTACGAACAGAGTCCATAATAAATCTGAAGTCTAACGCAAAGATCTTTTGTTCAAATCTAATTCATGCATTGGCGATATTATTACTTTGTTAAAATAAAATAAAATAAAAAGCTAGTCACTTGACTCTCTTTTTTAGTTCTTTAATTCAAGGTTAAACACAAGCAAACAAATAGTGAAATTCATTATTTTTAGCAAAAGAATCCCGTAGCGCCAAATAAGAATCAATCAAAGCAACTTCCTTTGATGCGTGTGGATTTCCTCTCATACGTCAACGTATTGATGTTGTTATTCGCCTCTTCCATTGCCTATTGCTTGCGTCCACGTGTCACCATATGATTGCTGATGCCCTGGGAAAATAGAAAATAACATTTACATTACCGTATTACAAAGCAAAGCCAAAGGGCGATTATTGCTAGTAGAATAGAATAATGTGTCTTTTGTCTGATCTTGTAAGTTGTAACATGTCTGATCTGCACTTAATTTTCATGTCAAAATGAGAACCAAAGACTCAAGCCAACCCGGCACCTAGGGCGTAGGGTTGTCCACTATCCGGATTGGATCGAATTACTATAAATTTAATTTTATTTCGCGAGTCATAATTTTTAAAAAATGCAATCCGTATTCAGATCAAAAGTCGCTTTGCCTTAGCATGAAACCAATCATACAACATAGATACCCAAAAAAAAATGTCAGCCTACGAATGTGGTTAATTTCGATCCTTTCAATGATGGCAAAAGTCACTTTGCCTTAGCATTGAGTTGGGGAACTGAACTCGAGCTAGTCTGAACTCTTGAAGATTGGTAAGGGATAGAACTATATAATTTTATGCCAGTCTTCTTTCGGGCATAATATGGGCGGATCGATGAAGCATGGGGATCATATTGGAATAGGGACAGAATGAAACAGCAGTCCTAATTCTAATCAGACTTCTTGTATTTAAAGTGATTTGTGTATCTACCCAAATAATACTATTGTTCCGTACTATTATGGAAGACAAGCATGCAGTTAATCATTAATTAAGTTTTAACTATGAAGCTGATCAATGCACTTGTTTGTTTTAAGTCCTGTTCTTGCTTAATTATTGTTTCAGTATTTTAATTTGTTTGTCTTTCCTGAATTTTTATACTGATTTTAGCAAATACTTTGGATTAATTATTTGTCAATCGACAATCATTCGTGACTTATCCCCATTTTGTATTCGGAGGACTTGTCCCCTAATTTTTTAGAAGAAGGGAATTTATTTACTTTTGGAGATAAAAAGAGGTACAATTTGTCGGAGTATTTGAATTTCACCATGTAGTTGGTCGAATGGCAAGCTCTGTGCCCGTTCATATAGCCCAACTTGGGGAAGGCCCAGATGGCCTATCGCCCAAATAGCCCAGTGGGCAGTTCGGTCCCTAGCGCCACGGGCGGGGCAGGATGACGGCCCGAATCCCAGATGATGACATGTGCCGCAAGCGGAGCTGCGTTAGTGTCGAGTTGCACCGTTCGGCCACGAGGCACCAGTCATGGTTTGGCTGCGTTTGTTAGCCACCTGCCCCTGCCAGTGTGGCATTCGACAATCGTCATGCATGATGTCACACCAAAAAATTGTTATTCATGACATCAATGAAGACACAAGCTCAACACGAACTAACTTAGAGGCTAAAGCAAGCCATTTCCCATACAAAGACTAAATTATCTAAGTATCCCCTTTTGCTAACTTCTGAAGGGATAGTATAGGGATAGAACCGATCCGTTTTCTCAACACTTCGAAAAGTAGATTCATTCCGCCCCCATTTATAGTTTCATCCCAATGAGTAAATCTGCAAATGGTAAACATTTGAACAATATACATTGGTGAAATTTGCAAGCAACAAAGGATATAGTAGAACTTAACGATTCATATTTCATCCAATATAGGGGAGGACTAAGCTGACAGAATCCATCAACATCATTGACCATATCCAGACTCCAGACCTTGTCACCGGAAGCTACCGCCTACCGTGTATCAAATTTATCTTCGGCCTGTTAAAAAAAATGTGGTCGGCCCAAATCCAATCTATACGCAGTAGAATTACCCATTTTGTTCATTTCTCATAATTTAGGGCTTGGCTTTTATATAATGGCTAGATTTTGCACAACTTGAAATAAGCCCAACTAGTTTAAAGATGAATTTGCAACTGCCTTTTGGGGTGAAAAAACTCTGTAGGCTCGGTTAAAGTTGTTAGCTTGCTGTTTGGGACGACTATTTAACCCTTCAATCGCGAGCGGACACGTGGCGGCGGGGCCTGCGGAGGGAGAACGGTTGACCACCCAATGAAATAATGACACGCGGGCGAGTAAAGCAAACGAATGTCGCCGCATAAATCGTCTGCGGAAGCAGGGGGACCATTGCAGAATTACCCTCGCGGATCCCATGGAATGGTTCTAGCGGTGGAATGCGAACTAAGGTTCCACGGGTCTTCCGGATCTCATGACTACAACAAAGTTTCCATCAAAGAGCCCTGGGTGGTTTCCGTCCTAGGCCTAGAGGCAGGGTCTGGAGGGAACCCCGCGGAAAAGGAACAATCGCCGCGGGTCGCGACCTCGCTCCAGCAGGAACTGGGGAATTTCTTGCGGCTTGGTGGCTTGGGGTTGGAGGTGTCGCCGCGGGAAAACGGGCCTTCCCGCGGAAAAGCATCCACGGAAGGGCAAGTTTTCTTAGGGTCAGGAGGTACAGAAGAAACACGTGTCAGGAGTTGATAGGAGCGCCGTCTAAATACCCCTGACATTCCCAATGATTGATGACGACCCTTTTCTGGAAAAAGGTGAGTGAGTACTGAATTTGAGGAAGGAGAACATTCTTCCTCAGAGAAAAGAGGTGATCTCACTTGCTCAAGCCCGGAAAAGGTCGAATACCGCACGGAAAAGCAAAAGGGACATGCTGCCTATGTTTCTTCCGTACCACTTGCTCCTCCCCCTTCACCCCGTAAGATCTTCCTTCTTTCCCTTTCAACTAATTATCGACCAATCGCACCTCTCCAGCTCACGGATAACTACACGTAAGCAGTCTTACACGTAACCCCATAAACTACAACCTCAAATCCAACTCCCATACTCCCCTTGGGCCCGTTCTGTCGTTGTGCCAACTGAAGGGTTGGTGAGGCTCTTGGGCATGTGTCAGTTGGGCTGGCTTTCACATCGAGATCTTGGGTTTTGTGTATTGAAATGTGTCCCACATCGTCTGAACATTCCCCGTATATGCTGGTTGTAAACTTATAAGGCTCTAGTTTCTCTGCTTAACACATGGTTTTAAGGAGTAGTGTGGGCTGAGCTTTTTAATTGTGTGTGTTTAAAGGGTCCATATATTGTACCTCTCCCTAGTCAGCAATTGCCTAGATGAGTTGGTATGTGAAATTATCATCTTGCCCTCATTTCAAAACTCCCATATATGCGAACCCAAGCGACCATTACAGTCCATGATAAAGCATCTCATCATCCACCAATAAGGCAATTAACGACAGCTTTTGCTCAATTGTTTGGCTTAGCAGTAAGAGAAAATTACAATCACTTGCTTTCAACACACAGATATGACGAGCCATCCATAATAATTAAGGTGAATTCCAGAAGCAGCTAGGATTGGACTTGGCTTTTTCCAATTTTGAACTAGAAGCTATAGTCTTCATATTATTGAATCATCATCGCCCATGCAACACATGCACTGACTTTGACTGTCTGAGTAAAATGATGGATAACAAAATTGAGTTGCCGAGAATTATCTTCATTCATAATCAGGAATAATGTCATTCGTATGTAGGGCCGGCTCTGAGATTTTGGAGGCTTAAGACGATCTTCGAAAGTGAGACCCTTAATAATTGTAAAAAAAATCAAATAAAAAGTCGATCACACTAAATAATTTTGATTCGGATATAGTATTTGTTTGCAATGAAAAGTACCGGAGTAGTAACGTTTAAGGGGAAAAAAAGATGCATACATACACTCACCATACTGAATAATTTTGAAGGGCCCAGAGATTTTTGGCGATCCCGTGACCTTTTACTCCTCGTTTTTGTTTTTTTTCTTTTGTTTTTTCTTGCATTCCGTGTTCCATTTTTCTGGGCCACTAGAGCTTAAGTATAAAATGTCTTCTTGGGTTTAAAATTGGGCCCTAAAACAACACATATATATTAAGTCTTAAAAATAAGTGGGGGCCCTATTTTTTAATATTTTTGGGGGCTTAAGGCTCACGTCTCTTGGGCCTT
>BPLS01000181.1:723529-811322 GCA_019656275.1 Rhododendron kiyosumense
ATATATATATATATATAGTACGCTTCAATGCGGACCTCCACATCCAAGCAAAGTGCGGACCGCCCCATTTCTCCCATTTCCCAATTGAATTTTTATGATTCGAGCCGTTCAATATGTTCAGAATGTGATTTTAACAGTACTTAAGAGAAATCGGCAAAAAAAATGACCCGGAAGGGCTTGATTTGAGCAGTTTTTAATTGAACCGTTCAATAAAAAATAAACAAAAACTACTCGGATGAAGCCCTTCCCGGTCTTTTTTTAGTTGATTTCTTGCGGGTATCCTTAAAATCACGTTCTGAACACATTGAGCGGCTCGGATCATCGAAATTCAATCGGGAAAGGAGAGGTCCGCACTTTGCTTGGATGCGGAGGTCCGCATTAGAAGCTTACTATATATACACACACACACACACATATAAGTGGGGGCCCTATTTTTTGACATTTTTAGGGGGCTTAAGGCCCACGCCTCTTGGGCCTTAGCCCAGAGTCAGCAATGTTCGTACGTATAACCAAAGCGAGGGTTAAACGTGTTCACTCGAGATGAAATGATCAATGCTACGTAGCTAATAAGTACTCATATAAAACAAGATTATCGGAGGATTTGTTCGGTCGTTAATTTCAACTCCAATACTAGTCGAGGTGTACACAAGTTATTCCGGACATTCAATTATGAAAATAATATATAAAACCTAATGGTTTACAAAGTAAATCAGCAATGCATGCAATATATAGACGTATCTCTTTCATTGAACATTTTGGTGACAGGCACTAAACAAAGTTTTATTGCGTGTATCGCTTCGAAAGTGTTAGTCTAGTCTAGATTTTTTATTTTTTTTTAAAAAGGGTAATCATTAAAATGGAAAATTCTAATACTTGGTGGTGCATGGATGTGAAAAGTACACCGGAATAAAGAGGAGCGCAAATAATTTGACTATTCTTGATAATATTCCAAAGCAACCAAATGTCCGTAAATGTGTGGGAGAGAGAGAGAGAGAGAGAGAGAGAGAGAGAGAGAGTATTAATTCCACATTCAGATGCTGTTTGACGAAGACAGAATTCCACACTCACCCATTATTTGGATGGAAGACTCTGCAGTCATTGTTTATGACATATATACATCTCTATACATTATTACTAGCGTTGTGGGGTTGTTCGATGCACGAGATATTCTGTGCATCGAACGACCGCACATTCGGTGAATCAAACAACTGCAGAACGGTAGTTGATAAAAGAGAAGTTTACTTTTTTTTCAATCTGGTTCGATGCACGTCATCATTGTTCCCGTGTTATTTAGTGAAAGACCTATGTTTGGTGGATATAAGTTTGGAACACCACATGACGGTATCTGAGAGCATAGAATAACTTTTTTCCATATTCATACCCCCTCTCCATCTCTCTCTCCTCACGTCTCTCTCTCTCTCCTCCCCACGTTTCTCTCTCTCTCACACATTTTTATCAACAATTTAAAAATAAAAAAAAAGGATTGAAGATTTGGATATTTTCGACAGCAAAACACATTTGTATATAGTATAGATTGATAATTATTATTTTTGGTTCGATAGGTAGGATATCCAAGTCAGTTTAGGTGTATTTCGACTAATTTCCACCCGAGTCCATCAAAAAATTTCATCCATACTAGAACTAGGAAATTCATCCGGTGGTTGCAATAGGAAAAAGGTGTAATGGTTGCAAGTGTGCATGAGCGGGCTAATTTTTTCCACAGCATGCGAGGCCGACCATTTCAACAGCGGCGCCAACCAGTTTTCCTCTAACCGCGATATTTGTTGTTTTCAAGTCCTTTTGGTACTTTAACGATTTCTCCTTGGGTGGATCCGGAGTTTAATTTTGTTCACTCATTACCCAACATGATCCGGTTATATTTCAACTAGTGTTTGTCCGTGCCTACGGCACTACGCACCTCAATAGTGCCGTAGGCATGAGCATTTTATAATATATTTTTGTTTTTTTATGCTAACGCCAAAAGCCGAACAGTGGGTAAAAAGAATCGATGGCATTTTTGTAATATATTTATAAGAGTATATGTGTTTTCTTAAGAGAGTTGAAGAACACACATCAGTCATTGGATCAAATCAATCTCAGTCTTTCTTTCAACTTGTACTTGTGTGGTCTCCACACCCTTGTGTTTTAGTATTAGGTAGATGATCATGACGTTTTATCTCTTAGAATATATAATATTTTAACTAACCGTGCAATAAAATTAACGCAAACAAATATCGATAACTGGTTGTTCAAATCACACAATTTTCAATTTAGATATCTGTCAAACTTCCAAACTGATAACTGGGTGATTTTATCAAACACATACCTGTCGTATCTGATTGTGTTGATTAAACGCACCATTTATTTTTGCAATTTCTTTTAAAAATTACGTGTGCTATTTTTTTTACAGATTGAGCAGTCGTCTGGATAAAATAAACGCAGCCAATAGTAACCTATTTTTTGGTGATTAATGGTGGTCACACTAATCAATAAGTATTGGCATTAGTTATCAAAAAAAGATTTGTGGTATTTTAGTATCTTGTTCACACTAATCAACAAGTTTTAACATTTTAACATATTGTTCACAGTAATTAATAACTTATTCACATTATGCTACTCACAATTAACAACCAAAATTGCATCGTATTCACTCTTATTATTAGCAACTTATTAATTAGTGTAAACAACTTATAACTCATAATCAACAAGTTTTGACATTTTAACATATTGTTCACAGTAATCAATAACTTATTCACATTATTCTATTCACAATTAACAACCAAAATTGCATCGTATTCACTCTTATTATTAGCAACTTATTACTAATTAGTGTAAACAACTTATAACTCATAACCAACAACTTATTCACGCGCCCTTATTCATTAGCGTGAACGGAGGCCCCAAAAAAAAAATTCAAAAAAGACAATTACTTTGTTTGATTTACATTTTAGAAAGTTATTTTTGAGAGTTAGAGTAGTAATAAGTAGAGAGAGATAGAGAGAATGATTTATTGAAAATTATACCAAGAGTAAAAATAACTCTCAAAATGTTAAATCAAACGGAGGGAATATTTGGGTTTAACTCTCCACGGGTAAGCGACGGTATTGTCAAGACCCGTCGGTTACGGTTAGTACAGGTCGGTTCTGAAATCTGAAAAAAGTATGCGTGGTGTTCGCTGGCACCGCCATGGTCTAATTTAAACGTCATTCACACCCGCCCCGCGCGCCCACCTTTTTGGTTCTCCACTCTCTATTTTAAAATCCCCGTCGACTTTTTCCTTCTTTCTTATCCAACCACATCAATTCTTCAACTCTCTCTCTCTCTCTCTCTCTCTCTCTCTCTCTCTCTCTCTCTCTCTCTCTCTCTATATTTCCAGTGCTGCATGTTTGTTTACCCACAGAGTACCAGTCCTTTCTAGATCAACCCCCCTTCACTACACATCTCTCTCTCTCTCTGAGAATGCTTCGATTGGTATCGCGTACCGGAAGGCATTTGCAGAGATATAGCAAAGGCCTTCGCCTCGTTGTAGGGTACGTGCGTCTTCTTCTCATTAATTGCTCCATACAGGAACTATGAATGAATCTTTGATTACTTACGTTTTGGGTTATTATTTTAAAATCAAAATTCCAAATATAAAGATTTTCAACCTCGGGGTTTAACCCAATGGTTATGTATGGTTCCTTTGAGACATTAGATCTAAGGTTGGATTCCTATAAATAGGAGGTTGGCCCTCATAGTAATCCAAATTATACTCAGAACTCACATCGTATCGTCTGCCCAAAAAAAAAAAAGTACAAAGAGTTTCACCCTTTTAATCTGTCAAACAAAATTACTTCTCTTCTTTTTATTTTTGGTGAGATTTAATTATACTAATCTCGATTCATTTTTTGGATGTTTCAATTATGCAGGTGCATTCCATATAGGTGTAATGACAATGAACTAGAAGTTCTTATGATCAGTTCGCAAAATGGTCAAGCAATGTTGTTCCCCAAGGTAATTTCATTTTACATGGAGTATATTTATTTGCGTCCCCTTTTTTTTTGGTACTTGGGAATATTATTTGCGTCCCTTCAATGAAGCATTTAATTAACGGTGCAATGTGGGGCTGATGTGTAATACATGTAAATTAATGTGGTCGATCATATATATATGTATATCTTCAGGGTGGTTGGGAACTTGATGAATCTATTGAAGAAGCGGCTTTGCGAGAGACCCTTGAAGAAGCCGGGGTTGTGGGCGATATTGACGAGGTCAGCCTTCGATTCCATTCATTGTATATATCATGATATACGCGGTGTTACGTAGGTATTTTTGAATTTATTATATAATTAGGTATCCAGTACAATGGACCGATTGATTAGGTGATCAATCTCATCGTCTCCTCAGCAGTAGAGTAAATTAAGGATTTTGGCTTAGGAGTGGCCGACTTGAAAGACATATTTTTATCTTAACGCATACTTGAAATATTTAAGTTTCCAATATATTGAAATCTAGCCTAATGCATTAAGTATATGGATCGTTTTGTTTTATTTCTTTAGGCCAGCTACTACAACACTCACATGCGTTCTTTTTTATTTATGAAAAAAGAAAAGAAATAAAACTACAAAAAAAAATTGTTTTTTATTAAATTAGTAAAAATTATTACTCCAGAATTATTAGAAGTTAACACTGTATGATTTGTATTTGCAGGATGAATTGGGTAAATGGAATTTTAAGAGCAAAAGCCGTGGGATATATCATGAAGGTCGAATGTTCGCTTTGCTTGTAACGGAACAACTTGAAATATGGCCGGAGAAAAATTTCCGTCAAAGACTATGGGTAAGCGAAATAATCAATTCCTAAGTCGTAATGTTTTGTACCCAGAAAAACTATGCAGTGTTACCAAATATTGAAATGTGATTCAAATGCACTTTTCATGGGGTTACATAGTACCGTAAATTTTGTTTGACTGGACTAATAGTAAGGGATATACAATCTGACAGGAGATGTAATTCCAATATTGTACTAATTATATATAGTGATGTACTATAGATGATACCATCTCTCTCTCAGGATATTGTATAATTCACACTTTGTGTGATTATATATCTGATAGATGTTTAATGAATGATTACCAAATTCAATCTTAATATCGGATATGTGGTCTCGTTGGATTTATAGTTCAATTTGATTTTCATATCTGATCAAACAATGGGTCTTGCTGGATTATAATGTTTGCATACCCTTTTCCTTTCAAACGATGAATTTGATGGATCCATGTACAATTTTGAAGTAAGAGGTGATAGTTTTCTTTTAGGGAATTGATATTCGCACTCTATTTTTTGATACAAATGCTCCACTTTCAACTAGAAATTTCATGAACAAAGTGGAGCTCCGGCATAAAAAAAGGAGCACAAATATTAATTTCCTTCTTTTATTGAGGTGCTTAATTTATATGTATGTATGCAGATGAAAGTGGGTGATGCTAGAGAGGTTTGCCAGAATTGGTGGATGAAGGAAGCCTTAGACATCTTAGTTGATCGCCTCACATCTCAGCCGGCGCCGCTGCACACGGAGGAATGCACCTAGTGACCGACCTAGTGATTAGTCTAATTAACACTCCAGTAAGCATCAATCGTACCTTTGTACATAGAAGGAACTTCCCACAACCGTAGGATTCGATGTCCTTGTACGTATTTTCTTGAGATTAGCTGATCGATCAAAGGACTGTTTAATTATATGACCAAAACCGTAGGATCGATCAAGTCCTTTTATCTTCATGCTCCGGATTTTGAAGAAATCCAACCGTAAAGTGTACTGTATTTCACTATTTTGTTTGAGAATTATGGGTGTTTCTTTCATCTTCTCGTTGTCTTTTTTTTTTTTTGGCATAATGCCCCTAGAATCATCTGCAGCACTTGGTTCTACGTGCATCACACTGGAACATATATGTGTCCAAATTTGTAGACAAATATATGTGTGCGTAGCATCGCTCTAGGACAAATGGGGGAAAAAGGGTTGATAGGCTTGGTTTACAAGAATTTGTGTATGCTGAATTGCTCTGGGACTAATCCGGAAAAAGATCAGATATCCTTGTTTTTTTTTTTTTTTGGATTTTTCTTTCAATATAGTCAAGATAAATGCAGAATATGTGAAAATAGATACTCCTGTGCAAAGGTAAAGGTATTTTCAAGAGACCTTCCTAAAAGTGCAATTGGCCATGCAGTTTCTTCTACCCTTCCTTAATTTGTGTGGTTGCCATATCAATCTCACGAGAAGATTTCTGAATTGGTTTAGGTCACAATCAAGTCCTTTCAACAATGCCCTGCAGTCTTGTAGATACCACACATAAACTAACACATACCCATAAAAAAAAAACACACACACACACACTAGAAGTATTTAAGTTTGAAAATTAAGGGTATGCGGACTAGTATCTGTTTTTGAGTTTCAGAAAAACCTATATCAGGGGGTCATCCGACCATATAACTATCCAAATCAAACCGAGCCTTAAGTCCCAATCACTTAGGGTCGGCCACATGAATCCTTCTCATCTATTGAGCTCTGTCAAGAGTCACTTGTTTACACAAACCTACTAGACTCATATTATTGCGCGCCACAGCATCTAATGTCAATTTAGGTCTACCCCTCCCCGTAGCATTGCTACCCAAAGCTATCATATCCGCTCTCTTGACTACTGCATCTCCTGGTCTACGGTAGACATACCCAAACCACCTTAACCTATTTTCCCTCAACTTCTCTTCATGGGTGCTACACCTACCATCTCACGAACCGTTTCATTTCTAATCATGTCTCTTCTAGTCTTACCACATATCCATCCGACCATATAACTATCCGACGGAATGTTATTGGCTAGGAACCAAACTCGTAATTAGCCCCAGACTTGACCACGAGGCCAACTGAGGGTTTTGCGCTTTTCTTTTTCTTTCTTTTTTTTTTTTTTTTTCCTCTTTGTTGTATTTTGATATTTGATTTGTGAAGGAATGGTACAATGAAAGAAAAGGTCGAACCAACTTGTGTAGTATTATACGGAAATTAAAGACAATGAATTAAATTGAATCGCGGATAAAAAATTAAATTAAATTGATCATTGAGTCACTTTCAGTTTTCCATTGCATGTTAGAGATTTTTTTTTGGACCTCTCATTCTTGCCAAAACTAGAATTAGCCTTGAGCTTTTGGAGCGTGAATTGGAACTCTTCGAGACGAGGCCTATGATGCACGGACACAGAAAATTTTAAAAAATGAGGGCACGGACATGGAGGGGACACGCTACGTGTGTGTATATATATTTAAGTAATAACAGTTTGACCCCGAAAATTTTATAAAAAAAATTATAGTTTGACCCCCAAACTTTTTAAAAAATTATAGTTTGGCCCCGTGTTCCCATCGGTGTCCCCCTATATCCCCAGCTGTTTTCCCCTTAAAAATTTAAATTAAATTATTGGACACCCCACGTGGCATGTCGGACACATGTTCCACGCGTGTCCCAGTGTCCAAACGCTACGTCACTTTGACCTTTAGAGATGTCGGTGCTTCATAGGATGAGGCTCTTTATACATTTTTACAAACATAACGACAAAAGTAAGGTGTCAAATTACCCAGGTATATATACACACACAAACATATAGTACTGCACCGAATTTAGAGTTCGTATTTTAAGAAAATATTTACGAGACCAAAGCAAAAGTTTTGTTCTCCCTTGCTTTAAATCGAGACTGGTAGGAAAAAATGAAAAACAAGATTTTTATTCGATCTCAAGAAGAAAGAAAGGGCCTCACGACGTATGATATGAATTGATCATTCGGAGCAACCTCCACCAACGACTTTTAATAGTTTATGTTCTATTAATTATTATGTCTCCATATTTTCTAGTTGGGCGAAGTTGATGTCCCCGAGATGTTGTTCTTTGCCCATTTGATTGTACCCTTAGCTTTCAAGTGGAGGTATGAGGTTAAAGTCTAGAGAGACGTCGAATACCTTTTAATTGTTAACTCGTTAATTTTCTGCTAGTCCCCACTGATGTATACAATATTGGCAATCAAAAAAAAATTGATTTCCAACTTGGAGCTAGCTAGACGGACTAATCAGTTTCCATTTTATTTCCCTCTAGTCCTCTCTAATTTTCAAAAAAAAATTTGGTTCATTCCGGAACAGTAACTGAATTTTTTATTTTGTAGAATTCGTCAAGAAGAATATGCACATCAAAAGCCAATTTGATACGTGCAAAAATCGATTTGTGTAAGAAAAAAAAATACATTTCAAACCATTTTTTTTGCTCTTGCACGAAAGCGACTTGCTCATATCACATGAAGTCCGATCAAATTGATTTTTGGCACGCGTATTTTTCTCTACGAGTTATATTAAATCAACAATTCCTATCATTTTATAGCACGCCAATTGTCCGGGGATGCTGCCGAGAAATTTCCTGTCGAGAAGGTGCAGAGCAGTCAATTCGGCCGTTTATCTCTGTATGGAAGGCTCGGATTGAATCTGTGTATACAAATTGCATGAAATTTTGAACCGTCCAGTACTCAGTTAAGATTCGAGTCGTCGATTGCCGAAATGAACAGCCGAATCAACCACTCAGCACTACTTTATAGGATGCTGTTTGGCAGCATCCCGATGCCACGCCAATTTGAAATGATTATCCTCATTTGAATAAAGAGACCACGAGTAAACAAAGCATAAGAGACAAAAAATTCTTTAGACTAGAGAGATATGCAGATTGATGCTCCTATATATATATCTGTAGCAGTATTTAATAGGAGGGAAAGTCTACAATGCCGCAATTTCCTTGTTCCTTCCTAGAAGCGCCAAGAAGACGACTGCAGCTTACCTTTCTTTAGCATAGTTATTGCATACGACAGGAAATGATTTGTTAGAATTTTATCGTGATCCCGTATAGCGATGATGCTCGCACTACAGGGTTGTAAGACGCCTCGTTGTGTCTAATTAGAAATTTTTTCATCATGATTTGAACTGTTCGTTTGTAGAGTACACCGAGTACGTAGATCATTCAGTAGAAAACTTGAATTGATCGGATATTATTAGCCCATTGGTCAAACAATTTAGAATGGTTAGTATACTTTTGAAAATATATTGTGAGACAAATCTATCTGAATCGTATAGATATCAATGTCTGATTAAGTTGATTTTCAACTTACACATAGTGTTCATCAATTTCTACAAACTGGACGGTTGAGATCACAATGACAAATTTTCAATTGGGCACCAACACCCCATAGCGCATTGGTACACTACACGGACTACAACATCCCTTGTTTTTGGGCCATACGATATGAAATTAGGGGTTAATTAAGGAGTAGTAGTTACAATAGGAGTGCTTTCTCTGTGGGTTTCTTGCCAACTTGAGTTTGCTTTGTATTATTTTTTTCTTATTAATAAAATTTTTACTTCGCTGTTCAAAAAAAAAAAAAAAATTACAACAAGAATGGAGCACATCCTCCACAAGGACCACTTCCTTGAGAGGAAGAATTCTATATGAACCAACTACAATAGGTTGTGTTACTTAGTGTTCCTTGTTCCTTGTTCCTTGTTTACTTGACCTTAAGTAGGGCCCATTTATTTGTCCAGATAAACGTATCAAATTACAAAATATATCAATTTGATACCTTAAGGAGGCCCCATTTATTTGTCCAGATAAACGTATCAAATTACAAAATATATCAATTTGATATCATTTCAGTTAAAACACACATACCCTACAAAGGAGTCTTTATCAACCCAAAAAAACCCTACAAAGGAGAGATGATATGTATAGAGAACTAACTTGGACTTGTAGTCAGCAAGTTCCTTTTTTTTTTTTTTTCCACAAAACGACAATGTGAGGGGATCCCATGTAGATGAGCTTTTGTGTAATCTTTGTGTCAGAATAAATGCATATACAAAATAATATCGCGATCAAATCATGATCTTGAGATTGTGATTTGATTGTAAGTAGGATGATTTTATTCCATAGTTAATCAGTATAATTTTCTTTCCATAGTTAGGCTATCTCCTCTTGTATAAATAGAGGTCTCATTGTATGATTTCAATAATTAAATTCAATATTTCTTCTCCCATATTTAACACTTTGATAGCGACCAAGTGGCTTTTTTCGCTCCGTAGATGTCGATCTAGTACTCATCAGGAGATGGAGAAGATGTATCACTAAGCGGCATACGGTTGGGGCAAAGTTTAAAAGGCATCAACCGACACACCAAACACTTGCATTTCTATGGAGAATCGAACTCTCCCTTTCATGCGGAAGTGGGGAGGAAGTTTCATTAGCCTATAAGCCCGTTTGCATAGCAACCAAGTGGTTGTCCATCGGATCGAAAAAGTGAAAATAATACAGTTGTCTGGCCCGTATCTTCCGTGGGGCCCCTTTGGTGGCAACGGCGTTGCTTCCCAGTGTTCCCCATGTACTAAGAAAGATGCACAATAATTAAAAAGTAGTGTGCTTTGGTTGCTATAACTACTGTTGCCAGGAGTGGTTTGAGCTTTGAATTTAGGGGGGAACGGAACGACCTGCAAATTTTCTTGCGAACTCGAATCATTGGTAATTGCGAGGAGATTTGAGGCTTTGTAATTCTTGATGATTGTAGTGGATTAATTGACCATTCCCTGTACATACACAGTGCAAATTAACCACTTTAATTTTTTTGCTCTCGTGTATGTTTATGCATGTAATCAATTTCTACCTCCTGCATAAGCATATACAGTATAACTCACTCTCTCTCTCCATGTGACGCGAACAAAGACAAGTGTGGATGCTATGATATCTCCGGTTATTTTGGGGACACCGTAATTTTTGGCATAACAGAACCCTTGCAAGCATAACAAAAATCATTACAAGTATAATAGAACCATAATATGGCATAACCAAAAACCAATCAAGGCATAACCAAAAACCAATCAAGGCATAACCAAAAATCAACCAAGGCATAACCAACCAAGTTATGCCTTGTTATGAGTTTGGTTATGCTTATAATGGTTTTGGTTATGTTTGTAATGAATTTGGTTATGTTTATAATGGTTTTGTTATACCAAAAGTTACGGTGTCCCCAAAATGACCGGAGACACCGAAGTCATTCCCGTGGCCTAATACTTTTCCTTCGAATTGGAAATGACTTCGGTGTCCCCGGTCATTTTGGGGACACCGTAACTTTTGATATAACAAAACCATTATAAGTATAACCAAATTCATTACAAGCATAACTAAAACCATTATAGGTATAACTAAAACCATAACAAGGCATAGCTTGGTTGGTTATGCCTTGGTTGATTTTTGGTTATGTCTTGATTGGTTTTTGGTTATGCCTTGGTTATGCCATGTTATGATTCTATTATACTTGTAATGATTTTTGTTATGCTTGTAAGGGTTCTGTTATGCCAAAAATTACGGTGTCCCCAAAATGACCGGAGACACCATAGCATCATCCTTTGGAATTTGATGAAAAGTAAAACGGGTTTCTTAAATACTGGAGTACGCAGTTTTAATTATATTTGTGATCCTACTGGGGACAAAATCAAGATTTCGTAAACGCGAAGGCCGAATTATGAACAATAAGATTTTGAAATTTCAAAGTTTGGAAATCTAATGGTTTGTTTGGTTTAGATTTTGAGAGAGACTTTTTGAGTAATTAGTAGAGAAAGATAGAAAGAGAAATAAGATTAATTAAGAAATGAAAAACTTATGGGAGACCATGTGATGAGAGAAATTGGGTTTTGAGACCCAAAACAAACACATTCTAGGTGTTCTTAATAAACAAAATTAAATAAATAATTTTAATATTAAAATTTGAAAAAAAAAATGGCGAAACAACGTGGATCCTTCTTTAGATTCTATATTGCCATTTCCATAATAATAATAATAAATTGTTAAGGATGAAATTGTCACGGTACTTCTATTAAAAAAATAACCCGGCCCAGATCTTATAAAAAATAATGATTTTATTTTCTTGGAATAGCGGATAAGTTGGATAACTAGGCAATCTATTACTAGTCTTGATGGGCATGTAGTACTGTTTTATAAATTCAAACTAGTGGTGTACGTACAAATTAACTACACACAAAAGAAAAGTTCAATTTTGATAGGCCTTGAGCAAAGCTTTTGGATATGATTCTCTTTTCCATTTTTTTCAAATGAGTACCAGAAAAAATGAATTTTCATGTTCCTTGGGTTGTTACACGGAAAATACAATTTTTAAGAGCTTTAATTTTGACGCAAATTAAACAAGATAACAAGTTTGGGAGAAATATATTGAACTTGAAATGACAGATGCTACCAAACACGGGGCTCCCTGCCTAGAGTACGGGCCGCCTAAACAAAGTTCCACAACCTTAATAGACAACTCATTTGGAATTTTCTCAAAGATTTAATAATCTAAAATTGAGCCACATCGCATAGTCGTTCTTTTTTACTTGCTCTTTTGGGCATATGTGAGGGGTGGGGTACATAACTTTTTTTTTTTTTTTTTGTGGAAATGTGGGGTTACATAACTTCTTTTTTTGTGTGGTGGAAATGTGGGGTTAACACATAACTATTGACTGGGAAATTCTGTAGTGCAAGGCACCATGTAAGGTGCACACGGGCCATCGTTCTTGACAATGAATGGTTGATATGTGATTTTTAATGTGAACCACTGATTAATGAGATCGACAGCTGTGTGTCATCCTACACATGCACTACACAGAATGCACTACAGCACCCCTAGATCCCGTAACTATGAACTAGACGAAAACAAACGATGGATGTAGATAGACTTCTCAATACCATCCGAAAGCAAGTTTATAACGGCAGCAAAAACGGTGGTGTCTGCGATCAACTACGAAACTGGGCTTCAGCTTAACGCATGCCGATCGATCAAATCTTCAAACTTCTTCCGTAGAATGGTAAATGGTTTCCACCACCGGGCACTCTTGATGACTTTTTCTTGTAATTTTTCTTGTTTTTTCCTCTGTTGTTTAGTAGTACTAGTTTCTTCTATTACTCTCAGGCTAAGTTTCGGGCTTTTTTGGAATTTTAAGGCTTTTTCTTGGTGTTTCTTATCCAATTTTTTTTCACGTTTGTTAGTTTTGCCGGCTTTTTGAGCTTTTTCTTGGATATTTAATAAAATATTTGAGTAAAAGTCATAATTTTTTAACTTTTTGATTAATCTTGACGAGACAAATCAATAACCCATAAAAATTAGATGCAAAAATTAAATGTAAAAATAAAATTGAATAAAAAAAAAACAATAATAAATCTATTAATCTTAGCATAACTTAGCCTCACTGTTTAGAGTATCCACAATGGCATAACCAAAAGTGAAAGATTTTTAAGATTAGCAATGTTTGTGTAAAATATGGCTCACAGTGCTATCATCAAACTTAGCAACCTCTTTAGAAATAATCAAATTTTGGACTTTGGATAACCAAAACTAACAACATTTTGTCAGTAACCAAATTTAATTAACCTCACATTCTCAATCAAATACACACATCATTACAAAAAAAAAAAACGTTATACTCCTATCTCTTCCCTTTTCCCCTCTCTTTCTTTTTCTTTTTCAACAACGTTTTAAAAATATTTTTTTACTTCAAATTGTTTTTTATTTAAAACTGCCCCCCCCCCCCCCCCCCCCAAAAAAATTTATTTTTTAACAGTTTTTAAAAATAAAAAAAATTGTTCTTTTTTTGAAAAATTGTTTTGTATAAGAAATTTTTTTCTCAAAACCTTTTCTTATATAAAAATTTATTTTTTCAAAAACCGTAGTTACACAAAAACTATTTTTTTTAAAAAAAATTTTAAAATTATTTTCTATTTCTAATAAATAGTTTTTATTAGTCTCAAAATTATTTTTAGAAAAAACTATTTCTATGTTCACAGTTATTAGTTTTTTGTAATTTAAAAAGGTGATGTGGCAACTTTTGGTTATTCAATTTTAATTATGCCATTATGGACCTCCACATTGTTAATCTTAGTAACCTCTTAAATGGATAATCAAAAGCTGATGTGGCAACTTTTGATTATCCATTTTTTATTATAGTATTGTGGACACTCTTATGCCCTTTAAACTAAAACATATAAAAGTCTTCCACTTTTTCCCTTTTTTCCATGCACGACCCAATTAGTGGGAAGAATAGGGTTCCTTAATTTCAACTTTGCACGCCTCATAAAAGATTCAGCCAATAGTCCTATACTCTCCTATTAATTAAGTGGGGCTACTTGCTAGAAAAGTACTCTTCATTGGAAATCAGACGACCATTTCTTCTGTTTATACTTTTAATATTTTACTTTTTTTTTTATTCCCCTTTTTCAAATTTCTCTACTTTAATCCATTAAAACAACCAGGTGCCACCAATTAAGTTATTTTTTGTTCCCTAGTCATTGTCCTGGCAAGCTCCAAGAAACATACCGCGCGAGCATCTAACACCCCCAGCCCCTTCGATCTCCCCAATTTCGAGAGCACTAATAAAAATTAAAAGCTCTTGTTATAATGATTATGCATCAAGTATGACAAGTAACTAAGCCTTATATTCGTTGTAACGTTTGCATGGAGCATATGGTCAATTGGCCACGGCTTAGAAACAGTGATGAACGCACAAAGATCACGAGTAAAAACTGTAATCTTTCTTACTTTTTGTAACAATTATATTGCTTGGTTGCAGAAAACTGCAACCGAGTTACTGAAACACAAGGTCTTGAGATACGTTGGCCAGAACTTGATGCTCCACAATTTTTTACTCATCATTGGAGCTAATTTGGAGGACAAAGATGGTTAATAAGGAAACCAAGAAAATACTTTCCGACCCAGAGGATGTGAAATAAAACCTAAAGAGCAGAATCCTTGTGATGAATGAAAGTTTTCTTTGCCCATCGAAAAAATAAAATTGAAGAGAAAAGAAGGCACACATGAAATGCTATGCTTTGTTTGGGATCAATCTTAGCGTTGTCATCTATCCTAAGAAGCAGTAAGCTTGCATTTTTTCTTTTAATAGAAACGGCATCTCAAGAATCGCTCAGGGGCTGAGCCAGGATTTATCGGCAATGGGGTCAATTATCTACAATATATATATACACACACAAGCCTTCACCTACAGACACCCTTAACTAGAGAAAATGCGGATGTCGAACACCAGTCGTTGGATTGTGTTTTAAATGATCCAGGAGCGTATTCTTACCGGTAAAAAATATATTCTTACCGCTAAGAATAGGTCTGCTGATCTGGACCATTCAAAACACAATCCAACGGCTAGAACTCGACGTCCACAGATTGTATATATGCGGGCACCCTTACCTGAAGCGGACTCTGTGTGTGTGTGTGTGTGTATATATATATATATATATATATATTCTCTTTTTCGATGATTGGAAAAAATACACTGAAATGCCAAATAGAAAGAGTGTAAGATATAATCATCTACAATTATGCCGCAAAAAAATACACCGAAATGCCAAACATTTTGTAATGTAGCTAGTTAAGTAGAAATCTATTCATAATGTATAATCATGTTTGAAATTGAACTATACAATATTCATATTTTGTGGATGTCAAGTCAATGCACAACAACACAAATAAAATTCTTCTCATCACCAAAAAAACACACAAGTTAAATTCTTACAAGCTAAAAAAATCACAAGGTCCAACTAAGTAACACAATGACGTGTAATTCCTTTACCTGCATAGTTTTATAAAAATTTGGGGAAAAATTTCCAAATATGTAGCAAACTTTGACTATACCAAACCCAACTAAGGTTTCCCAAGTTGGGGAAAGAAGAAGACAAAAAAACATGAGCTCTCAAGGACAAGGTGTTGTAATTTTTATTACTTTTTGAGGCAAGAATACATCTTATATATGGGCAAATTAATTAAATTCCCAAAGAAATTACACCTATCTAATGAAAACTTAACACCTCAGTAGGGTCAAGGGACCCCCTTGACCATTAATCCCTTCGCCGTCGTTACTATATATGAAACACATTAGGAACCAAACCAGACACAAATCACAACCAAAATGGAAAAAAAATTCAAGTCATCGAAGATTAGTTCTACTAATATAGAAACTTCATTAATATCAGCCAATCAACTATTATTATAAATGTAAAGAGACAAACTGATTCTTTGTACCATCTCTATTATAAAACAGAAGGGTATGGGGACAAGTTGTTGAAACGGCTTAGATTCATTTGATCCAAAGGCTGTAGTGCATCCTCCCAGTTCCCGGTTAAGTACTCATAGTTTTTACCTAAATCATACAACTGACATCCCCTTCCAACAGAGATGCGTAGTGCCGTAGGCACGGGTTAACACTAGTCTCTATTATAAAACAGAAGGGTGTGGGGACAAGTTGTTGGAACGGCTTAGATTGATTTGATCCAAAGTCTGTAGTGTATCATCCCACTTCTCGGTTAAGTGCCCATGGTTTTCACCTAAATCACACAACTGCCATCCCCTCCCACCAAGGATGCGTAGTGCCGTAGGCACGGATTAGCACTAGTCTCTATTATAAAACAGAAGGGTGTGCGGATAAGTTGTTGGAACGGCTTAGATTTATTTGATCAAAAGGCTGTAGTACATCATCTCACTTCCCGGTTAAGTGCCCATGGTTTTCACCTAAATTATACAACTGTCATCCCCTTCCAACAGAGATGCGTAGTGCCGTAGGCACGGATTAACACTAGTCTCTATTATAAAACAGAAGGGTGTGGAGACAAGTTGTTACAATGGCTCAGATTTATTTGATCCAAGGGTTCATGTCTGCTCTCCAAGTTACCAACTCTCTTAAGAAAGTGCCCATAATCTTTCACATATTTCACAAAAATGTCATATCTTCTTTTTACTCAGTTTCTATCATTGGCATAACAAAAAAAAAAAATTCAGCTCCTGTCGTTTGGGTCCCTCTCTCTCTCTCTCTCTCAAATCCGCACCATCTTTCGAATCCGCACCAAGGTCTACAAAGCCCGTCGAACGAATTCGCACCAAGGTCTACAAAGCCCGTCAGAAGCTAGGCCAAGAAACAATATTCCTTTCGATTATCAAAAAAAAAAAAAAACATTCCTTTGGAAACCAGCGTGAAAGCTGGGCCTAGAAAACTCCTTGAAAGCAAAGGTAATGGGTCTAACAAAGAAACCATTTTTTGAAAGTTGCGTGAAATATTCCTTTGGGATTTTATTTGGGAGTTTTTGGGGTATGTTTCTTTTCAAGGTGCAAGTAGTGTTTAAATTTCAATCTAGCTGCTGTACCGAGTGGAATTTGTGCCTATTCCAAGTGTTCAAGAAATTTGGGTGATTTTTTTGGTGTGGGTGGGTGGGTGTGTTGTTAAATGTTACACATAATCGAGTTTTGTTATTTTGACGTTCTGTTTTGAATGATAGTCACTTTGTTTGGATTTAAGTCTTAAAAAGTTATTTTTGAGGGTTGAATGGTAATGAGTGGAGAGAGATAGAGAGAGATTTATTGAAAACTGTGCCGAGAGTTAAAAGTTACTGCCAAAGTTGGGAACCAAGCAGAGTGAGTGTAATCCGCACCCAGGTCCATGTGTTTTCAGACCCTTATTTTTCTTTTTCTCCCTTCCTTTTTCTGTTATCATCGGGTTGCCCGGGCCTACATGAGTAGAAATTGATGCAATTCTTGGCAGAAATTGAACTTCAGAATAGTAAGTCCATGGGTACATAGTTTTAAGCAAATTGAGCCAATTCTAATCGAGGTAGTGCCGTAAACATGAACAAGCACTATGCCTCTGGTAATCGCTTATACTGAGGTATTTTAACCAAAGCCTGAAGCTTTTTTCGATAGCCTGTTTTTTCCTCACGGTTCAATCTATTTTTTTTTTTTTACTCTTTATATGATTTAGTTTATGGCGTTTGATAACTATTAGTGATTAAAGTTACATTGATGTTTTTGATTTCTGGGTTCTAATATGTTCATTCATTTCTGCAAATGGGTTTAATGTATATAGTGGGGGATTCATAGTAGTGCTATTTTAACTTTGTTACTTGGTATTTACTGGGATTCCATAAGCAAATTGATAGTTTTTGTAGCTAGCTTAAAATGTTAGTTGGGAGAGTGTCGTAAGTACGGATAATTCTCTTTCATGTTACTAAGAAGAGGGTCACATACTACACATTAATGAATTGACTTAGTGTTTGAGCCACTAGCTAGCAAATGCCATAGGCACGAACAATTCCAACCGGGGTGCGTAGTGCCTTAAGCACAGATAAACACTAGTACAATACAGATTAACAAATTAACTACTTCACATGATGCACTGTTATTAAATGGTTTTTGATAAGTAATATGGATTATTCTAATCTCCGCCCAAATGGTGTAGAATAATAGGTAAAATATTCATTGATATTCGAGAAATGTATATTGATATTTGTGAAAATGTATTAATATCCGGGAGATATGCATTGATATCCGAACTTGTTTGAAATTATTGGCATATTATCCTCCTGCCGTGTTTTTTTTATAGGCATTAGTGGCAGAAGTTAGCTTCGATAGTGACAAAAAAAACTTTACATATAAACACAAATAGATAAACTAATTAGTTGACGACTGATTGCTTCAGCCATAACTGCAAACCGGCCTATTCGGATCTTAGCCCCCCTCTGTCAATGTCCTTATCCACTTCCCTTCGACCTTCATCCAACAATGGTGGTCGGACGAGTGAGCCAAGTGAAATCAAAAAGTTTGACGTTGTACAACAGTACCATAATTATTGTCGACAAAAGCAACCGGAAAACCTAGGAGCTGTGGTAGCTCCGACACCGCATATGGAAAACTCTTGGACGTACGTAGATGAGGTTTTTCTAAGGTACTGGCAGTGGCAAAGTGGAATAGGAGGATGTCGACGGAAATGATCCCGCAATAGTACTGAATTAGGATGGAGCAAAGGCGGAATCCTTGATGAGTGGTGCATCTATTGGTCCTCATTTTTTGTCTCGATCGGGTTTAGAGGATATATATAGGGCATGAGAATGATGAATTTTTGAATGATAGAGGATATTGGGAGGCTTATTTTTTCAATTATTGGAATGATGTAGAAACGCGAGGTTACAATATTTAAGTAACTTTTTTGCCTGATTGGAACAAAAAGCAGTTTGTTAGGGTGTAGTAACATACATAATTGTGTTTGTGTGCGTAAACATAACAGTGTTAAAGTGGAATTATAGTAAACAAATTTACATCACTAATATATGTGTCAGATTAGTTTCCTCCTATATCTTATAGTTCTAACTGATAATGCCAAAAAAATCATTTCTTTGTTCACGAGCACTGCAAGAATGCTCTTTTTGAAAAAAAAGAAAAGACAACAAAAAAATCCCTCCCCACTAAATTTGCTTTAGTTATCTCAACTTGCTTTAAAAAGATTAGTAAAACGCTTTAGTCCACACACAAAAAAAAAAAAAAAAACTTAGACATCGAATTAGTCGACTTCAAATTGATCAACTAAAAAGATCTTATTCAACCTTTATCATTTTGCTATCTCTCAAATTATAAAGTGAAATACCCACTCCTTGTAAGCTTTCTAGCTGTTAACCAGAACTTATAAACCAAGAAGACATCATGCAAAAAGACTGTCAACAAATATCACACCTATTGGAGCACTAGGCCAGATTGTGATGTCCTGTGACTCATATATTTGGCATGTCAGGGTTTTTTGTTATGTGATTTACAAGAAGATGGATAAGCACAGTAAATCAAAAGTTCATGGGCTACTTACCCAAAGCCCAATACTTGAATTCATCTGGGAAAAACAATTGAACAGCGGAAGCCTACAAGACCAACAGATTATAGCCAAATCATTAGCAGCAAGATAGTCAAAAAAAAAAAAATCCGACCAAGAAACATTCATTTGCAAAAGCCATATAGCATCTACATGATTTCCTTCCAAATACTATAAGGAAAATGTGCTAATCCGGAAAACTAAGGATAAACAATAGGCACAAAGGGACAAACTAATGTCAACTAAGTCTAATCACGAGCACAAATCTCCCAACACGTTACTGCCGAAACCATTCATTGGAGTGGCTTTTATCCATGTTGCATTACAACATAACTCATTCAGTCCTCAATCATTGGGGGTATGGGCGGGAGAGGATTTGAGGTAGGGGCAGAGCTATGTTGGGGCCCAGGTCGGCCCTGGCCCTAGCTCCCCAAGTGTCCGAGTTTTAAAATTTTTATTTTGTATATACCTGATTTTGAATATTATTGATAATTATTCATGTATAGCTACTTATAATCACAATAATTTTGATTCGATTTGATAAAAAACCGGTTCTTTTATATTCTCATTTCTCAATTTCTTTCATAAATAGAAAAATAAACACGTGATAGTTGATGTAGCCTAAAAAAATCATTTTAATGTACAAATATAATGAATTGGAAAGCAAAAACCTTATACTCCAATATACTCCCTTCGTCCCTTATTTAGAGTCTATTTTGTAAAATTAGTGGGTAAAAGTTGATGCATTGTCTATTTTGCCCCTAAAAGTATATTTCATTTTAAAAAGTTACTGAGCAAAAGTATAATAATGATGGGTAAGTAGGAAAAGTGAAGGAAAAAGTTGATGTGAAAGGTATAATGATAATATTTTTTTAATAAGTTAGAATCACGGAGTAAGACACTTAAAAATGGACGGAGGGGGCAATAAATATGCATTTCGATATAAAATATATGTCTACTAAATTGGGCCCCCGGGGTTAAAATCCTTGCTCTGCCACTAATTAGAGACAAACCTAACATTTGGTAATATGCACAAAGCGACTGCTCATAGAATACCATTGAAATAGTGGCCCTCTTATACCAATTTTACTGCAAAACCATATTCCCAAATCAAAGCCAAATGACATAAGAGAGGACAGGTCTAGAGGCCCAAATTAAATTTTTGTACACATTACCATACTTTTATCCATGTTGCATTCAAAAGAAATAATGTAGAGATAAGTAACATCAGATCTCAAAGGAAAGTAGCAAATTTGTATAGTATTAGATTTTTAGTTTTGATGGCTCATGTGGCAAGTTGACAGACCACTTACAACAAGCACACTTTAACGTCCTCTTTGAGTTAAGCTTTTCATTACTCGTTTGCCTTTAAGGACCCACTTTATCAAAGAAATTATAATTAATCAATTCACGAATCGTAAGTACTATTGGATGATGTGAGAATTTGTGAAGAGTTTATCACTCTTCAAGCCACACCAAAATCGAAATATGATGTAGCAAGTTTGCTACTTCTTTAGGAGTGACTTTTGTTGACAACTTAACATGTCGCTGCAACTATATATAACCGGGTTGCTACTTCCCTTGAAGATGCTCTTAGTGAATTGTAGAAATCATCAGGAAAATTAATTTGTTTGTACATCATGTGGTGTTAATTATTTGGTGTTTTGAATAGACAAGTAGTGGTGAAGTGGTGGATTGAGCTTGTTTGATAACCTAAATTCAGCACTTAAAACTGAATCAATTAAGTAATAAGTAATTCAGTATGTTTGATAACAACATTTCACATTGCTTAACTAAGTAAATACCACTTAAAATATATGCCAAAAAGTTGAAAAAAATTAAGTAGCTTTGAGCTACTTAATTGTGGCTGAATTTTTGTATACTTACATTCAATCATCATACAACCACCACAACCACTCCTACCAACACCTCTACCACTCGACCACCACCACCACTCGACCACCACCACCTCCACTACTCCTCCACCACCACCACCACATCACCACCAGCAGCTCCACCACTCCACTACCACCACCACCACCACCACTTCACCACCACCACCACTACCACCATTACTTCCACCACCTACACCACTCCATCACCACCAGCTCCACCACAATCACCATCACTTCACCACCATCATCACAACCATCACCACCACCACCACTACCATCACTACACCACCACCACTCCCACGTTCCACTCCACCATACCACATCACTCCTCCTCCTCCATCACTACTAGCACTATACCACCACTCCACCACCATCACCACCACCACCTCCACTACTTCACCACCACCACCTCCACCATTACCAGAAGTATATTGTGACTGTTTGTAAATTAAGAGAGAATTGAAACAAAATTAATTCATCATTTTTTTAATTCAATACTTAATATATTTATCAAACAGCTTTTCAGCTTAAAAATTTCAGCATTCAGTTTTCAGTTCTTAATTTTTCAGCTTTCAGTTTCAGTTTTCAATTTTATCAAACAACCCCAAGTATTTGAGTATTTGGGGGACCATAATTTATTATAGAGTGTACGAATAAAATGTAATAACTTCAATTTTAATTTGATGTTTTGTGTGTAAATATTATGTTTCTTCTCCTATATTCAAAATGTATTTTTTATTATGAAATGAAACTTTTGTCTCCAACATGGAGAAGTGGAACCAAATATTCAAAGTTGCTCTTCTGCATATCTCTATTAAGCTCTTGGGAATCTTGAAAAAAAAAAGCTCTTTGGAATCACGAGAAAGATTGAGATTCATTATCCATGCCTAACTCCTAACACGAACTTGATAAAAATTCACCTACCGAAAAATTCTTTCTCAAGAGAAGAAAAACAACAAAAACCAAAGACAAATGAAAATTGAGGGGCGGGCCGCACGCCCCAGCAATAGTTCGTCTTTGGGGCTTGTCAATTACGTCATTGTTTTCCAAAATTTGGTCTTTTCAAAAAAAAAAAAAATGATGTCCTCCAGAGTAGAGGAATCTGAGAAAATCAGCAAATCTGTAGAAAACCAGTTCAAAAAAATTAAAAAAAAAGGTCCGAAGAAAACCCCAAAACAAAAACATTAGCTGAAAAGCAGGTGCAAAACCTTTGCTTTTTGTTTTCAATGGGGGGATAATGTTTCCACTTATTGAGTTGGGGGGCAGGAGGCCATTGCAGTTCATCAAGGTGCCCCCCTCCCTCCAGTGTGGCAGAGAACACAGAAGCTCATATATCAAAGACCGGAGTAATAGAGCCTTGTTTCAAAAAATTGTGCCGGACCCATAATTGCCTGAATTTTCCAATCAAATCCTTTAGTGAGATACCCGTAGTGTAATATGCAGGGGTAATTCCGTCTTTGCGTGCCTCCTTTAGTGGTGGGTCAGACTTACTGTTTGGTTTTTTTCATAAATTACTAATATAGGTTTCTAGACTTTTTCACTTTTCCATTTGTATCCCCAAAAAAGCATTGTTATTTTGTCTTCATATGTTTGGTATTTTTGTATTTGTTTAGGGTCAGTTATGTCTTTCTCGCTTTCCCATGTCCAGGTCTAGGGACACGTGTTTTGTGTTTTCTGCAGTTGCTTTCTCCCTTTCCGAGATCCATTCCAGAACGCGTCTTCTGTTGTACTCTTGGTCGTTCTTCTTCTCACTAACTGAGAAATTATTCGTTGACCCAAGGGCAACACAACACGCGAAATTTGTCAGGTGGTACCTCTCACTGATAAAAATTTGCCCCATTGACACACGCTTCTTCTCTCTCCGGACACAGCTTTTTCTCTAAAATCAAGTGTTCCAAATTACAATCCGTTTGAATGGGTGAGAAGATTTTATTTTATTTATCATTTAATTCTAAAATGTCATAATTAAATTTTGACTATAGGGCTCTTGTTGATTAATCCTAAGAAAATCATAGAATCAAATATCTCTTGGGACTAACCAACGAGAGCCTTAGAGTCAAAATTTAATTATAACTATTGAGAATTAAATGATAAAAAAAATAAAATCTTCTCACTCATTCAAACAGATTGAAATTTGGAACATTTAACCAAATTTAACGAAAATAAATTAAGTATTCCGAATTTCAATCCGTTTGAATGGGTGAGAAGATTATGTTTCTGATCATTTAATTCTAAAGGGTCATAATTAAATTTTAATTATAGGACTCTTGTTGGTTAGTCCTAAGAGATATTTGATTCAAAGATTTTTTTAGGGTTAATCAATGAGAGCCCTATAATCGAAATTTAATTATGACCATTTAGAATAAAATGATCAGAAAACTAAAATCTTTCTATCGGTTCAAACAGATTGAAATTTGGAACACTTAATTTTTTAACCATATTTTTTAATATATAAACTGCAGGTTGAAAAATTAAGTGTTCCAAATTTCAATCCGTTTGAATGGATGAGAAGATTTTATTTTTTTGATCATTTAATTCTAAAGGGTCATAATTAAATTCTAACTCTAGGGCTCTCGTTGGTTAGTCCTAAAAAATATTTGATTCTACGATTTTCTTAGGGTTAATCAACGAGAGCCCTACAGTCAAAATTTAATTATAATCCTTTAGAATTAAATGATAAATAAAATAAAGTCTTTTCACCCATTCAAACGAATTGTGATTTGGAACACTTAATTTTTGAGAGAAAGCTGTGTCCGGAGGAAGAAGAAGCGTGTGTCAGTAGGGCAAATTTTTATTGGTGGGTGGCACCACCTGGCAAATTCCATGTGTTGCCCTTGGGGCAATGAATAATTTCTCCTCTTTTTCCCTGTCTATCTATTTCTTCCTTTGTTTGGATCATTCGTTCGGTCGATGGAATGTTAGGAAAATCTATCTGTTGTTATTTGGAGTTGGGAATAGGATCATCTATATAATTAATCGACTTTGCTATAATCTATAGGTTTTATTTACAGTAAACCTAGGGTTTCCTGATTTCTGTGGATTGGAGTACAAAAATGGCTTTAGTGGCGCCTTTTGTACACCCCCACTTTGTGCCGGAGTTAAACGTTGTATTCTTGCAAGATTCATGCGAGCGATTAGAAATTGTAGCCAGATCTGGGATAAGTGATGCAGGAGTGTTGGTCTATGAGGCAGATGAGAATTTTTTGACGAGGTATGGCAATGTAATTGTAATGGGGGATGTTTTGATTTGGGATTCTAGGGAAGGAATAAACGCATGGCTTCATAGAATAATTGGCATGTCGTTCTTGGCTCTATCTGAAGATATCAACGGTTTGCATGGTTGTTTTTAAATTTGACAATTTTCCCAATTTATTTCAATTCGATTTATTTTATTCTATTCTGAAATTTTTTTTTTTGTTTCTATCATTATATATTAGATGGTGAAATTTGCTGGTTTGTGAAGTCTATTGAATATTGTGATTCTCCAGATTCAATGGTTAGTGTTGTATTTATAATTTCTATATTTTTTTATGTAAATTTGGTTAATATTGATTTATGTCTGTTAAACCTAATAACTAATATTGGTATATGTTTTTAGGATATTCCCTTGTGCTATCGAGAGATGTTCAGCAATAGCAATATAGATGCATGGGTTTTATTAAAGAATGGAATGAAAGTGTGGCAAATGTGTGCAACAGACAATCGGTTGTACAAGGGGTGGGAAACGTTTTGGGAAGAACATAATCTTCAAACAGGGTGTAGGGTGATATTCGGAGCAGAGAAAAAAAGGATTTTCCATATAATTATTCTAGATGAAAATCTGGAGAGAGTTTACTATGATTGGCCAATGGTTGATGAAGAAATGGGCGCACTAATTGTTCCATCTGGTAACTTTTCGTATATGTCTACCTTTGTATATTGAATAACAGTTGCATATACAAATTTTAAAATAAGGTTTTTAATCTACCTTCTTTTGTGCCGTTTGTTTGGAAACCGTTTCAACAGACCATTTAATAACATCATGTATCCCATCTACTTTCATCAACGAACGGTAAATGTTCCAGTTTGCATTTGTGAATGAGTTGGGAACCAATGCATGTTAATCAGGTGTGTGTAATTGAAAAATTGTATTGTCGCATTTGTTTATTTTGAAGCTCTAAAACATATACAATCTATTGAACAATCTGTTCCTTGTTTTAATGTAGGTTTTTACCAGTCATTTTGAGGGATTGATGTTAAACACAGGTGTTACACTAAGGGAGTCGAGCAAGCGGAAAGTAGCTGCTGCATTACATGGAAAGAGCATTTAATGAGAGAAGAGAGGTCTAACCCCCGGGAATATCTATATCTCTATTTTTTAAAGCTTCCGAACTTTCACTCCTGGGCTAGCAGATCAGAAATTGCAACCCAAACAAAATAATATACGTGCATCAATCAATGGGTCCAAAAACAACCCTTATATATGATTTTGTAAAGATCAAGAGATAAAAGGGAAGAATCAAACCTCTATGCAATGGTTCAAAACGAGCAACCAACACCCTTATCTTGATGCAATCGTGCTCCCAAACTCCAACACCCTTCTTCTCGGTTGCGTCGGTGGCTGTAAACGAAAGAGAGAGATGCTTGGTTCTCCTCTTTTGTGCTTCCGTTAGTCACCGGAAAGAACAGACAGAGAAAGAGAGAGAGAGAGAGAGAGAGAGCGAGAGAGTTGCAGCTTTACAAAAGCAAGTCTGCAAGAATGTTAACGTGTCAGGGTTGAAAAGGTAAAAAGACAAAAGTGCCCCTAAACAAAACCTGGAATACCAAACGCAAAAAAACAAAATAGAGTATCTTTTTTTGGGACACAACCGGAAATGTGCAAAAGTCAGAAAACCAATATTAGTCTTTTGGTAAATAGACAAATAGAACCGGGTCCAGCAATTGCATGTTTTGATGCTAAACATTGTTGCTTTTAGATAAGTTACCGTGTTCAATGAGACTAAATTGGTCCACATCGTTTCATAAAAGTTCTAGCGCTTTAACTTGGAGTTACTTTAGCATTAGAGCCCTCCCATAAACATTGTTAACAATAGCTCACCCTATAAATGAGCTGATAGATTATTGATCCTTGCTGAAAATCTATTTGCTGGGAGCCTCATGATCTAATGGGATTATTTTGCTACATTTTTGAAATCACATACCCACTGATTTTAGGTAAGTGAGATGATTTTACGTCAAAACAAAGCTCAAAGGTATAAAAATTCCCGTCCTGGTTATAGTATAAATTTATTGAATTTATTATGGATGAATAGATTTTTTCTTCTCTAATTTTCAAAATTTTAAAATTCTGATTACTGATTAGAATGAAAGCTACAGTGAAGTTCCATTTTACGTTTATTATGTGGTGAACTACTATCTATGGGAAATATAATCGCATCATCAATTTTTAAATTTTGATTATTGGATTTTTTTTTTTTTGGTAAGTGGTAAATGATTAGTAGATTTTTATTCTGATTACTTTTGGCGGCGATGAGAATAAAAATGAAGGGAAGGGCAGAATTCAATACCCATAGATTCACCATCGGGTAATGTTTGTAAGTCAATTTTGTAGTTCTCGTCTTTAGTTATTTGGGTTTGTTTCTCCGATTGGCTAATATTTGTTAATCCTTTCTTTGTTTGTAACTAATGGGTTTGTCACTAAGTAATTTGTATTTGGTACATGTCTCGTACATCCTTTACAACATGACTTAGAAGGTTGGAGTACTACTAGATCGAAGGTTGGAAAAAATAGCTTAAAGATCTATATGGAGAAAATAGCTTAATTTGAAAATGAAATAGAGCATCAGAATTCATCATTTCTAGGATGTATTTGACAATAGCACCAACATGAGCTAAGACTAAATAGCAACACCGATGAGCACGTAGCGAAACTCTGGCTAAGACTAAATAGCCAAATCTTTTAGCCCTCCAAGATACAGGAGTTGTAATGTTACTTCTTCAAATTTGATGGTTTTAAACAATATCGCATTAAGTAGCCCTGATTGCGACTCGAATCTCTTGCTCAAGGCCATTTAGTATTTGCCCAACACTTCCTACTTTCTTTCTTTAATTCTTGGTTGCTTCCAGTTTAGCATCATTTGCAACCATTGACTTACCATTCGATAGGATTATTATATTGCTAACGTTTCGTCGCTAATAAGATCCACAATTGAATATTGCATCTGGCTTATTCCTGAGATAGGACACGGTATTTGATCCAGTTGCTCTAGCTTGCGGTCATATCCACTACTATATGTGTGCCTGTAAGGCTGCATCAGTGACCATTGTGGATGGATAAAAGGCTGCTGATCGCAAGGAGAAATGCCCTCTGCTGGAATGTAAGTTAACTGTGCTGAAATTATTGAGCTTATTACTCTTTTTGGTTGGAAATTATTGAGCATATTCTTAGAAGCTCCTTCAATCAATCTGTGCACTAAAATTTTGGAAATTGATTTTTGTGTTTCCTATTTACCATCTGCACCACTTTTTCCCCCCCTTTCTTTGTTATTAATCGTGTGCATTTAATACACCCCGTTTAATGTGTGAAATTGTGAACTTATAGTCATAGAAGGGTAAATGGTAAATTCAAATGAATAGAAACAAATATGGTTTTGTAATTGCAAATTTGTTGAATGACAGGGTATAGGTGATTCGGTACACTTAAAAAGGTGATGATGAAACAATAATAATGTTAATACAGATAGTGCCTTGGTGAGGTAACTTTTGTTGCAGCCATGAATACCCTCGTGCTTTTCCTAATACTTTCCTGAGCCCACTCTATAAACTGTAATTGAAATCTAAAGCGCTTTGGCTATGTATTTTTCGGCAACGATGACAAAATTTGTAAAACAGCAACAAAGGGTGGTGTTGCTGTGTCCAAATTGAATATCCATGAACTAAAAGAAACACGTGAGAAACTAATTGCCGCGTCTGTGCCATTTTGGCTGATTTTTTCATTTGGGCCCTTTGGATTTAGAGCCTTGTGCTTCATGGCGATACTGGTTTGGATTTAGTATTCTTGTAGGGTATTATCAACACTCATTTTGTCCACTTTGGCGAATTTAGTGTGTACACTGAACAGTAACTTTTGAATTTACCTTGTGCCCTAGACATACTCGAATCACCACTTGAAAATGAATATCATAACAAATGCAGACTTCCAGTTGGAAATTCTCTCCAGGGCAATTCAACTGTGGGCTTTATGGTTGGAAACTTCAAGTAGTTGTTTTATCTTTTAGGATTCGCTTTCTTTCAATGAAGTTTCCTTTCCACTTATCAAAGAGAAGTAACATTCATTTAGGGGAAGGGTCGCTGCAAGTGAAGTGGGTTTAGAAAGAACCTAAAAAAAACTAAAACTAGCCACCCTTTTGGGCTACCACATATGACGGAGGGCAAATCAGAGGGAGGGGCTGGGCAAAATTCCTGGTAATAAGGGGAGAGCAAATAAGGATGGTCCCATGGGAACCATTGTCTCAATCACACATAAACATGACACGCTTTCTCAATTGCTTTTCCTTTTTTAGTATCAGGTGTCTGATGCCTCTACCCTTACAGGAGACGAAGAAAGCAAGAGCAGAGGTTTATTATGGTGATGAAATTTGCCGTTGAAAAACAGTTTCATTGCTGACAGATATGGGGTTGCCCAATTAGCTCTTGCCCTCCTTTGAGGGGATTAAATTTTTGCTTTGGAAAAATGGGGGAGGGTGAAGAAATGGGTTATCCAAATTGACACGCAGAAGATTGGAGCAAAAGAAGTGCCTTGCATTAGGATACCACCAAAAAGGGATTCGATCTGCACATGTTATTTATTCAAAATATGATACAGAGTATTCTGATTATGCATAGTTTCAGAATTGGCATTCAAGTTAGCTTTGAGGTGAAAGGGGATACGGTTGCTGAGATCTAACTGTATTGTATAATTCTTAGCGTGGTAATTCTAATGAGTCTTGGAAGACAATTTAGCCCTAAATTACTGTCTGGCAACAATTTCCCCAGATTGACATGCATCTTCATGAATTGGTGTGTGAAAAGGTTATTTTTGTGTCTAGGGCTATTGTGTTAACAAGGATAATAATGGATAAGAAGATAATGGAAAGCAAAATAAATGGTTAGGCTTTCTCGTCGCATTTGTTATGAAATGAAACTTTTTGTTACAATTCAGAGTGTTGTTACTTTTTGTTACTGATTTGTTGTTTACTGTATTGTATAATTCTCAAGTTCTCAACACTTTTTGTTACTGGTTTGTTGTTTTCTGTACCCTTCCCCATTCTTCTTCTCACTTTATCTTCCACACTTTATTTTTACTTTGCTATAATTTTAAAGTTTTATTTACAATTAACCTAGAGATTTCTGATTTCTGTAAATTGGAGTAAAAAAAATGGCTTTAATAACGCCTTTTGTACACCATCACTTTGAACCGGACTTGAAATTAAAAAAAAAATAAACCTGTGATGAAAATGATTATGTATAGTTACCTATGATAAGAATGCCGTAAATATACATACTCTATGCACAATACTTTATTGTAACAAATAAATCTTCGCAATAAAATTTTCGCCAAGAACACAAGACAATATTTGCAAAGTAATAAAATGGAAAAAATTCAAAAAAAACCCCTGAACTTTAAACCCAATGTCAAATAGGCACCTGAACTTAAATAAATTTCAATTGAGCACCTGAACTTTCACTCCGTTATTCGATTTACCCCCTTCCGTCTCAATCCGTGACTTTCCTAACGGCAACCGCTGAGCTGGACACTAACAGACAAAACAAAACGTTAGAGGGAGAAATTGGAGAGAAACAACAGTGATCTGGCACCTTTTTAAGGCCTCGTTTGGCTAAATAAGCCTATTTCCTTATTTTTTGTCCTTATTTAAATTTTTTTTTGTATTTTTTTTTTGTCATTTTTTTGGGAGATTATTGCATCGTCATGAAAAAAGGAATCTAAAAAGTAACAAATTACGATCGAAACCTAATTTTTTTGAATAAAGACAAAAATAAGTCAACAAGTTAATTTTTTCGTCTTTATTAAAAAAATGGATTTCGATCATAATTTTTTACTTTTTAGATTCCTCTTGTTATGACGATGCAATAATCTCCAAAAAATTGACGAAAAACTAATAAATATGAAAAAAAGTTGAATAAAGACAAAACATAAACCAATAGGCTTATTTAGCCGAACGGGGCCTTAAAAAGGTGCCAGATTACTGTTGTTTCCCTCCAATTTCTCCCTCTAACATTTTGTTCTGTCTGTAAGTGTCCAGCTCAGCGGTTGCTGTTAGGAAAGTCACGGATTGAGACGGCAAGGGGCAAATTGAATAACGGAGTGAAAGTTCAAGTGTTCAATTGAAGTTTATTTAAGTTCAGGTGCCTATTTGACATTGGGTTCAAAGTTCAGGGGTTTTTTTGAATTTTGCCCTAATAAAATCATGAACATTATTAGACCAGCGAACATGACCGAGCGTGCAACGCACGTTGCTAAAACACTAGTATATATATATATATATATATATAGAGAGAGAGAGAGAGAGAGAGAGAGAGAGAGAGAGAGAGAGAGAGCTTCCTAAACTTTCATTTCCAATCTAACATAATATGTTTGACAGGAGAACAAATTTGGCAGGCAATAAAATCGGTAACGCATCATGTACACAAATTTATTTCCCTAATTATTCAGTCAAGTGTTAACCCTCGATAAACATATATAGTATGATATGGAGTGGTGCTCATACAATGTTGGCTCTGTTGTGTTTATGTGTATAGATAGGCGAAGTGTTGTTCAAACAATGTTGGCTCGGTGGGTAATTTCATAGTCTATAGTAATTGGTCAATGTCTTTCCATCCAACTCTTTCTTGAAGAACCTTTGCAAATAGTCTGAGAGCGTAAATTGACGATAACGAGCTGGTTTCTCCTGCGACACTAACTCTGGCAATGGCCCAAACAGTCCATCTCTGTTGCTTGGGTTGCAGAAAACTGCAACTGAAACACGAGGCTCTTGAAGGGGGTTGGCCAAAACTCGATGCCCCACACTTTTGTATTCATCATTTGAGATGATCTGCTAAAAAAAATGGTTAGGAAACCCAGGAAATTAGTTCCAGAAAGAAAACAGGAAATACTCTCTGATACGAAAGAGGTGAAGCAAAAACCCAAAAAACACATACACAAAACCATAATTGAAGAGAGAAGAAAGCACAAACAAAATACTAGGCTTTGTTTGGAATCATGCATAAAACTCTTAACTATCTTCAAAGCTTACACATGCTTTTTTCTTTTTAAAACAAAAGGAATCTCAGTATCGCTACACAAGTTGTTCTTCCAAGCAACTTTCTCTAGAATAGGCTTTCTTCAGTATACCATTCTAATTTCCAATGACTCTCACCCATTTTTCATTCAGAAAAATTGGAAGAGACCACAAACCAAAATCATATCAACGACAATCATAACCACACATGCACTTTTTTCTGAATCATATCTTTCTCACTCCAGCTATTGGGTAGATAAGAAGACTGATTACACTGCTTATGAAAACCGTCACTGAACCAAAATATTAGGAACCAAACCAAAACCAGAACGAGAAAAATAGATTGTTTTGGTTCCACAATTCAATGCTAGAAAGAAAGCTAAATACCACATACAAACTACCTAGTCACTATAGCAAAAGACTATTCAAGTCAACAAAGTTTTTCCCCTTAAAAAATAAATGTCAACAAAGCTTAATTCTACCTATAGAAATTTTACTTCTTTTGTTCAAATGGATAATTCGTAATTGAAAAGACAAAAGCTAATTGGCCGTACGACACAATATAAACTAATCATTGCAAACAGTGATGTCAAATGTCAGATTGACAACTGTTCTTGATAGGTGAAAAACAATTGACAATTTTAAGCATCTCCACTGGTTTTAACTTCCACCCCCCCCCCCCCCCCAAAAAAAAAAAATTCCAATAATTTTCCTTGAAACAGTTTTAATTCAAGCATTTCCAATGGTTTTACCATTTTGGCAATGCTAAACCCACATTTTGCTACAATCAGGAAAATGATTGAATCTGGCAATTATGTTCCAATGGTGCTAATGTTATGTCTTATGTTTTCATCACACAATTAAACAAAAATGTCATTTCGCATAATAAAAGAGGTAAGAGAATTATCTTGCCAGAACATGGCAGTCAAAATAGCTCATTACTTGAGACATGAGCTCATTGCTTGTCAAAGGGTGATTTTCTCAAAGGGTGACAGGAGTTCAACAAAGGGCTGGCTCTCAGAGGGTCTAGTATATCACTTTCCAAAACAAATATAACTTTTGGGGGCCTTTGGGCAAGACTTTTGGCAATTGCCAAAATTAGGCAAGCCAATTCTCTCTACCTCTTTCTTAATGAGGCCCACACACTTATAGTCCTGGATTGTATGAACAAAATATAACAAACCAAACCAAATCGAACCGTAAGTTCCAATCAATCGGATTCGGCTACATGAATTCATTTCTCCATTGAGCTTTGTCAAGAGCATCAATTTTGGTGATATTCAAAAAACTATAGGCGAATGAAATAAGATGAATGAAACTTGAACCATTGGATTAGGATTGTCAATTATAACATTTTGGCTAGTCAAGCATGCCAAAACAATAGGTTTAGCATTGCAAACAGATGCAAAGCCACGGGATGCTCTTTCATTACTTGCCATTGAGATGCTCTTAGTTTGACCTATTCAAAAGAAATTCCATACCTAAAACAACACAAATCCTAAACTACATAACCATAAGACTATAGAATAGAGCTTTGATTGAGTAGTTTTATGAGAAGGTGCCTCATGTTAACAAGTCCAAATTAGGTTTCTGAAACAGATTCCTCAAATTCCAAACCAAACATTGAAATGCTCAAGTCACACAATGCAAATAATCCATATCCTTGGAACTACCTAATAAAAAGGTGCCCCAACAATCTGCAAATATGAGTTAGGTCACATAATCCTCCGGGCCTCCGGCAGAATACTACACTCTCGCTTTCAATCCTTGTTCTTACAAATTATTGCTCTTATGAACTTATTGTGTAGTGGCCCCGGAAATGGGGCTCAGAGAATTCACCGAGACACAAGCCATCGGGCACAATCAAGCAGGTCCCCCAAACCCACGATGGTTAAAAGGTCTGGAGCGTCCTACAGCCCCCTCGGTGTATTTCTCAGTGAGCAGCACCGAGCCAAGCTCCGTCGTATCAGGATGGCTTGGGAGCGGGCCTGTCTTGTGGATCCTGTGGCCGTGTCCAAGAAGGTGTCATTATGACTGGGACCCAGATGGTTACGCCAAGAGAATAAATTGAGGCGTGACCTGGCCATGTGCTCCGTAACCGCCTTATCCCATACGTCACATGTGACGTCACCCGAGGCGGTTACCCAAGCATACCTTCCACGCGCTTGCTTGGAGACCAAGTAAAGCGAGGTCCATAAAAGCAAAGGGACGCTAACCTAAAGAGGTATGTCATTCTACCTTAACCCTAGACCTACACTATTTTCCCTAGATCTAACTTGATCGTCAGAGGGTCACTGGGCTACCACCAAGTGAACGGAGCGCAAAGCAACAGAGGAAGGAACAAAGCCCTACCACAGTCCAGATCCCGATTAAGCGAACCCCTACATATTGTAATATGGAATGTTCTCGAGAGATGCTTTTCACGCTCACGCACATTGACTTATAGACTTGCAGTGGCGTAGCCAGGAACATGGATCTGTGGGGCACTACAAACAAAAACTCCAACGAAAGCCAACCTCTGAACCCACCAACCAACGAATTAATGGTTGTTGGTGATGCGACGGTGGCGTGCATGCAATATCATGAGAAACGAATGGGAGTTTGCAAGTTTGAAGAACTATTTCGTTCACTCACCCAAATAGTGGGTGACCACTACTCTGCTGTCCATACAAGTGAAAATTACTCGTTTTTCATAAAGTTCACTCCGGAATTTTACTTACTTCGAGGATAAGAAGCATTCATTTTGTGCGGCTTGTTTTCATAACAATTCAAGTCATTCTTATTCTGACATTATTTGATCGAATATCTTGCTTTAAAATTTGGGTCCAAAAATTACTCCAATTTGATTAAGCAGTTATGGATATCTAATTGAGATATTTTACCTAAAAATGATTAAAAGGGCAAGACATTAAAATGGCTCTGACTTTTGAAGTGTGACCTAGTGTGAATCCTGAATAAAGTAGACAATGTTCACCCATTTTCTAGTTATTGAACAACATATCCTTTGTAAGTGCATATTTGTGCAAATTGGCTGAACTATATAAAAACAACAGCTATTTGATTCAATTCAAACTGAAACTATTAAAAACGAAAGGGCAGTGGGGGTCGTGCTCCGTTGGCCCTACGGTGGCAGTGGCAGATTGACTTAGCATACGACTAAAAATGTACTATATAAACCAAAACACACAAAAAAATGTCCTGTTTGGAAACGGGCATACCTGAAGAATATCCCCAATGTTGATAACCACCGCACCCTCCACAGGCTCCACATCCACCCACTCCTCCCCAACCTTCACCTGCAACCCCCTCACCTCGTTCTGCACCAGCACCGTCACCGCCCCCGGATCTCTATGCGATGTCAGCCCGTACGTCAAGTCAGGCCGCGGGCAATACGGATAGTAATGCCCCACCATCGTCCTCCCCTCCACACACGTCATCTCCTTCAGCCTCCCCTCCTCAACCCCCAACCCCTCCGACGGAAACCCCAGCACCCTCTAAAAAAACAAAACAATACTGTACTATAAATTAAGGGCTTTTTTTTAAGAATGGTCCCCAAAGTATTTCCGGATTTTTAATTTCGTCCCCATTGTACAAAACGTGTCTATTGCATCCCCAATGTATTCAATCTGCGTTTAAATGGTCCCCATGGCATACACCATTTAGACTTGCCGTCTAAACCAGGGGCTTTATAGTCAAAACACCCATTCTGTCACTTTCCCCCTTCCATCTCTCATTAAAGGTTGAAAAATTAAGTGTTCCAAATTTCAATCCGTTTGAATGGGTGAGAAGATTTTATTTTTTTTATCATTTAATTCTAAAGGGTCATAATTAAATTTTAACTACAGGACTCTCGTTGATTAGTTCTAAGAAAGTCGTATAATCAAATATCTCTTAGGACTAACCAACGAGAGCCCTAAAGTCAAAATTTAATTATGATCCTTTAGAATTAAATGATCAAAAAAATAAAATCTTCTCACCCATTTAAACGGATTGAAATTTGGAACAATTAATTTTTTAAACTGCAGTTTATATAAGTATTAAAAAAAATGGTTAAAAAATTAATTGTTCCAAATTTCAATCCGTTTAAATGGGTGAGAAGATTTTATTTTTTTGATCATTTTATCCAAAATGGTCATAGTTAAATTTTGACTCTAGGACTCTCGTTGGTTAGTCCTAAGATATTTGATTGTCCGACTTTCTTAAGGCTAATCAACGAGAGTTCTAGAGTCAAAATTTAATTATGACCATTTAGAATAAAATGATCAGAAAAATAAGATCTTTCTATCGGTTCAAACGGATTGAAATTTGGAGCACTTAATTTTTTAACCATATTTTTTTAATATATAAACTAAAGGGTGAAAAATTAAGTATTCCAAATTTCAATCCGTTTGGTGGGTGAGAAGATTTTATTTTTCTGATCATTTAATTCTAAAGGATCATAATTAAATTTTGACTCTAGGGCTCTCGTTGGTTAGTCCTAAGAGATATTTGATTCTACGACTTTCTTAGGACTAATCAACGAGAGTCCTATAGTCAAAATTTAATTATGACCCTTTAGAATTAAATGATAAAAAAATAAAATCTTCTCACCCATTCAAACGGATTGAAATTTGGAACACTTAATTTTTCAACCTTTAATGAGAGATGGAAGGGAGAAAGTGACAGAATGGGTGTTTTGACTATAAAGCCCCTGGTTTAGACGGCAAGTCTAAATGGTGTATGCCATGGGGACCATTTAAACGCAGATTGAATACATTGGGGATGCAATAGACACGTTTTGTACAATGGGGACGAAATTAAAAATCCGGAAATACTTTTGGGACCATTCTTAAAAAAAAGCCATAAATTAAGCATATGTATTGTATTTAGGTCGTGTTACCGACGACCTCGTTTCAAAAAACGAACTGATAGTGTGGCGTCCATATGCCACCACGGTTTCACACAAATGATCGGATCCGTTTGATAACTTAAAAATATTTTTCCTTTCAAGTGGTTCCGTACAAAATCAGCTCAATTGAGAATATTTGTACGTAATTCAAAAGGAAAATTTCAAAATAGCACCTCACCTTTCAAACAAATCAAACACAGGCACCTGACCTTCTAAAATTATCAAAAAAGCACCTGACCTACTTAAAATCCTATCAATTTTACAACCGCCGTTAACTTTCCATCCAAAACAGACGGAAATGCTGAAAATGTACATTTTGACACGAATATTGGCAAAACAAGATTAAGGCTCATTTGAGCAAAACACAATATTATACTCATAAACAAGATTAAGATTCGATTTGGCTTTAAAAGTCAATTAATAACTTAATTTTTCCTTTATTCAAAAGAAAAAAAAACGCATTTGTTAGTTTTGCGTTAATATGAATCAATAAGTCACAAAAATTACTTAATTTTTCAATCCAAATCCACCCTAAATAAGGAATCAAGCTTTATTTAGTAATTAAATACTGATAACTATGCAACCAAATAAGATAACTCCGTATTAAAACAAAGGAAAAGGCAAAAAAATAAAATATAAAATAGTCAAGCTTAATTTTGTAATTAAATATTCATGACTTAGCACTTTTCGTACCTACCCATGACTATTATATGTTTTTTGTTTTTGCCTTTTCTTTTGTTTAATACAGAATAATTTTATTTGACTGCATAGTTATGGGTATTTAAGTACTAAATTAAGCTTGATTCCTTATTTAGGGTGGTTTGGATGGAAAAGTTAAGTAATTTTTGTGACTTATTGATTTATCTTGATGCAAAACTAACAAATGCGTTTTTTTTCTTTTGAATAAAGACAAAAATTAAGTTATTAATTGACTTTTAAAGCCAAATTGAGTCTTAATTTTGTTTATGAGTATAATCTTGTGTTTTGCCAAAATGAGCCTCAATTTTGTTTTGCCAATATTCGTGCCAAAATGCACATTTTCAGCATTTCCATCTGTTTTGGATGGAAAGTTAACGGCGGATGTAAAATTGATGGGTTTTTAAATAGGTCAGGTGTTTTTTTGATAATTTTAAAAAGTCAGGTGCCTATGTGTGATTTGTGTGAAAGGTCACGTGCTATTTTGAAATTTTCTCTAATCCAAACGTTCAATTTCTCAACCTAGGATCCTAACTTATAAAATATTGTATTCGTCTAGAAGAAAAACAAACCCCTTTCCTATCATCTCCACCTCCTCGTTCCACTCCAACAACTCCTCTCGAACAACCTCAGGAATGTCGCTAGGGTTCGGAGGGACAGGGGAAAACGTCAATTGGAGCGTGTCGCGCCAGCTGGCGGCTTTCGATTGGTAGAGGTCGACGTTGGTGGAGAACGTCACGCCGCGGCCCATCTCGCGGTGGTAGTGGGACGTCTTGATCTCCGCCGGGAGTTCGTTGAAGGACTTGACGGCGGCTAGGGTGCGTTGGATGACGTGGAGGGGGATGCCGTGGTTGGTGTTTTGGAAGAATCCGATGGTGGAGGCGGCACGGGTGATTTGGTCGGTGAGGATGGGTTTGGGGGCGAAGAAGTCAACGATAGGGATTAAGTGGTGGGTGTGGGTGGGTCGAGTATGGGGTATGGGACCGGGTCGGGATTCGGGCGGGTGGTGAAAGATGAGGGGGATGGAGGAGGAGGAGGAGGCAAGGCCGGAGTCGAGGAGGCCTTTGACGCCAAGCTTGGAGTCATCGAATTGTTTGACTTCTTTGAGACGGTTGTAGTCTTGGTTTTAAGACGGTCGTAGTCTTGGTAGGGGTGGTGGGGGTCGGAGGTGAGGGTGAGAGACGAGGAGGACATGGTTTGGTTGGGTCTATTTGGATGGGGTTGATCGTGGAGGAGTTGCGGTGGTTTTGGAGGAAGAGGAATGAGGCAAAACTTCTATGGTGCTCCGAGTGGTATGGGATACTCCCAATGAAATGGATTATTAGATTGAAAATAAATAAATTACATCTCTTCGATCAAAATCAAAAATTAAAAGTAAGGTAGTTTTGTTAAAAATTAAATGGTTTTGTAAACTTTTAACAATAAAACGAATGATTATTTATTATAGAAACAAACAACACTTACCATTAACTAAGGAAACACTTATTATCGTATAAGGAAAAACTTACCACACAAACATGCAACACTTACGACAACCGGTCAGGTAACAAGTTACCATTAATTAAAAAAAAAAGTACCCTATGTTTTGGCAAAATTTTTTGGAGATTTTGGAGATTTATATATTCACACCACTTTAAACTATATATACCATATATTTTTCCTTTTTACTAAGAATTGAATGGTGGAAAACCTAAAAAATAGTGTTCGATTATAAGGTGGCGTTCCAGATAGCCTTCTGTTTCCAGAAGTGCTTTTTTGGGTGATGAACAGTAATAAAAAGGAAGGTTCATTCCACCTTTCCTTACAAAGTTCTTCTTTTTTAAAAAGATTATTATGTAATGACCATAATGCCCCTCCTACCAATTAAAACTTCCCCAGACACCCTCCCTCTTCTTTCTCTTCTTTCACGCACAGACCAGACGACTCCTCTCTCTCTCTCAACTCCCCTTCTACCAATTAAAATTCGACTCCTCTTGACTCATCAGCTTCGGCCGAAGCACGTACAGATACATACGGTGACAAAAAATTGCGTCAACAATCTGTCAAGCACCGCGCCCCAGCACCCACACGACCAAGGTTCCTCTCTCTCGCTCTCGCCCTTTGTATGTGTGCGGGTGTGTGTCTCTGTTTAGATTAGCGGTTCGATTGGATCGTAATCGATGTACAGTGAACAATGTAGCTTCAAACCCAATTGTGGAGGTAGAATCCTACCAGTTATGGCTAAAATCCATTAGTGGTGAATTTTGCTCTATCTCTGTCTCAGATTTGGGGTACTGCTTTCTTTGCTTTCAAGGTGCTCTTGTTGCCAAACACACAGTACTGGCGCACATATATTCTTTCTTATTCATCATTGGAAACCAAAATAATTCAAGTAATTTTTTGAACGGCTAAAAGAAACAAACAATGGCAGAGTTAATTGCGGTAATTAGGTTGTAATTAGTTGTAAACTGTCAATAATGAGTTCTTTTGGCTCTGATTAGTGGCGATGTTATTGAAGATCAATATGTATGAGAATGATCATACCCTTGGCTTTGTATACATATACATCTCAATTTTCGAACATATCTGAATTCAAGTTCATACATTAGGAAAGTTTTTGTTTCTGTAAAGCTATGACTTTGAGCTGTTTATCATATGTTGCATCTTGATTCCGACAAGATGTATATATTGGTCCTGATCAAGGAATCACAAATGATTTTGAAGTTGGAGGTGTTGAATAGCATACACATAGCAGATGATCTTACGGGTCAGGTAGTAATTTTTTCACTAAATCCTAGGACGGGGTGAATCGCAATCTAATTCTACAACTATAGGTTTGGATAGTTGCTCATCCCTAGCTTCCATACCAGGTTAGTCATTGCTTTTGAGTAGTTGGGTTTTGCATATTGGTATGCAAAAAAAACTAGGCATTCATGTACATTTTAGTGGGAGATTGTTCAGCAAATAGGCAAAGAATGTATCAACCTAATTCGGAGATGGTTTCCAATCCTATCTCCATGGATGGTTTAGGTGGTGTTCCAGATTTGCTTCCTTTTCCCAAATTCCTATTTCGGTGATGAACAGTGCAGAAAGTGCACTTGCGTTCCACTTTTCTGGAAAAGTTGTTCTTTGTTAAATAAGAGTCATGTGCAGAAATAGCACTTGTGTTTGTATCTTCATATCGGATGAAAGTCATGTAACAATGTGTTGCCATGGGACTAGAAAACCCATATTTCACATAGGGCAGCAGTCCTTTGTTGTTGGCCATTATCCAAGGCAAATGTGATTATCAACTTTGTTTCCTAGATTAAGGTTCAGTTCTCCCCATTGGCCATGTACAAGTCCTTTCTACATGGTTGGATAATATGGATAACTAAGCATGGGCAAATGTGTTATGCTGGAACATAATAATTTGGGTGACAGAGGTAATCGTGAAGCAGTATATAATTGCATTTTCATCTCTTTAGTTATCCATTGTTCGATCTGTACTATGCCTTTTCTCTCCATAGTCAAATCCATTTTCCCATCCAGAAGTTTGTATGATGTCTGAAATCCTCCGCCATGTGAGCTCACGACGTTAATGTTTTTTGAAGAGTGTTTGTAAAGCATGTAGTTTGTGTTTGTAACAATAGTGATATTGAGATTGATAATTATATGTTCAAGTTTGAATAAAACGGCTGTTTCCTCAAATGTCGTGTACACTTTCAAGTTGCTTTTGGGTCATGTGATCCATATTCGGGAGACTAGGGTGGCTTTTTCATGACAAGTTTGTCTATAGCTTAAGAAAGTCAGATAAGTTGTTTCTGCGAAAACGCCAAAGATCGTTACAAAATATTTGGAATCCATCACTTTCCATGCAGTGTGTGCAGACGCAAATCAATAATAGTACGGCGTTGGCTCCGGTGGACCAAATGTATTTCGAAGGATTGAACAGGAAGCGGAAATTTTTTTTGCCTTACCCTACCATGTCCTATGTTTTTTTTCAAACGATAGAATAACCCAAGTACAAGAGTGTTCATTATACATCAGGTAATGAACACCCCTCAAGTCAATTTCTTCGTTGACGTTGTCGTTGTTCAGCAGTAACCCGATTGTCGTGCAAGGTTGTCATTATGCCTTGCCTCACTCTTTCCATGTCCATAGTTGTAGACACCACAATCTGGGCCTCCGAATAATCTTTAAGCTCCCCGATGATGAAATAAGGAAATAAGATACCTTCAAGGCTTGGATTGTTGCTCCTTCGCTACTCCTCCTCTAAACCTCAAGAAAACCCCTTCCCAAACACGTAGGGTGGCCCCCGGTTCAATGGCAAAGAGAAAAATGCGTTTGCTTGGTCAAAAACAACTTTTTTCATGACACACCGATGGTAAAATGGGCACACATTTCAATGTATAAAACTTCTTTGAGTGAAACCAATTGAGTTAGAAAGAGGACTCGACAAGCTTTCCAACGCTTCGAAAAACGCCCAAATCCAAGTTCGGGAGTGTCCGGGGCGCCCCCGTGAAGTTTGGTTGCTGAGCTGTCTCACAATACCGCGTGGCGTTTCAAAACGTCGCGCGGCATTTCAGAAACGCAACGCGGTATTTCAAAAAATTCCAAAAACATTGCTCCGCCGCACGATATTTCAATATACAGCACATCATTTCTCTTTATGTCGCGCGGCGTTTCGGGAAAAAGTTCTAACAGCAGAAGAAAGTTGTCGGCCACGCCAGCAGATGCAATATTTCGGCCTGGAAGCCACCTCCCCTCTTTGCAGTGCTCATCCTTGGCTCTCTTGCCTATAAATACACCCCCCCCTCTCTAGTTGAGAAGCACCCCTTCAACTCCAAGTAAAGTTACTTTGCCATTTTCTAGACTCTCATTCTCTCTCTTTCTAAAAAGACCTCTCTCTCTTGATTCTCTCTCTACAACTTCTTACACCAATTACAATATATATATATATATATATATATATCTCTCTCTCTACACTCATTTGCTCACAAGTCTTTCAAAACTAAATCCAAATCAACATTCACTCTCCATTTTCAAGCACATTCGAGCTTCAATCAAAGGAGTTTTCAAATCCAAACCAACTTTCATTCCTTCATCTTCAAGCACATCCAAGCTTTGATCCAAAGGTATAAACATATTCCTTGCGTTAAATTACGTGTAGCTTTGAGGGGAGCCGATCGAGACCCTTCTCAATCTTTCTATACTGAGTTTGGGTCTCAAACGGGCTTATATTCAAAAAGCACAAAAAAATAGTCCTTGTACCGGATATGCTACATCGCGAGGCGTTTTACAACTCCGCACGGCGTAGTGTATTACGCCGTGCGATATTTTATTTCTTTTACACATTCTTTCTTATGTTATTTAGTTCAGTCTGTTTATTATTTCTTTGTGCGGGTACGTTTCAGAATCAAGTTTTATGTTAAGAGTCATCTTTTTTATTTTATTAAATCTTTTAACACTTTAAAAAGACTCTTAACATTGCTTTACATGATAAGATAAACAAAACGATCTCGTAAATCATTTTTTTCCAGAGATTCGGAAAAATATAAAAAAACTATTTTGTAGATCTGTGGTTTGTTTTGTCATGTAAAAACGAACTGATTCTAAAATGCGTAGACAGATGAACCGCACGGCGTTTTAGATACACCGTGCTATGCATCCGGTTTGTCACGCGGCATTTCACTTGATATTGGCAGACTGCCGTAATGCTGTTATTTCATTTTTCGTACATTGCTCATCCATTTCATATTGTACAGTTTGCACCACAAGCACGCCAATTTGTTATATTAAACCACATGTCCCTTTCCCGTATATATTCTAATCAAAGTTAAGTTTTTTTCAAATGATATTAAATCCCTCATTCAAAATGCTAAGTAGAGACCGGTTTTTACTAGGCGAGTGGGGTGCTTTTTCAATAAAACCTTCCCCGTTCGTAATGTGGCTCCCGAACTCAAAATCTCAACATTTTCGCTAGACCAAAAGCCTTTATTTCAAATCAAGCTCTCGGTTTCTCGGATCATCTATCTCAAAAACCGAGTGGCGACTCTTGTTTGGGCGTGCGCTGGTACGGGGAGCCCACAACAATATTTGCAAACTGAGGATATATAAAACCTTCAGTGTCATCCTGTGCCGCATACTCGAGATCAATGTCTGGCAGATCTTGGAACACGTACCTCTCATCCTTCTGGATCGCTTCTGCAAATTCTTCATCGTGTACAGAATTCCGTCTAATGTAGTTGTGTATTGCCATGGAAGCAATAACAAACAGCTTATGAATGCGAAGTGGATAGGTGGAGGTCTCCTTCATCATTCTCCACCTACTTTTCCACACCCCAAATGTCCGCTCAATTGCAGAACAAAGTGATGAGTGCCACCTATTATAGTATTCGTACGAATCCATATGCCGTTTTCGTGAACGCCTAAAGTCTTCTAGGTGGTACGTGTAGCTTTTGTATGGTGCGAGATATCCGTCGCCATTTGGATAGCCACTGTCCACCAAGTAGTATTTACCTAAATATGGCATGACCTTATTTCAAAGACGACACATCAAATGCCTACTGATGAGCATAGCATGAGTTGGGGCTACTCACGTGTAAATATAATCAAACCATTCCATGGTGGTAATTGTGCACTTCACAATAAAAAAATTCTACAAAAAAAAATTGTAAATGTAGGACAACAACATTACCATCTGGCGGATGGGGAAACAAATGTTTACCCCTACCGTAAACACATTCTCTGAAAACGTAGTAATCATGCATCGCTCCCTCCCATCCAGCTGAGGCAAATGTGAAGCAGAGATCAAAATCGCAAATGGCTATTATGTTCATCGTGTGGCCACCCTTGCAACCAAAATATTTTTTGGCATCTTTCGGCGGCGGGTTGCAAAGTACATGCGTACCATCCATCGCCCCGATGCAATCCTATGAAAGATGTATACAACACATTAGTTTACTGGGGTGACGTCAAATACTATATGTTTTTTTTTTGTTAAATTACAAATGTAAGGCAAATTTATATGCAAGTTTCTTACCATGAAATGTCTATACTGAGGTCTACATGACAAGTAAGAATGTGGGTGATTATTGCGTGGTTGAATCTCGTCTTTCACCATACGCATCACACAAAGCAATACTTTATTGATTTGCCGTGAACAAGTTGCCTGCCCATGGTTTAATAACTCCCCCACAAGTTTTAAGGAGCATTCACGCAATATCAATAAATACATTGCGAGGCTCTCAAAAATTCCGATTGCATGTCTTCGTATTGTGTGAAACTCGTACTTGTAAACCAATTCTTCGCATAGCTTCACGAAAACTTTGCTTGTCATGGAGAAGTTCTCAGGACACCTTCTAGGATTTGGGCAACTTAAGACTGACATCACCCAATCAAAACCGTTGTGTTTAGACGTATGGAACGGTATCCTTACAATCTCAACTGGGACGTATTCAAGTGCGTGATTCTTAAGCATTTCAAGATATTGCACATCTTTCTCGTAGATAGCGTGTGCGACATATTCAAGAACATCATCGTCATCTTCAAGTAACAAGCTTTCGTCGGTTTCCATGGGATCCTCCTCTTCCGTTTCACTTGCACCATATTCACCCCCATCTTCACTACCTTCATTACGAAATCCACCGCACTGATTGGACGAACTCCCGTGGCCAGTCCCACCGTAACGACTCCTGTATTCGGTCTCTTCATTACAAAAGAGACCTGCGTTTGACGTACTCCGCAATGGTGCTCCACTACCAGCTCCTGACCAAATTTCCGGCATTGTGTTCGATGAGTTGGTGGCGTGGGTAATTGGGTTTACATTGTTGGGACTAGACAAATCTCCGTAGCCATAGTTTGTCCCATCGCCAAAAATTCCAAACAAATTCTTGGCTCCAGTATTTTCATTGTTACCGAAGCTTCCGCTTGCTGGATCCATACCTCCCTACAAAAAAAATTCATGTAATTGGGTACAATTGTTAAACGGGGTAATCTTCTGGAAATTTGAATGCAAACAGTATTATCGTGAAACAAACCTTCAATGTTCTATTGATCGACTTTAAGTGGGTTATGATTTGCAGTTGGAATAAACATGGTTATATGCCACCGAAATTATAAAAGTATTATCGGGCAATTCATTGTAAAAAAATTCCGATTATTTTTTGCATGTCCAAAACCTTCAACGTCACGAAAAAACCGTCAAGCAAAGAAAAAATTTTGGGAACGTGCCAATGGCAATGGCATTAGGAACGTGCTAGTGGCAATGGCATTAGGAACCTTCAACTTCCAATATGTTTTGTTTGGGATTGCAATATCATTAGGACCATGCCCACAAAGTGATGACTGTATGGAACACCAAAAAAACCTTGATTCAAAGAAATATTTTAAGGCAATGCATTAGGAAATAAATTACAATATGTAAGTGTGGGGGTATGATTCGGTGAAGGGGCTTCGGCAAGCTTAAAGTGCCCAAGAGCCGGACCGTCAATGAGTCGGATGGTTCGGCATGCGCTATCTTCGGCGGAGTTCATGCGGACGAGGAATCGGTTCGGCGACGTCATGCCGGACCTAGTGGTAGTTCCGATTAGATTGCGAGTGGACTTGGTAGAGCCCCAACCGTCGATCCGCCCCGTCCCCTGACGACGATAGCTCAGGAAGTGTAGGATAGGGGCGGAAGGAGACGGGAGGCCATTATCCTTAATTTAAGGAGCGGATCGTGGGAACCGTTGAAGAACAGATTATAGGCGAGATTAGGGGGGTGATTGATAAAGAGATTGGCGAGATATCCGGGCCAGAATTGATCCCCTAATCTTCCTCAGCCTATATAAAGTGGAACAATAGTCAAGGTAAAAGGGGGAAGAGAACGAAAAAACATCCTTTACTTCTCATACTAATTAGACCGTCGGAGTGCCTATCCCGGATCCAACAATCCGGGTTTGGGCACTAACGTGGTGGCTTCTTGTGCAGGTTGTAACCAAAGCTCGTCGACCGTGCCATTCTTCCCAAGGTTCCATCGGAGAAAACACGTCACTACAATTGGCGACTCTGCTGGGGAGGCCTTTTTTCCCAGATCTTGTGGTGACATCTCGTAGGAACCTCTTTCCCTGCACCCAAAGATGACTGGTGCAGACGGCCGACAACTTGGTCTCGCGCACTTCATGAACCCTCAAGCTTTCCAGGCCTCCCCCACGACACAACAGGTACGGGCAGACCTAGGGCTGATGGGTACCCCTAGGAGGCCTGACGGCGCCATAATGATGGGGTCGAATATTGCTGGAACTAGCGATCAAGTTATGGGAGCAGCCTCATTCCACATTGATGGGGTTAATCGTACAGCAGCTAGCCTCCTGCTGCCGCCACCTCCGCCAAGTCTCCCGGTGAGCATGGCGGAGGAGTTGTCGCGGCTAAGGACGCAAGTGGAGGAACTTCAGGCACATTGAGATGCTGTACCAGCTCCGAGGACAAGGGAACGGCGTCGAAGGAATACGGCCCGTCCCATTCAAACTACAAGCGCGGCTAGAGCCTCCGCCTTTACGAGGCTCGGCCCATTGTGTCGTATAGATACAAACGGGCGTGTCCATTTAGAATCTAGTCACGAGACGCCGTCTCATACCGATAGGTCCGGTGGTAGAGAACGAACGCCACTCCCCGAAGCAAATGCCACGGCTTCCAGCGCCCACACAAGGTTCAATGAGCGAACCCCATCCAGGGTGACGACCAGGGTCGGCGACACAAGGATTACGAACAGCCATTCCTCAGGGCCTCGAGATCGGCGAGATGATAGATCCCCAACCAGGATCGAGGATCGGAGGAGTGACGGAAAAGGGAAAAGATTGGCTAATCACCGCCGATCATCTCCAGAAGATTCTAGGCACTACTCCCAGCGATGCCAAAGGGGTTCGGCTGGTACAGGCCGGGCTCGGAAGGACAGCCAGGGGCTACTACCGGAGGAAAGGTACGAGATTGGCGACGACGGAAAAGTCCTAACCGTGGTAAACACCCGTACTGGTGAGAAGACTACATACCAGGTGACGCCACAACCCGTGGAGTCCCTTCCTAGAAGAGCACGTGCAACGGAATCCAGGAAAAGGGGCTCTCCGGAGCCGAGCGTCGGTGGACGGAGGATTCAAGAACCAGTCTCGGACAAGCGCTCGAGAGATGCCAACCATGAGGCTTGCGCTAAACCCTCGGCAGAATTCTTGCCGAACAAAACAGCAACAGTGGTAACGACTGGGAAAATGGGGCCACCTTTCTCGAAAGCTATAATGGACGAGGTACCACCGGTCAACTTCAAGGTTCCGAAGTTCAATATCTACGACCCAAAGTCGGATGCACCAACCCACGTGCAACAGTTCAGATCAATGGCCGCGCTCTGCGGATTGAGCGAGGCAATGATGTGCCGAACTTTCTCGCTGAATCTCCCAGATGCCGCCATGCTATGGTATTCACAACTGAGACCCGGGTCAATCAACAGCTTCGGCGAGTTGGAACGTTCTTTCACCTCCCGCTTCGTCGCCAGTAATAGGCGACCAAAAACGGTCGAGGCCCTCACGGATCTGAGGAGAGGGGTCGGCGAATCTTTGAAAGAATACTCGGATCGCTTCTACAACGTGTACAATCTAGTTGAAAGTTGCGACCAACGAACGGCTGCCACATCGTTTAAGCGTGGTCTAGATCGGAACTCCGATCTCTCCAAAGAACTAATGCTTCGGCCGCCGAACGATATGTCCGATCTGATGCAAACTGTTGCCCGCTATATTGAACTCGAGGAGTATATCAACGGCTCCGGAGTTACAGAAGTAGCCGATCCAGCTAGACAAGGGTTCAAGGAGGCGAAGAAGCAAGTCAACAGCATTGCGAAAAAAGAGGGCAGCGGGCCCGGCGGTAAACCATGGGATAAGACGCCGAGTGACGGACGGGACCATCTCGCCATCACCACTTACTTCAAAGAGCCGATCTTCCGTATGCTCCACGAATGTGGACGCCTGCCGGGGTTCCAATGGCCGACGGGGGAAGCAGAGAAGCTAGGAACTGCCGATGGGCGAGAACCAAACCCGAGGGTATACTGCTCATACCATAACGAGCAGGGACATTATACGACGGCATGCCAGCCGTTCAAACTCTACCTCGAAGAACTAGTACAAGAAGGAAAGATGGGCAAATGGATTGACAGGAATAAATCACCGAACGCGGGGGTCCAGACGCGCATCCGAACCCTAGATGGTGAGGTACAATGCATTCATGGTCCAATGGATCAGGGCCGGGCCAACAAGCTTCACGACGAACTATATCATCCGTCACCTGAGGTGATGGTGATACAACCGTCTTTAAAACGCAAGATGGATGCTCGTCAGACCTGGGCAATCACATTTACCGAAGAAGATATGGAAGGGTTGTCTTTGCCACACAATGACGCCTTGGTCATCTCCATACCGGTCGAGCGTAAGATGGTTCGCCGGGTGTTGATCGATCAAGGAAGCTCGGTAGAGATTCTCTATTACTCTGCATTCAAAGCCCTTGGCCTCTCAAGGGATCGGCTGTCCCCGGTGGACGCACCCCTTGTTGGATTTGCCGGGACTCCAGTGCTTCCGGTTTTTGCCGGATCGATACAAGTGGATGTGGAGTTCATAGTGGTTAGCTCACCGAGCCCGTATAATGCAATCTTGGGTCGCAATTGGTTGCACGGCATGAAGGCCGTGGCATCTACACTACACCAATGCATACGGTTCATTGGAATATCAGGTCGGCAGGAAACCATTAGAGGCGACCAAACGGTTTCTAAAAAATGTTTTGTCAATTCCATTCGCGGCAATGGAAAGTCAAAGGAAGTGCATTGGGTTGAAATCCCTGAATTGACAAAAGAGAATTCCCCCGGTGAGGATATGTACGAGGCATTGCAAGGTCCGGATGGGATCGGCAGATCAGCCGAAGAAAAGGCGGTGGAAGACCTGATCCGAGTACCAATCAATGAGAGTGGTTCTCGATTCTTCATGATTGGCTCGGAACTTGACGAAGCGGAGCGTAGCGAGTTGATCCAGTTCCTCATGGATAACATAGAAGTCTTTGCTTGGACCCCGTATGAGATGCCGGGCGTGAGCCCGGATGTAATTTCACATTCCTTGAACGTTGATCCGAAGAGGCGGCCCGTTATGCAAAAGCCACGCCGTAGTTCGGCAATACATGTGGACGCCGTCAACGAAGAAGTAGAGCGACTCATTGAAGCAGGGGCTATTCGTGAGGTTCAATACCCCACCTGGTTGGCCAATCCGGTAGTGGTTCGGAAGAAAGACGGTAGATGGCGGGTATGCATCGATTTCACCGATCTGAATGACGCGTGCCCAAAGGATTGTTTCCCTTGCCCGTGGATAAATCAATTAGTCGATGCCACCGCCGGGTATGCTCGTCTGAGTTTCATGGATGCGTACAGGGGGTACCACCAGATCGCCATGAATGAAAAGGATCAGGAGAAGACTGCCTTCATTACCCCGAGCGGCGCTTATTGTTACCAGGTGATGCCCTTCGGCTTAAAGAATGCTGGGGCAACGTTTCAACGTATGATCGCTCAGATATTCAAAGGCTTGCTCGGCAGAATTCTCGAAGCATACATTGACGATATGGTTGCGAAAAGCAAGGATGCTGCCGATCATATTCATCATCTCGGCGAGATATTCGACGTACTGAAGAGATTTGGCTTGAAGCTTAACGCGGAGAAATGTGCCTTCGGCGTAGGATCTGGCAAATTCCTTGGGCACCTGGTCACACGCCGGGGGATTGAGGCCGATCCGAATCAAATCAAGGCCATTCAGGAGTTAAGGGCACCAGCAACGGTGAAAGAGGTTCAACGTCTCGCCGGTATGGCTGCAGCGTTGAACAGATTCATTAGCAAATCTTCGGACATCTGCCGCCCATTTTTTCAATCGATGAGAGCAAACGGCCGAAAAGGTTTTCAGTGGACGGCGGAATGCGACCATGCTCTCACCAGCTTGAAAGATTGTCTTTCTCGAGCCCCCTTACTCGTCGTGCCAAAGGGAGAGGAAGAACTCCTCCTATATCTGGCCGTATCCCAGCATGCTACAAGTGGGGTTTTGGTATGGCAAGAAGCTAAGGAGAGCGGCCACGATCAGCAACCGATTTATTACATCAGCAAGACGCTCCTACCCGCCGAAACCCGTTATTTGCCAATAGAGAAGCTGGCACTGGCGTTAGTCACGGCAAAAAGGAAGCTCTTGCCCTACTTTCAGGGCTTTACGATTGTAGTTGTCACCGAATACCCATTGAAGACTGTACTCCGGAAGGCAGACTTATCTAATCGGCTGTGCAAGTGGTCCCTGGAATTGGCCAATTTTGACATTAGGTATCAACCACGAACGGCAATCAAGGGACAGGTACTGGCAGATTTCGTCGCCGAATTTTCTCCGCGGGTATCTTTGGATGAGATAAATGGTTCAAGTTCGGTGGATACTGCAAGTGCAACAGATGGACCTCGGTCGAGCCATCCAACCCATGACGAGTACATCACCAAACGGCCCATCCCGCCTCACCGGGCGAAATTATTTACCGGCCACGCCTGGCGTCTCCATGTGGATGGGGCGTCCAACAATCGAGGTGCTGGGGCTGGGGTTGTACTGGTTTCGCCGAACGGGACGATGCACGAGCATGCCCTTAGCATTGGTTTCCCTGCCACCAATAACGAGGCAGAATACGAAGCCCTAATTGCCGGACTTAAGATTGCCCGGCATATGGGAGCAGACGAGGTCCAAGTATATAGTGATTCTCAACTGGTAATCAATCAGCTCAACACCGACTACGAAGCAAAGGACTCGCGTATGAACATGTATATGGCCGAAGTCAATAGCTTAGTCGGCACCTTTCAGAATGTATTTTTCGATCATGTCGGTCGAGATCTAAACTCACATGCCGACGCTTTGGCCGGACTTGGAGCCGTTTGCGCGCAGTACGGCAGCGATAGGACAATAAATCTCGGAGAGGTCCCTTTGCCGAGCTTCCAGCTATCACAGGAGGTGATGAGCATCCAATTGGCACCAAGCTGGATAGATCCTCTAGTCGCTTATCTGAAACATGGGACGCTCCCTGCCGACCGCAATAACGCCCACAAAATTAGGTGCCAATCTGCTTCATACTTCCTCGATCCCTCAGATGTCTTGTATCGGCGATCATACACCGGCCCCGATCTTCGTGTAATCCATGAGCAGGAGGTACCGGGCATTCTCCAAGAACTCCATGGAGGGAGTGCAGGTTGCCACTCCGGAGGCCGGTCCTTGGCAAATCGTGCCCTGTCCCAGGGTTATTGGTGGAAAAGGATGGTGCATTCAACTACCGAGTATGCCAAGCAATGCGAGTCATGTCAGAAGCATTCACCACTCCTTCATCAGCCGACCCTGCCTTTACAGCCCATTTCTAGCCCTTGGCCCTTCGCCCAGTGGGGGGTGGATATCATCGGCAAGTTACCTAAAGCCCCTGGTGGCTTCACGCATATTATTACTGCCACGGATTATTATACCAAATGGGTTGAGGCGAAGGCGCTCGTAACTATCACGGCCGCCGACGTGGAAAATTTTCTTTGGAAGCAGATCTTTACCAGATTCGGAGTTCCATATGCCATTGTGTCCGATAATGGTACCCACTCGAAGGGCCTGTCTACTGCCGAGCCTGTTCTGGTCGGGCAGGGGTAATTGAGAAGGGGGTTGACCGGTCCCCACTCGAAGTTGCCTGAGACTTTTACCAAGACGTTGCCCCATTTCTCGGTGTCGTAGAGGCGGTCTACCAGATGGTCGAAGTGCTGACGGGTTGTGAGGTAGTATCTATCGTATTTGGGGTTCCTTGATACAATGTACATCAGCATCAGGTCCCCTAGGGTGAATGGAATATTGTTTGACTCGGCCAACCTAATTGCCGAGCATAGGATTCGCCACGTGTTCACCGCAACTTGAATCGGCGCGAGGTTATAATCTGATAGGAAGTAGCGGAGGAAAGGGCTCAAGGGGAACCTTACCCCACCCTCGGTGATGGCAAAAAGGGGGAGTATTATAAAGTCTTCACCAAAGGTGATCCTATCACCGGATACTCGTTCGACTAGAACATCGTCAGGGATCGAGTATTTTTCTCGGAATTCGGCGGTAAAGCCTCCCGGTCCGTCGCCATAGAATTTGCTGTACGGCATTGGTCCGAGCCCGGTGGGCAGTGGGGGAATGCTGTCAATATCCCTCGGCGGGATATTCTCTCCTCCAGCCGCGGACGAGCCCGAAGGCCCACCGGACGAGGTCGACGTGCTAGCCCGGGCCCCTGTTGTGGTCCGTTCGGTGAATTCGGTTCGGTTTTGGCCAGAGCCGTCATTGCCGGAGCTAACTTCCCGGCAAGCACTGTCATCCATCTGTAGAGGAATATGGATGCCTGGGATGACAGTTAGCCCATTAGGTCGGCGGAGGTTGCTGGAGCGTTCGTCGAAGCTCCGATATTCCCTGCCGAGGCTTTGGATCGTCTCTAACAGAGTTGGATACGCCTCGGGATCTACGTTCGGAGAGTTGATGCTCGAGTCCACCATGCTGAAGACCTAGACACACAAAAAGAAGTAAGAATTCCTACTCCAGCACAGTAGCTCACATTTAACCTCCACCGAGAGTCCAACTGGACCCTCGGCATAGGGCGAGAAGCTAGCCCCTAAAAAGGAAATGGGGGGAGGGGGCAGCTTCCCCTAAGAAGAGAGTAGGGTTCCCAAGGGGCACGCCATTCAGTTGGGGAGAGCGGCCATTATTGGGGACTCAGGCGAGGGGTCACGATCTGAGGTTGCCAAGGAACCCTATCGTTCTCTGATGGTGTACTATGAAATAGAGCCCCTAAAACACGGTAATTTATGAGCAGAATGGAATGGCTAACGCGTCAGGCATACCTGAAACTTTAACGATGAGCGGCGGAGAGTGGCGGAGCGACGACGGATTCCAGCTGCAAAGGCGATTACGCAATCAGGAGCGAGAGAGAGCGAGAGCAAGCGAAAGTGGGAAGCGGTTCCCCCCGTTCTTCCTCTTATATAATGGGCAAAGCGAGAGGAGGGAAAACCCTGAGGTTTTGACACTGGAACCGAAGCGACGTTTTTTCCTCCACTCTTGTTATGCCACGTGGAAATCCACATTAATACGTGCTCGTGGGAGCCTCATCTTGGGCCACGTACCCCGCTCATCTCCCGAGGTCCAACCCCAGCCGTTCGATTCATAAGTGCAAACGATCCCATCAACCCCCTCTGCAAGAGACATCATTGCGCAAAGGACGAGACGTCTTATCATCTGCCAACGCCTCTTTACCTGTCTCAGGTGGTCCGGCGAATCCCGTTCGGAAGATTTCCTAGTTGAACCGTTGACTAAGATCCACCGATCAACTCCCCCCATCCCTTCGGAATGGGAGAGAGTTGAGGGGCTGTTGTGGGGGTATGATTCGGTGAAGGGGCTTCGGCAAGCTTAAGGTGCCCAAGAGCCGGACCGTCAATGAGTCGGATGGTTCGGCATGCGCTATCTTCGGCGGAGTTCATGCGGACGAGGAATCGGTTCGGCGACGTCATGCCGGACCTAGTGGTAGTTCCGATTAGATTGCAAGTGGACTTGGTAGAGCCCCAACCGCCGATCCGCCCCGTCCCCTGACGACGATAGCTCAGGAAGTGTAGGATAGGGGCGGAAGGAGACGGGAGGCCATTATCCTTAATTTAAGGAGCGGATCGTGGGAACCGTTGAAGAACAGATTATAGGCGAGATTAGGGGGGTGATTGATAAAGAGATTGGCGAGATATCCGGGCCAGAATTGATCCCCTAATCTTCCTCAGCCTATATAAAGTGGAACAATAGTCAAGGTAAAAGGGGGAAGAGAACGAAAAAACATCCTTTACTTCTCATACTAATTAGACCGTCGGAGTGCCTATCCCGGATCCAACAATCCGGGTTTGGGCACTAACGTGGTGGCTTCTTGTGCAGGTTGTAACCAAAGCTCGTCGACCGTGCCATTCTTCCCAAGGTTCCATCGGAGAAAACACGTCACTACAGTAAAAAATGTCAACAGTGTGAAACAATAAAACTGACTTGGAAGCAACTCCATTAACGTGCCGAAAAAGACACACACACATTGGTTTCTCAAGTGTACGAAAATATAATCAAACATCTACATATTTAAGGTTTTTATACTGTGATCACAACTAAATAACACATCAACTGAATAAGTAGAGAACACAGTCTCGGGAATGTCATAACAGCAAGTTTTAAGGAAAACGTACGACACGACATATGAACAAGTGAAATAAAAGTTTTGTTCCCACACTCATCACGACCAACCACCAACAACAAACATAAACGTCAAGTAAATTGAAAAGTTCACAACAGTAAGAAGAAAGGCATGGAACAGTTTTCCGTGGCTGGTCAAAACACCTAAACTTCAGCATTGTCTGGAACATGAGGGAAGGGGGGGTTGCAGGCCTCTCCGTTGAGTGCCCAGGGGAGTCGTGTAGTACCTTTCCTCCGCCAAATTGTGCTCATCACGGAGCCATTGAATAGCATCGACCATACTTTTCTGCTCGCAAAAAATATCGATCTTATGTTGTTGTCTCTCGAAGAGACGACAAGCCCAGCTGTGAAATGCAACATTTTGTCCGTTGACTTCGAACATGGGCAGGGTGTCCAGTTTTCGTATTGCGTTTTCGATGCCCCAGTGTCCAGATCGATTAATGACTGTACTTGGGGTGGACTTGAAACGGTCAATTGATTCTTGCCATGATGCGGACATTGCCTCATGGATATCGGTAAACTTACACTTACGCTTACGTGAGGAATATGACCCGCCCACTGTTGAGGTTTGCCCTATTGGATGCTTACCCTTGTTGACCGAAGTTTGGTACTGCTCTTGGGATTGAGAGACCGACCCACCTTCACCGTGCATTCCCTCCGAGTCACCGGATCCCTCCCCAATTTCCTCCATCCCCTCACCAGGAAAGATAGCTTCATTTCCCATTGTCGTAATATTGCGAAAGACATGGGCCATAAGGCCCTCGTGTTCCAAACCGTGGTCTCTGAACTTTGCGACATGGCTATTTCGTTGCATTTAAGACAAAGCAAAAATAGGCACAACAATAATTTCAACATATGTAGTTACAAAGGGGGTTAATGGCAGTACCTAAAAGATGCAAAAATGAGCTGAATGCAACACACAATGGATCTTCAAACCTCTTTCTTCAATAGCTGATTCTTAAGTACTTTTTTGTACATGTTAGTGGAATAGAAGTTTGAGAAGGAAAACAAAGTAGTTATGAAGGCTGTTTAGTTGTGCCTCATATAGGGGAAGCATTGGATTCCATGTGCAAGTAGAATTCATTGACCAGATTGTACTTTAAAAAGGCAGCAGTCCTTTGTTGGACTCCTGATAGGTAGTTATACTATCCATGTGCATTGCTTGGAAGAGAGCAAAACAAAATAAAGTGGGGTCCGCACAACAAATGCAACTGCCATATGACTAAAGAAGTCGGTAGAACTATCATCTATTTGTATTCTAGCATGGCCTACATTTACAGGAAGAAAAAACAAGTTTCTATGTATGTAGAAAGAAAAAACAAACAATGCCAGAAGTTGAATGCATGTGTTGACAACAGAAAGGAACACCTGCCGGCTCCACAATTGCCATGACTGGTCACTTCACCCTTTACCCCAATGGATGGAAAGACTAGACATGGCTATATGACAAAAGAAGTCCGAAATGGCATTGTCAAACTGGCCCACACACATAAACTGACTTGGGATATGTTTATCTTGTGGTCCATTGGTGTGGCATGGCCCCCCAGTTGGAGTAATAATTTAACACTTGTAAAGCTTTTGAAAAGGAAATGGAAGTGACCAACTTGGCTATGATATAGTGAGCAGGTAGTGACCAGTGAGCATGAACTGAAATGGAAGTGACCAGCTTGGCTGTGATACAGTGAGCAGGTAGTGACCAGTGAGTAGGAGCTGAAATGGAAGTGACCAGCTTAGCTGTCATTAAAATTTTTTTTTCTTCTACTCCTGTTACTGTCGATTTCTTTTGATGATGTCGTTTGGACTAAAAAATGCTGGCTGCACCTTTCAGCGAGCCCAAATGACCTTGCTACATGATTTTATCCACAAGATGGTTGAGGTCTATGTCGACGATATGATTGTTAAGGCGAAGGAATAAGAGAATTTCATTCCGGCACTCAGGCAGTTTTTCGAAAGACTCCGTAAGTATCGAATGCGTCTCAACCCGCAGAAGTGCACATTTAAGGTCACGACAGGCAAGATGTTGGGATTCTTAATCACTGTAAGAGGGATCGAGGTAGATCGGTCTAAAATCAAGGCAATTCTTGAAATGGAGCCACCACGGTCTGAAAAAGGAGTGCAAAACTTTTTGGGGAAGGTTCAGTTCATAAGCAGATTCATCACTATGTGAGCCAATGTTTTGTTTGCTCAAGAAGGACATCCCGTTGGAGTGGACAGACAAGTGCCAAGCTGCTTTCGAATCTATTCAAAGGTATTTGCAGAACCCACCGGTGTTGATGCTCCCTACGCTGGGTCGTTTGATCTTGTACTTGTTTGTGACTCCGACAGCCATGGGATGTTTGCTAGCACAAGAAGGGGATGCTAGGGTCAAGAAAGCTATCTATTATCTAAGCAAGAAGATGGTGAGATGTGAGGAGCACTATACTCCTTTGGAAAAGACGAGTTGGGCGCTTATTTGAGCCTCCAAAAAGCTGAGGCACTATATGTTGGCTTATTCAGTGAGACTGATTTCTCAGATGGATCCTATCAAGTATCTGTTCAAGAAACTTGCGCTCACTCGTAAGCTTGCCCGTTGGTTGCTTTTGTTGGCAGAGTTCGACCTCCAATATGTCACAAGGAAATTTGTGAAAAGACGTGCCATAGCATAATTTCTGGTCGATCACCCGATTGATGGACCGGAGGATGCAGATTTCACTTTCCCTAATGAGGAGGTTTTAAAAGTGGTCGTGGAGGTTTGGATGCTTTATTTTGATGGGGCTACTAACCAGAAAGGATTTGGGATTGGGGTGTTATTGATCATGCCTACCAGTGCTCATATCTTTATTGCTTTCAAGTTAAACTTCGATGTCTGTAGATACCCCAATTTGGCTTAACGATTATTTCAAGTCCCACCTTGGGGACCATCCCGATGATGATATAGATACAGTGATTGCTGAATGACTTCTTGTAAACCTTAGGACTTATGGTGAGAACTCTAGCCACTTAGAGGACCCAATTCAAAGCCATATAGCATTTTAGAGAGAAATATAGTCTCCTAGGAAATTCCATCAGCCGTAACATCGATCTCGCGGCCTCAACATCATTTCTTCAACCGTGAAACTTGTTACTTGAAAATCTCCCTGAGAGATTGATCTTTCAGCTACCAGGTCTATCCTTCGACCGCTTAATCGTTCACTCGGCCGCCAGATCGTCTATTTTTTAGATTCTGGAATATTCTGTCAATCGTGTGATCCATTCACAAAACCCGAGCAGCCAAATCCCTATGCGTTCAGGCTACGTAAGGAGATTAGCATGAAAAGTTCGTGTTGCCTTATAACTCCAATTCAATCGATCAATTTTGATTGGTTGAGGTGTGTCATGCCTATGCCTATATGAAGGAGCCATTGAGTTCCAAAATTAAGATACCAACATTTTCAAGGGGTTAGCTTCTCTAGTTGTCAATATTTCAAAGCAAGAGAGGAATATATTCTCAGATTGGAGGAATTTGAAAAAAAAAGGATATTTGTGGTGCAATTGTCTGGTCGTCTTGATTTAACCTGTTGTTCTTACTTTTTAAGTAAATTTGGTCTAGCCCAGTCCAAAAATTGTTTTTTGTCCAGTGAAACTGCTGAAACGTTACTGTTTCCAAGGATGTTGAGATGGAATGACAGAGTGAATCCCAAAATTTGAATTTTTCAAGCAACAAGTACCGAAACGCATTGAAACATGTCGAAAAATTCCCGGAAATATGCCAAAATATGATATTGAGTTGTTTTGACACTATTAGAATATGGGTAAACTATAGTTAACCCCCTCTAACTAAGCCTCGCGTGTACTTTGCCCCCTCTAACTTTTTTTTTTGGCACTCAACCCCTTCTAACTAACTGAAATTCAAACTGTCATAACTTCTTCGTCCGAAATCGAAAACATGCAAATTATATATTGATTTCGAGGTCTTGAAGTCAGCTTTCTAATAACACTAAAATCACATCACGATTCAAAGTACACAGAAAGTTATGATCAAAAGAGTAAGGGCTGGTAGACAGAAAGACTGTTTTGATCATAACTTTCTATGTGCTTTGAATCGTGATGTGATTTTGCTGTCATTAGAAATCTGACTTCAAGACCTCGAAATCGATATATAATGTGCATGTTTTCGATTTCGGATGAAGAAATTATGACCGTTTGAATTTCAATTAGTTAGAGGGGTTAAGTGCCCAAAAAAAAAAGTTAGAAGGAGCAAAGTGCACGCAAGGCTTCGTTAGAGGGGGTTAACTATAGTTTACCCTTAGAATATTTCACACAATAACATTTTCATACATTCGCAAACTTCTTTTACATTTCCTTTCTGTTTGGGCTACACTTTTGAGATATTTCTAAAATGTTGTTCAAATGTTTTCAAAACATTTTTGAGCTAAGCAAAACAAATTTTTTATTCCGGGTCCCAACAATACTTATTTTCTTCCTTACATTTAGATGGGGCACAATTCATTGAGTGTCAAATAGACTTGATCTTTCTATTTCTCGTCACATTTTTCTTTTTAGAATTTCTTTTCACATGCAATGGCAAAAATGTGGTTCACTTCCTATCTTTTGGGAGTGTAGGCTATAGCGAACTTGTCTGTGAATGCGAATATTGCGAAAGCTGTTGCAGAAGAAGGAGGGATCAATATTCTTGCGAATTTGGCTTATTCAATGAATAAGTTGGTCGCTGAAGAGGCTGCTGGAGGACTATGGAATCTCTCTGTTGGGGAAGAGCACAAGGTTGTTTGTTTTTCAAATTTCTCATCACGATATACTCTTTACTTTCAAACTGTACTTAACTAGATTTTCCTTTGTAGGGTGCCATTGCTGAAACGGGCGGTATAAAAGCTTTAGTTGATCTAATAATATTCAAATGGTCTACTAGTGGTGACGGAGTGTTGGTATGTGCTTTTGTATTGGTTACATGCACACCCACTCTTTTTGAAAATGCAATCTTTGGTCCTTGGTGTTTGTGTTATCTTTGATCTTTTTTGAGTTCTTAAGTTGGAGCGGGACACTTGAATTTTTATGGCATATTCGAGGAAGTTGATTCTTTATTGAGAGATTGTTATTTATCTTTCTTGGGCCTCAGTATCCACTCCTTTTTCGAAGGGGTACCTTCAATTTTGCTTTCTAGTGATTCGGGGGCATTATGTGCCATGTAGGTCAGCGGTTTTGTGTTTTTTTGTTTGATTTTCATTTAGTGGACTTCTTTTACTTTTTCTTTTGCCTTTGTTATCAATTTTCCAAATTTTTCTGCCAAAAAATAGGGGTACTCTTTTTTTCTTTTTAATTAATGGTAGCTTGTTACCTGACCAACCGATTGTCATAAGTGTTGCATGTTTGTTTGGTAAGTTTTGCCTTATACGATAGTAAGTGTTACCTTAGTCAAATGGTAAGTGTTGCCTGTTTCTGTGGTAAGTAATCCTTCATTTTTTTGGTCAAAATTTCACAAAACCATCTCGTTTTTAACATAACCACCCTACTTTTGATTTTTGGTTTTGATCCATGGGCTGTGATTTATCTATTTTCAATCCAATGATTCATATTCAATGAGAGTATGATGCTCCCAAAACTGCTTGGGAGCACCTTAGCCGGAGCCCCTTTTGTCTCGTCCCTAATGAATGAATGAGCATTTATTCGTTTTGGGATTGTGGCTTGAGTACTTGGGCGTCGGCAGTGACGAAGAAGTTTTATTACTATTGCGGTCGTTTAGAAAAAAACAGAATACCTAACACTGATAAAATAACATGGATACTATCCATTAATGAGGGACCTAGCATCGGATGTGTTCCGATCTATGGTCATTTTAGTTAATCTGTGCATGTTGCTTTGCTCATATAATAAAGAGTCTGATATTGTTCCCTTTGTTGTCCATTATCTTTAACCAATATTTACATAGGAGTACAATAGTTTGTGGGATGAGTGAAGTCAAAAAAGGGAAAAAATATAGTAAAAAAATGTGTCTCAAGTCCTAAATCTCATTAGGACATGTGAAATCCGCCATCCAATGAGAGAATGTGAGGCAACGTGAATTCAAATTGGATTTGTGGTCATGTTTTTATTCCCCAATGTTATGAAATTAATGGCTGACAAAATGTTATAATGATGAGAGCCATAAGTTTCAGCGAATTAAGTTTACAGAAAACGCAATTGTAACAGGCGTATTAAATATATGTTTACAACTTCTAATCTGTGGCTCCTATAAAGATAGAATAAAAATTGCAATGTAAAGTAAGAATTAGAAGTATTCAATTGATACCGTTGATCAATTGTGTTTTTGATAGTTCCAGAAGAACTATATTTAACATATGTTATGTTATTATTGTCCTTATTTTATGTTCTGTTCTTTTGCTATTACCTTAGTTTTATATCACGTTATCAGCATGAATCTCTACCAGACTGAGAAGGTAATGGGTTACATCTCACATTCATATTTACCTTTGTTTATGTTTGTCTATTACATGCGTACATAGATATGTAAATTACAAGTAAATTATTCACAAAGAAAAAAAATGTTCTACTAAAAGTAGTTCCCTGATGAATATTCAAAGTATTCTTGCTATTAATAAATACCTGAAGTTAATTGAATTTTAACAATTATAAATACCTGAAGTATTTACTATCGAAAACAAAAGTACTCGAAGTACTTATTTATAAGCACATATAATACTTATTCTACGAAATGAATTTATATTAAGTGGAGGATGTGTATTTAATATCTCATTCTTTATCTGCAATAAATTAACATCAACATATTTTTATATTGCTTTGCATGTGTTAACTTACAGATGTTGGAGGCTAGAAATCTTTTCATTTGCAAATTAGTGAAAGTCACATTATGCTTTGTGCATTTTATTATTCTTGACATTTTCTCTAATTAGTTAAACTTGTACCATTTACTTGATTGTCTTTTATTTCAACATCCATTTAAATTAATATTTCTAATTTTATAGACGATGTCAAACAACACAAAAATTGGATTTTGTAGTACTAGACATTTCTGGAAGGAATTATTTGTCATGAATACTTGATGTGGAAATCCAGCTATGGAACTTGGAAACACAATTACCGATGATAACAACGCATCCCCGAAGGATCGTGTGAAAGCCATGATCTTCATTCAGCACCATCTCCACGACGACCTGAAGTCTGAATACCTTACAGTGAAAGACCCACTAAGTTTGTGGAATAATTTGAAGGAAAGGTATGGGCACCAGAAGGCTGTAATACTACCAAATGCCCGTTATCGCTGGTTGAATCTACGACTGCAAGATTATAAATCTGTTAGTGAGTATAACTCTACTCTGTTCAAGATAGTTTCAATTTTGAAATTATGTGGAGAACAGATTACTGAAAAAGATATGTTGGAAAAGACTTTTTCCACCTTTCATGCCAACAATTTGCTCCTACAGCAGCAATACAGAGAGCGTGGGTTTGAGAAATGCTCAAATTTAATCTCTTACCTTCTGGTTGTTGAAGAAAACAATGAGCTATTACTGAGAAATCACGAGTCTCGTCCAACTAGTGCTCTACCATTCCCTGCAGCGAATAGAATCTCTTTTCTGAGTAATGGACAAGGTCGTGGTCGTGGACATAGACGTGGTCGGGGTAGCCATAACCACCAAGTCCGGGGAGGATCTATTCAGAAATCAAGAAGTCAAAGTATCACCAGAAGTGGAATAAGTGGAATAGGTCTGAAGTGTCCAAAGAAAAGAGCAAGAGGGTGCTGAATAAACCATCTAAGAATTCTGAGGATTCTTGCTACATGTGCGGTGGGAAGGGTCATTGGTCGCGTACTTGTTGTACGTCAAAGCATTTGATTGAGCTTTACCAAGCATTTCTCAAGGAAAAAGGAAAAAAAATTGAAACAAACTTTACCGATCAAATTGGTCAGAACCAATCTATTGACCCTTTTGAACCCATTGACATTTCGTCTTTCAACATTTCTCAATACCTGGCAGGACCTAGTGGAACCAAAGATGATTTATTTGCTGATGGAGGTGACTATTCTGAATGGTCACAAGAATAATTGTGTTCTGAGCATATCTTGTGTTTCTACTATCTAAAATAAAGACATACTAGGGTTATATCTCAACCATGTTATAATCAAGATGCACTTATTCTATAATAATGTTTTAAAGTGTTTTTTTTATTATTATTTAATTCGTGAAACTTTTGAAATTATGTTTTACATATAATAGGGGCATGGATACTAATTGGGCATTATCAAACACTAAGATAACTGGTGAAGATATTTGTTTAGTAGACAGTGGTACAACACATACTATTCTCCGAGATTACAAATATTTCAAACAATTGACAAAGGTAAAAGCGAATGTCAATACAATATCAGGTTCTGCAAACTTAATTGAAGACTCTGGAAGAGCAAATATTGTGTTAACAAATGGGACAAATCTAAGTATTGATAATGCTTTGTACTCTACCAGATCCAGAAGAAATCTGTTGAGTTTCAAAGATATACATTGTAATGGTTATCATATTGAAACCATCAGCGAAGGCAAAGAAGAGTATTTGCGTATCACTTCTTAAGTATCTGGCCAGAAGCTAGTACTGAAAAAACTTTATGCATTCTCTTCTGAATTATATTATACGACGATTAGAACAATTCAATCGTATGCTGTTATGCACTAGAAGTGTACTAACCAAAAACTTTTCATGCTATGGCATGATCGCCTTGGCCATCTAGGTTCAATAATGATGCGTTGTATTGTTGAAAATTCACATGGGCATCCATTGAAGAACCAGAAGATTCTTTTGCCTAGTAATTATCCCTGTACTGCTTGTTCATAAGGAAAACTAATAACTAGTCCATCCCTCTCAAAAGTCATTGTTGAATCCCCATCCTTTTTACAAAGAATTCAAGGGGATATTTGTGGCCCGATACACCCACCATTTGGACCATTTCACTATTTCATGATTCTAGTAGATGGCTCAACCAGATGGTCACATACTTGTTTATTGTCTACATGAAATATTGCATTTGCTAAATTACTAGCCCAAATAATTAGATTGCGAGCACAATTTTCAGACTACCCAATCAAAACAATTCGTCTTGACAATGCTGAAGAATTCACATCTCAAACATTTAATGACTACTGCATGTCAATTGGTATAGATGTTGAGTATCTTATTGCACACACTCATACCCAAAATGGTTCAGCTGAATCTTTTATTAAAACACTTCAGTTGATTGCTCGACCATTGCTTATGAAAACAAAATTACCAGTTTCTACTTGGGGACATGCTATCTTACATGCTGCATCTCTAATTCGTGTTAGACCAACTGCAAATCACAAATATTCACCTACACAACTTGTACTTGGTCAACAACCGAATATCTCTCACTTAAGTGTTTTTGGTTGTGCTGTGTATGTGCCCATTACAACTCCCCAACGCACTAAAATGGGTCCTCAACGTAGACTTGGTATATATGTTGGTTTCGACTCTTCTTCTATTATTAGATACCTTGAACCCTTAACAGGTGATGTTTTTAAGGCACGATTTGAGAATTGCCATTTTGATGAATCAGTATTCCACCATTAGGGGGAGATAAGTTGCAGCCAGAAGCTCAACGAGAAATTATCTGGAATGTTTCGATGTTATCTCATCTTGATCCTTGTACTAATCAATGTGAACTAGAAGTTCAAAGGATCATTCATTTGCAAAGTATTGCAAATTGGTTACCAGATGCATTCACCGACACAAAAAAGGTAACTAAGTCGCATATAGCAGCTGCTAACATTCCTGTACGGATTGAAGTTCCTGTAGGACAGACCACTTGTACAATAGCTGATGAATCTAAGACACGCCAAAAGCATGGGAGACCAGTTGGTGCAAAAGATAAATTTCCCCGGAAGAGGAAAATCCAAGGCAAAAAGACTGACGCCCCGGAAGTAGCTAGCACTCTCGAAGAGACCAAGCTAACAAACGTAAGCACTCCCGAAGAAGCTAAACCTACAGGACAGGTAAATGAAATAATGAATCTACCAATATTTTCTCGTAAGTTTGAATCTCCCAAAGAGAAGTCTCTTGAAGAGGTGTTTCCTGAAGAGGAACATGTACCTGCAAATAACGAGATCTCAATACACTATATGAATACGAGAGAAATATTGGATAGAAACAAAACCGTAGTCGACACCATATTTTCGTTTAAAGTTGCTCTTATCATTACCAGAAGTAATGAGAACATTACTGGAAGTAATGAAGAAAGTGAACCGCAAACTGTCGAGGAATGTCGACATAGGAATGATTGGCCAATGTGGAAAGGAGCAATTCAAGCAGAACTAAATTCTCTTGCAAAAAGGGAAGTATTTGGACCGGTAGTCCAAACCCTTGAAGGGATACAACCTGTAGGATATAAGTGGGTGTTCGTGCGAAAGCGCAATGAGAAGAATGAAGTTGTGCGATACAAAGCACGACTTGTTGCACAAGGTTTCTCGCAGAGACCTGGAATTGATTATGAAGAGACATACTATCCTGTAATGGATGGTATCACATTCAGATTTTTGATTAGCTTAATAGTCATAGAATGTCTAGATATGCGTCTGATGGACGAAGTGACAGCATATTTATATGGATCACTAGATGCTGACATATACATGAAGATCCCCGAAGGATATGTTATGCCTGAAGCATGCAATTCAAAACCCCGAAGTGTTTATTCTCTTAAGCTACAAAAATCAATGTATGGGTTGAAACAGTCTGGTCGTATGTGGTACAAACGACTTTGTAATTATTTGCTAAATGAGGGATATGAAAATGATCTAATTTGTCCGTGTATTTTTACTAAGAAATCAAACTTTGGATTTGCGATTATTGCGGTTTATGTTGATGACTTAAATCTCGTAGGAACTCCGGAAGAGCTTATAAAAACCGCAGAATATTTAAAAAGAGAGTTTGAAATGAAAGATCTTGGCAAAACGAAATTTTGTCTCGGCCTACAGATCGAGCATATGCCAAATGGTATCCTAGTACATCAATCGGCATACACAGAAAAAGTCCTAAAACAATTTTACATGGATAAAGCTCATCCATTGCGTACTCCCATGATAGTTCGATCACTTGATGTTAACAAGGATCCCTTTTGTCCTCTTGAAGAGGGAGAAGATATTCTTGGTCCCGAAGTACCATATATGAGTGCAATTGGTGCACTTATGTATTTGGCAAATTGTACACGACCAGATGTAGCGTTCTCGGTCAATTTGTTGGCTCGATACAGTTCTGCTCCAACTCAGCGGCATTAGAAAGGAATTAAACACATTTTTCGTTACCTCCGAGGAACGATTGACTTGGGCTTATTTTATTCAAAAGGATCGACGTCACAATTAATTGGATATGCAGATGCTGGTTATTTATCAAATCCACATAAAGCTCGATCACAAACAGGATATGTGTTTACTTGTGGGGGTGCTACCATTTCATGGCGTTTTGTGAAGCAAACGTTGATTGCTACTTCTTCTAATCACTCTGAAATCATCGCAATTCATGAAACAAGTCGTGAATGTGTTTGGCTGAGATCAATGATTCAACACATTCGGGAGAAATGCGGATTGTCTTCAATCAAGGATTGTCCAACAATTGTGTATGAAGATAATGCCGCATGTATCACACAGATCAAAGATGGTTATATCAAAGGAGACAGAACTAAGCACATATTGCCAAAATTCCTTTACACTCATGACCTCTAGAAAAACGGTGACATTGATGTTCAGCAAATACCCTCCAGCGACAATCTGGCAGACTTATTCACTAAGGCATTACCAACTACAACGTTCAAGAAGCTGGTAGCCAATATCGGAATGTGTCGACTCAAAGATTTATCATACACTGTTGAGGGGGAGTCAACGACTTGAAGATTATATATCGTGTGAACTCTTTTTCCTTCGCCAGAGGTTTTTTTCCCATTGGGTTTTCCTTGGCAAGGTTTTAACGAGACATACGTTTAGAATTTTGTCATCCGAGGGGGAGTGTTATGAAATTAATGGCTGACAAAATGTTGTAATGATGAGAGCCATAAGTTTCAGCGAATTAAGTTTACAGAAAATGCAATTGTAACAGGCGTATTAAATATACGTTTACAATTTGTAATCTTTGGCTCCTATAAAGACATAATAAAAACTGCAACGACAAGTAAGAATCAGAAGTATTCAATTGATCCCGTTGATCAATTGTGTTTCTGATAGTTCCAAAAGAACTATATTTAACATATGTTGTGTTATTATTGTCTTTATTTTATGTTTTGTTCTTTTGCTATTACCTTAGTTTTATATCACCCAAAAATTAGTATGGAATTGTTTACTTTGTTGATAGCCCTTGACAAGACTAACACATAAAAGAAAATCACTAAAAACTAAAAAAGTAATTCTGTGTTTGGATAAGTTTTTGAGAAATTTTTTATGAGAGTAATTATTGGAAGTAAGGGTAATGAGTGGAGAGAGATAGAGAGATAAATGAGAATAATGATTGGAGATATGAGTAATAAGTGGAGCATAATGATTGGAAGTATGGATAATTAGTATTTTTTGAGTTAGAATTTTTTTCCCAGATCTTGATCCAAATAAGGCATGAGTAAAGACCAATTGGTTTTCAAATGTTTACTTCTTTTATAAGCATGTCAAACTTCTGTTTTTCGTTTTTAATTGTGAGTCTTTTACTTTTGGTTTAATTGTATCAATGAATTTGTTGACCGTGTATTCATAGTTTTGTATGTTTTATATATTTTTTCTCAATATCTCATTTCACTTTCTAAATTATTAAATATGCCATTTTGATCCATATTTTGGAGGAAAAACATAAAAAGCATTAGATATTAAAGAAAGAGAGAGTTACCATTAGAGAGGCATACTTTTAGGGGGAGCAAAATACCCGTTATCTCGCGGATTTGACCCAAAGGGTTTTGGTGGCGGACCTGATCCGAAGGGTTTTGGTTGGTTTCAAACAAGTGGTTCGGTCAGTTGCGGATTGGGACAGATTTTTCGTTTTCGATTTAGATTCGGGTTTGTACCCATCCAACCTGTCGGGACCGACCCGACCCGACCCCTTCAATTCAGATAATTATATATAACAGTCCATATCCAATGAGGGATCCTGCACGGTGTTACCGTGCGGGACTCCCCTTTTCCGATCGAATTGCGACAATCCGAGCCGCTCAAAATGATCAGAACGTAATTTTAAGGATTTTTACTAGAAATCAGCAAAAAAAATGATCGGGAACGGCTTGATCCGAACAGTTTTTTATTGAACGGTTCAATAAAACTGCTCGGATCAAGCCCTTCCCGATCATTTTTTTTTGCTGATTTCTCGCGTTTACCTTTAAAATCACGTTCTGCACATATTAAGCGGCTCGGATCGTCGTAATTCGATCGGACAAGGGGAGTCCCGCATCATAAGGCCGTAAGAGATCCCTCATTGGATCCGGACCGATTATATACACACACATGGAGTATTGTGTCATCTATTCTAATATCTATTCTATCTAATATATAAAGGGAGAGCATCCCTTTGGTGTCTCCCATTTTGTGTCATGTATTTTCCTTTTCCATAAGTACCCTATTAAAAAAAGAAAAAACCAATACAAAAGTACTGTAACTAAAGATATATTTGACATTTAAACAAACAAAAAACTGCCAAAAACCCCAACTGCCACGTTCCAATATTTTCTCACTCTCTCATTTGCCTTCCACAAAACACAAGTCGGTATTTTTTTCACCCACGTCCTCCCCACCCGAAGGCAAAACTGATTTCTCCCCACTTTTTAACCGTCCTCCTCACTTTTTAAGTTTTAGATTCATTTATGATCTGTGTTGGTTTTCAATTCCATTTAGCTTGAAGGGTAAGTTGAGGAATTAGTGCTTCAATTGGTGGGCATTCATTGCTGTATTCTCTCTTTTTGCTGTCTGGACTATACATGTGTAATTTATGGCCTCAGTTGACTGAAAAGATGAGATCGGTTTCCTTGAATTTACTGGTTCAACACGAGAAGGATTAACATTATCTGCTGATAAAGTAAGTCTATCACCCTATTTTCGTCATGTATCTTCACTTTTTTTACACAATCCCCTATTAATTAATGGAGTTTCAACCTTTTGTTCACCAAATTATGTACGTGATTGCTCAATTTGTTAGAACGTTTGTTTCACTTCTACATAAAAGGTTTAAAAAATTCATGTACTCATGTATTTTTCCTGACTCGGTTTTCCCACATTCCCTTTTGTAATGGTGTTTTCACATTTTTATCTCTAGATTTCGAATAAAATAATTAATAAGTTGGGTTGATAAGTGTTTCGTTTCAGTGCTCATCCACTGGACCACAGCTCAAAAGTTCACTGCTCAAAGATCAGTTCTAACATAAGCTTCATCCACATATCAGTACGTAATTCGTATAAATCGAAATTTTTGCTATTTTTCTTCCTCCGTTCATGAGTTCTTTTTTTGTCCTAATTTATTGTTATGTTGGGTATGTAGTATAGTAATAGGCAAGTATATTACAAGTGTAAGATATTTTCCGAATAAAGAAAAATTCATACATTACTGTGACTTAAGAGAGGGGAAGACTAATGTGACGCAGACGGGTGGATTTTTGGGTTTTCTAAATTACAGGTAAATGGAAATCACATTTTTTACTATTTTTTAATATTCCGTCTCCAACTTAATTAATGACTTTCGATTTTTTTTGCTCTCCAGTTTTTTAAGTTGAGTAAGAGGCTGCGCTCACCAACTATAATAATCAAGTAAGTGACTGTCCAATTCATATCTCATCCAACGTGGAAAGGTTTAAGAAATTCATGCATTCATGCCTTTTTCTTATTTTCCCGGCCAACCTAGAGTTGAGTTCTCATGCAGCAAAGGCAATTGTTACTAAATTTCGATTGATTTTTATCTTTTCCTTGCCTCCTTGGCCTTTGTTAAGGTTTCCTCAACTGTTACCCAACATTTACGTGATGGCCATGTTTGGAAAGGGATAGAAAGTTACACAAGTCACACCAGAAGCTGGGGCACACGCAATGCGTGTGCAAATCGGATTTTCATAACATTTGTGAAAATTTGATCACATAAAAAGTGGGAAGTATTTTTACAAAAACATTGTGAAAATCCGATTTGCACACGCATCGCGTGCCTCGGCCTCTGGTCAGCATATAAAAAGGAAGAAAAGGGGTCCCCAATCCCCAAACGAAGACCCATTCCAGAACTGAAAATAGCGCACCCTACCCCCCTCGACTCCACCGCGACCCTCCGCCGGACACCCACACCATCGCTTCCACCGTCACTCTCTCTCTCTGTTCAACGTCGCCGACTCGCGTCTCTCTGTTCGGTAAATCTCTCTCTCTCTCTCTCTCTCTCTCTCTCTCTCGTATAGCAGCTGGATTGGCTTGCCGGAAGAGACCACTCCAGCGGGAAAAGATCGCTGTTCTTGGGAGTTTAATTTTTTGGGGGGTTTGATTTTAACAGACGTGGTGGTGCAACCCGACGGCCCCGCCCGACCTGGCCCGAAGAAAAGAATCGGTCTCGGACGTTTTCTACGACCTATGCAGTTCGGTTCGGGCCCAAATATTTCTACCGACATGGTCGGGTCGGGGCCAAACCCGCCCTGTGCTCACCCAATTGTGATACTCTAATGAAGCTTTTGACCCAAATATATGGATAAAAGAATGAGTCGGGGTTGGAGATACTCTTAGACCTCATTCAGATATCAAGAACGGATTAAAAATTGAACTTTTCGTATGTTTTATAATGTTCAGTTACTAGAAAACTATTGGGATCCAAAAAATAAAATTTCAATTAGATTCATTTTCTCTTAAAAATAAATTTCAAAAGATAAAGAATTTTAGCGTCGTAGTAAAATTCTCTCCTCCTCCATTCTCAATTTGGCAGTAACAGAAATGAGAATGTTGAGGTGGATGTATGGTAAGACTAGAAGTGACAGGATTAGAAATGAAACGGTTCGGGAGATGGTAGGTGTAGCACCCATAGAAGAGAAGTCAAGGGAAAATAGGCTTAGATGGTTTGGGCATATCTACCGTAGACCAGGAGATGCAGTAGGATATGATAATTTTGGGTAGCAATGCTACGGGGAGGGGTAAACCTTAATTGACTTTAGACGCTGTGGTACGCAACGATATGAGTATAGTAGGTTTGTGTGAACAAATGGCTCTTGACAGAGCTCAATGGAGAAAAATGATTCATGTAGCCGATCCCAAGTGATTGAGACTTAAGGCTTGGTTTGGTTTGTAAGATGAACAACCAAAATTTAATTTTCTAGCATAATTCTTTTGTCAAATCAACACTCAAAAGAAAGTAAATTTATTTTCTCTTCACTTTGATTTGTAAGCAATGCTATGTGACTATCTCTCGTGACTATATTTTGGTATAATGTGATGTATCGTCACTGCATTGATAGATTACATGACTAGAGAACCAATACAATGGTAACATATTACATGGTACCCAAAATGTAGTCACGAAAGATGGTCATCAAAAAATTAGTGTTAATTTACTTTTGTGGAAGTGACTTTGCCGCATAATATTCCTGACAAGAACTGAAGAACTAAACAGAAGTTAGTACCATAGTTGTCAAAGGCGCGCGCCTAGGCCCAAGGCAAGGCGCACCCCCAGCGCCTTGCTAACCCCCAGGTGAGGCAACTTGAAAAAGGCGAGCAAAAAGCAAAAAAAATGACAAGGCGAGAAAATTGACCCGGCGCAAAAAAGCGCGCCTCTTTCAAATCGGTCAAAAAACACGCTTTCTTTCGAAAAAGCGCACAAAAAAGCGAAAAAGCGCACAAAAAAGCGAAAAAGCGCACAAAAAAGCGAGTTTTTTTTCAAAAAAGCACACTTAACACAATTATTTTCAGAAATAATTATTTTTCCGCATAGGTGCGCCTCTCTTCAAAAAGGCGTGCGCCTCCGCTTGCGCCTCTTGCCTCAGGCCCCACGGAACTTTGCGCCTCGGTGCGCCTTTCGCCCTTGACAACTATGGTTAGTACTAGTGCTAGTAAATACTAGGATAGGAAGGCTATGTTTATGCTGTTAAATTGGAAGCTAAAGGGCTTGAACTGGAAAAGCACAATTAAGGGGGAGTAATAACTGCAATATATGTACTGTTTCTATGGCATGTAGAGTTTTCTATGTAATTGTCGCAATATATGCGCAGTTTTGATTTCCATTCTATTAGAAGATTCAAAATGAGCAGTAGCCAAAATCTTAAACCGAACATGCACCTCTCTCTCTCTCACCACACATTCATCGTCTCTCTCCGTTGCTGTTTTTCTGGGTAATCGTTCACCATGTGAACAACTTATATTTTGTGGACATTAACTACAATTCTAAAAGCTTTAACAATTCATGCATTGTAAAAAATGACATGTAAGTTGTCCAGATGAACGATCCAAATGACGATATATTACCCACGAAAAAGCGGAGTAGAAAGAAGCAGGGAGATATAGGGTATGGGCGGGGCTTAAACTCTGTTTTTCTTACCATAAGTTTAGCCATTGCAGGAGGGGTTTTCATACACAATCGTATTCTGCCCCCACCATGCCTACGATCAGCGTTGGAAGGGATCGACTCTTCGAAGCACTTGGTCGTACCTACTGTAAGATTTCTATTTTTGGTTTGCTTGGAAACCTGTGAATATGAACCCACCCATTTTTATTGTGAGGCCAGAATAGTTGCACACCAACCCCGTGCTGTTCTTATATTTAGGTAAGTTATTGTATTTTCAACACCCCAATCTCACATTCATGTTCTTTGAGTTTCAGCCCAAGAAGAATTTGAGGACTTGTGTTTCAAATTCGGAATCGAGCTTGATGATGTTGTAAGCACTCACAAAACATTTTTTCTGTTGTCTGTTTGTCTCTGTGTTTCTAGCCAGCTATTTATTTGGGCAGTGATGGAGCCAAGTTTCAGGGTAGAAGGGACACATTAACCTAAAGAGCAGTAGCCATATATTCTCATATGCTTGATATTTACTTTTTTTTTTTGATCCGCATATCCTTGATATTTACTACCACACCAATAAAAATGTCTAATGTATGCTTTTACAAAATGTTTATGGGGTACTGGAGAAAAAGGACTAACAATACATCCCCGAAGTTTCTAAATATTCTACATTCACAATTGACCTGGTTTTCATCCTTTGGAAGTTCTAATTGCAGGATCATTATAATTTTCACTGAAAATGTATGCCATGTATGACACAAACTATCATTAGTCGATGGATCACCCATTTGGTTTGGTCATCAATTCTTCTCTATGTTAATTGCTGTGATGCCCTCTCAATTAGTAGGACAATAGGAGATCTTCCGCGAACATGGAAAATATTAGGGGGCGTTGACTAATTTTAGGATGGGCACTAATGTAGTTCAATAAGGTGATAAATGAGTACTCTTTTGACACACATGGTTCTAGTATAATTACCAAAACAATGAGAAGGGGTAAGTGCTGGTTCAGCCATTTTTTATCTACGTTTTAGCATTTTAATGTGTTTGTTGTTGTAAATTATGTACGTTGACGTAATTTGGCCCAAATAGACGACAGAAAAGGCGATAATTAGGAAAGAGAAGCACTTGGAAGAAAACTCAACTGAAGATGAAGAAGTCATCTACAAAATTGAAGTGGCAGCTAATAGGTACTCTTCTTTATTTACAGATTCGTTGGTGGTATCACTGATCATATATCTAGAATGACTCGAAGGAATGTTAGCAAGATCATGCTTTCAATTAGTTTGTGTTTTCACTTTAGAATCTTGAAAAGTGTGATTTAGTTCTTAATGTTTATGAGTGAAAGCAATTTTTATAAAGATGGTGAAAAACTGTGCAATAACGTGTTGCCTTGTTGTTCAATAGATACGACTTGCTTTGCCTTGAAGGACTTGCCCAAGCCTTGCGCATATTCGTCGGGATCGATCCTATTCCTATGTATACATTGCGAAGTATTAGGAGCGAATCCATGCTTAAAATGCATGTAAAACCTGAGGTGCATATATTGCATAGAAATATTTGGTCTTGATTCCATTTTTATTATTATGTTTCTTTATTAGTATTATGCTCTTCCATACAGACATCTTTGATCCGGCCCTATGTTGTTTGTGCTGTTTTAAGAGGTATAACTTTTGATGAAGCAAGATATAACAGCTTCATTGATCTTCAAGATAGGCTCCATCAGAACATATGCAGGTAAATTCTAAAAATCCAAGGTTTGAGTCATATCATGCAGTCTTGCATGCACTTTGTTCCACCTATTTGTTGCTCATCTTTCGTGCATAATGTGATTTTGACCGTGTGTCCGGAGATTATCACATTCTATGAATGGTTAATACATAAGTTTTACACAACTTATTACAGAAAGTGCCCGTGTTTATTTATCTAGGGTTGCCATCTTTCGATGATGCTGCTACAACAGCTAATAACAATGCAAGTGTTTACTTAACTAGTTTTTCCCCATCTTTTGATATTGTTGCCACCAATTCAAAGAAAAAGATTTTTAATTTTTTTTGAATAGGCTACGAAGGTTTAATTTCCCGTGGTTAATGATAATTGTTATAGTCATTGTGGAAGTGCTGGATAGAAATTTGATAGAACACATCAAGAATGAGCCATGATTGAAAATGCTGATTGGAAGGGGCAATGAGACATTTTGTCCTAGTGGATTGTTCATCTAGTGTTCGGATCCGCAAAAAGGAGTGGGAATTAAGGACCTATGTGAACATGTTTCAAACTCTTTAACAAGACCCATCAAGGTGTAGTGTTGTCACATTAGCCATCATAGAGCTGAGTTTGCTGCCATTGACGGCTTCTGTGTTATGAAGAATCTTGCATACGTTGGGGAATGCCAATGCTTTTGGCTGATGAAGCTTGTGTTTTACCCATTGAGCCCTCACAAATAAAAAAGCTCACTGGCCTTGTTAACGACAGATTGGAAAGAAGACTTGACAATGGACGATGGTTTGAGTGTCAATTAGAAATGGATGGACGGAAACTCAAATTTTAGTGGAAGTGCAGGGATGCTAAATTGATGCGACCGATGTCCTGACAAAAAGAAGCATCTTATGATGTGGAAATTTTCCCAGACATTATTCCATTTGAGCTATTCAGTTCTTGGAGGTTTCTACCATTGTTTGTCTTTCATTTTGAGACTTGAATTACCACATGGTAATAAGCTTAGAAGTAATGAAAATTTGATTCCATCAATTGATATGAATTACGAAGAGTCAAGGAATAGTCTAAGGTATTCAACATATCTTAGTTGGCATGGCTTTATTTATGGGGATAGCACGAGAGTGCTGCATTAACCACAAATATGAGCTGTCTTTCAGCAAAGAATTTTCACTTTTTATCCTTGTGAGGATTTTGAACTGTGTTTTTTACCCATTGAGTTCCTTTCTTTGGTCCCTTCTGTATGTTACTGTATCTTATGGGTCATTTCCTCCTTTTATCTCTTTCTGATGTGTAACTTCATTATTCTTGTTCTTTTTGTTTGTTTGTATGTATTTTTGAACGCACCTGGTATGCTACCGCATGCTTGTTTACCCCCTTTAGCGTAGTTGGCTTGGTTTTTGGAGAGATCTCATGCAATCTTTCTATTAAGATGCCTACATTGCTTCTTGTTTAGGCGAAGAACCTTGGTTGCAATTGGAACTCATGACTTGGACACGATAGATGGTCCTTTCACGTATGAGGTATGCTTCTCATGCACTTATTTTCTTTAAGTTTCTTCTACACGATAGCATGGATCTAAATGTTATATTCGATAGATACTAATTTGAAGTGTCTAGGACATTGGTGAATTCTGTTTGTTTGCTATCACATACGCCTAAGCCTAATGATTGTGATTTTTAAACCCTTTAGAGCTAGAAAAGCAGGCACTTCCTGTGTGAATTCTCGACTTGGAATGTGCTTATGATATATATCAGCAACCTAAGTAGCACGGACACAGATATAGGATACTGACACGACATGACATGATACGGACACGCGGACACGTCATTTCTTTGAAAATTAGGACATAAAATGTATTTGTGTTATAGAGGTGTGTTATGAATCCTTTTATGAAGATACAAATCGGCCGTTTTGTTACAAGTACACATGGAATATTCATCTTTCAAAATTTTTACTCTCGGTCGTGTTCCAAGAGTGTCCCCAACTTGTCCTAGAGTAACCATAATGTGTCCGAGTAAAAAAAATATAACAACAAAATTGGACAAGTATTTAGGCATGTCCGACGCATGTCCGGAGTGTGTCGTGTCCGTGACCCACACGTTTCGGACACGGATACTTGAGGCCGGTAGACGTGTCCATGCTCCTTGGCCAGCAACTAATCCAAACTGGCCGTAGTTTAATGGTTTCAATGTCTCCATTATGAATTGTTCCTATCTATGATGCACGGACACGAACACGAACACGGGAATTCTAAAAATATGGGACACGGACACGGCGGGGGACACGCCACGTGTATATTTATTTATATTATATAAATAAATAAAATAATTACAGTTTGACCCTAGATATTTTTAAAAATTACAGTTTGGCCTCCAAAATTTTAAAAAATACAATGACCCCCAATTTTTTTTAAAATTATAGTTTGACCCCCGCCGTGCCCCCCTCAAAAATTAAAATTAAGTTATGGGACACGCCATGTCGGATGTGTCCCCTAAGTGTCCTCGCGTGTCCCCGTGTTCGTACACCATGACGCGTCGACCTCTAGAGGTATCGGTACTTCATAGGTTCCTCCTATTATTAGAAAATAGTGAAAAGGGGACGTAGCGGAAATTTGCCTAACAATAAGTTGTTAGCAGGTATCCTGATAAAATTAAGATGAGCTTTTACTAGAGGTGGCAAATGGACAGGTTGAATACGTGTCAATGATAGATGAGTTGAAACGGGTAAGGTCGAATATGGGTCAAACCATGCCCAAACTGACCCGGCCCATTTTCCTTTTCTTTTCTCCCATTTTCAAATACAAGTAAGAATAAACTCGCGCAAAGAATATTTTGAATTCTAAAAGAATATTTCACTCCAAAAGTTTATGCAGAGAACATCACCATTCTCCCCTTTTCAAATAGTACTAATTTCATAAAATTTCAATTGTAAAATCAAAGGTTGTGTACTGATAAAGTAAAAATTGATTTTGAAGAATGTCCTTCATTTACAAGATGATTCTCCATGTACAAAGAATGAAACTTGCTATAATTGATTTTTGGAAAATGGAAATAAAGTTTGGGATGTACCGCGGCCCAAGACAGCGCCTTGAAGATCCCGGTCCTGCCGCCCGCCGCAATGAACTCGGGCATCGGCTGCTGGACATCGTCTGGGAACTCAACGAAGAGGTTGTGGTCAAGGCGTTGATGGCAGTTGGTGGAGGAGTTCTGTCGCGTGACAGAGGAGGGATAGAAGTCATTGTTTGATGAGTCGTACAAGTGTTTGTTGGGGTCGAGGTTGGGGGCAAGCGGAGCTGTGAAGGTCGTCGTTGTCGAGGCTGTGCTTGTGAATTTGGTGGTGGCATTTGTAGTGGCGTCCGCTGTTGGTGTGGAGCTGGTGGCTTTAGGAGTGGACCTTGCGGTGTGGGGAGGTGTGGGGAGCGGCTCGGTGGCAAGAGAGGCCAGGGCTCTTCTTTCATCATCTTCGAGGACGCTTCTACTTCTTCCATTGTAATTTGGTTTGGCTTCCGAGGGAATGCAGTGAGAGAGAATGATCAGAGGTTTGGTTTGGTTTTGCACGATTTGGGTTTGATGGAGTTGGAAAGACTGGCCAGTCTCTTTTAATTCTAGCCCATATTGAATCCATTTTCACCCCATTTGAACACTCATGTAACAATGAGTTAATATGGGTTGAACCCATATTAACGTCTTATATAATATGGCGGGTAGGGTTGGGTTATAAGTGGGCGGATTTGGGTAGGTTAAAAATATGGGTTGGGATTGCCACCTCTAGCTTTTACTTATGGAAAGAACAAACAAATTGAGATGAATTTTTTACGTGGGGCTGGTGTGGGAGCCTTATTATGGATTTTATGGATTTTGCATTGCCTATTTTTTCATTCTGGGTGTTTGGCAGCCAACTTCTAGAATGCATTTCCAAATCACAATCTATCCACGATCTCAGAATCACCGTTTTAGGAGCTTTTTCATTCTAAATTTGCATTCTCATTTCCCCTATGGACGAAAAGACTGAAATACCCCTGACCATTTGTGAAATTCCCATAGTAGTCCTCGTGTTTTGTCAGCTGTATTATGGTTTGTATTGATTTGGGATTATGTAAGAAGTTGATCTCTGCCCTCTATATTTTATTTTCTATTTCCATTATGAAATAATGGTAATAACATGTTTTTAAGGTAATATTTGAGACTTTTTGCTTAGCATTTCAGAATACTGGAGACTTTCAAAGATGGAACACAAATATTTGTGAAGGTGGAAGGGCCAAACAATATATTAATTAACAATATCTAAAATATGTATGTCTACAATGGTTATTCACACATTATGATACCATATTAAATAACCTAGGGCAACATGGTAAAAAACTAACTCATAATCTATTTTGATGATTATACTCACAAACACTACTCTGTTGCAAAATCTATTCTGACCAGAATTCGGAAATCTACAATCACAATCCAAAATGCCGAAAAACAAATGGCCCCTTAGGATCTTGACTGTTGTTCTAGCTGTTTTCCTTGCTGCAGCCAAAGTTTGCTCGTCAATTACCATATTTGTGGAGTCTACTAGTATGTGATGCGTTTGCTATTGACTAGGAAAACCTTCGAAGTTCTTTGAACTCTGTCCTTGAGATTACGCTTTCCGTTGGTAAGCAATTTTGGGGAGGGATCAGCTATGAATTTTGTTCTTGCATTTAGGATAGCAAAAGGAAAGTGTTGAAAGGTTCCAGTGGTGTTATTGAATCGTACTTCTGTGGAGCCAAGTGGCTAATAAGACTTCCCTAGCTTCTTAAATTTTGATTAAATTTTGCGTGAGTGTGCATCTCACATTTGCTATGAGTGAGAGGATTGCTGGAAACCTTGTAATAACAGATCTTAACTACCATTGGTTTGTACTACTGTTGTTTTAGTCCAGAAGAGCCACATGTCGTTATCTTTGTGTCGGCGTGCGTGCTTTACTCAACTTCAAATAGTTACATTGTTATTTTCTTTTATGTTTATTCGTCACTTGGAATGTGAACTTTCAAGGTAACTAACATAGCAATCTGCAATGTGTTGCATTGGAAGGAGTGAATAGCTGTATGGGAAAATGGTCTTTATGCTTTTGGATGATAGAAACATAAACAAGTACAAGGATGTTGTTTGCATTAACACTTGCATGTTTCTTCATGTCCCCAGGCGTTGCCACCATCAGACATAAACTTTGTGCCACTGAAGCAGGTAAGCAGTTCTGTTTTATAATTTGATGTTTTGGCCAATGGGTGGATTAAAGCCTATCTTAAAAAGAATGCCTGAGTTCAGTGAGTTTGACTACTGTCAGGTGCTGATTCTCAGAAATAGAGATGGTAACAGTAGTTGGTCCTGAGTGTGTATGCAACCTAGGATTTGTCTGAGGCTAAAGAACCTTACTACGCTGTATCCCTCTATTGGACTTGTTATACTCGGATATTCCAAATTTTGCATGTGTGTCTGTTTAGGAGAAAAACCGTGTAGCAGTATTATGAATTTGTAAGTCAATATTTCAGAAATTGATATGTGAACCACGAGCCTTTCCCCAATAATCTTTGGTAATCTGTTCATATCTCTTCACATGGCTCATGTCCCAGATTTCACTTTTTATCTTCAATGCTAAACACTTGAGTAAGGGCCTGATATACGTGTCCGACATTCACCTGGGAAGCACGTTTAGTGGATTGATCCTGACACATTATAACCACAATTTATAGCAGAATTAAAACATACGAGTATCCCCAGGGCCCTTCACTTGAAAATTTGACGTGCTTTACACTTGGCCATACCCGTATGTGATACCTCGACCTAACATAGGTCTCTACAATCTATGGATTTTTTTAGGAAGGCATTTCTGTGTGTCTACATTCTACAATATTCGTGTTGTGTTTCGACTGGTACTACTTTCGTCCTAAAACAATGAATTTGGCAAGTACCACTCTGTTTGTTCCTTTTTTATTTTGCTTAGTTGTCAAAAAAGTTATGCGAGAGTATTACCAGAATGCAATTTTGGACATGAAAGTGCATTGGCCATAGCACTTTGAAAGGTGATAATGTAAATGACATATATAGGTCTACTTATAGGGGTATTTTAAAAAATAAAATAAAATCTTATAAGCTTCTAAATTGAAAGCAGAAGAAAAATGTTCCAACCAATTCATATAAATGTTAATATTTGCTCCGTGGTAATCAACTCTCTGGATACACTCATAGTTTGCCAACTTTGACTCCTACAAAATCCAGTGTTATTTATCTTTTTGGTTACACATTACTCCCTCCGTCCCACGTTGCCGCCTTTCTTAAACTTTGCATGTTGTTGATTTGAGTTTTTATGTGCCTTTACCTCTTATCTTCTTTTGTCTATTTGGTTTCCTCATTATAGAGTTCTTAGCTTCTTAACTTAACTTTTCTGCAGCAACTGATTCATTCCTCTGGTTTTTCATAGGTGAAAAATTTCAGGGCTGATGAGCTGATGGAGTTTTACAAAGTGAGTCCAATTGTGTAAATTCTTCAGCATGTATATAAATTAGAGTTCACTGCCCATGACTTCTATTAAGGAGCCACCATGTTTCATAGATAAGGATGTGAGAGTTGGGTGCGGGTGCGGGTGCAGATCTATGGATAGTACATTTCAAAGTTGAAAATGAAGGATTCAGGAGTATGGATCTAAATTTGGTTACGACCTTATGGGTACAAGGATGCATTCATTAATTTATATGTGTACATATGTTACAAGTTTATAAGTTAAGATCTAGCCCAATAATTTGTTTTTTTTTTTTTCGTAATGTTTGTGGACCAAACAGGTTAGTAAGCCAAATAAGGCTTGAAGCTCTTCAGCCCATTCAGCCTTTAGTAGTCCAATCCCTATAAATGTCTTGTTTGTTAGGTGGACTAAACGCCGCCAAGATGGTATATCCAAGCCGCCCTAATCCTGTGTTTGCTTGGGACTCCAAAAACCCGAGACTTTATATCCCTGGACTATTGTATTCCTTGCGACTCTGACTTATTATTTACCCCCCAATCCCCATCACTTATTAGTCCCCCTCGGTATCCAAACTTATTTATTCCCAGAAATGCCATTATCAATTACGAAAATGTCATCCACCTACTCATATCCATCCATATCTCCCTTTCTATAAAATACCCGAACAAACCATGTATAACTAATCAAATTTTGCCATAGTCCATCTTACATCAAGCCAATAATCGCCTGTAGAACAAATATCTTTCAACGAGAGCTTGTGGATACATATCACAAGAAGAAAAGAAAAAGTAGGGGGGGTGCTGATGAAACAGCTATGGAGCGGTTATATAAGTCTCGCAGGCTTTGGAAGTCTAAACCAGAGGGTTTGGGTAGCACGAACACAAGAAGTTTTTGGTCCAAACACAAGCATCCATGATAGTTGGTAGACGGGGTAATTTGGCTGTTCTAGAAGATCTGATACATGTCAGCGGTGGTCGTTCAAGGGTCATCATGAATATTGTAGTTACACGAATATGCATTTATATAAATTAGACACATGTTAATTGAGTGCTTACGGTTAGGTTTAGTACATGCATTTATAACTAGGTTCTTAGACGAAACTTGTTCAATGTATCCATTTAGAACTAGGTTCATTCACATGACTAATTCAATGTATTCATTAGAATTAGGTTCATTCACAAGTCTTATTCAATGTTTTCGTCAATTATTAGATTTGTTGGAAGTTGGAACACACCTAGTTTATTTTTTACCTAGACTTCTAGGCAGAAGAATAGCCTTTACATGGCTTATAAACTGGGATGTAAACTTTCATTTTGAGTAGAATTGATTGTTGAACTTGATTAACAAGACTGTGATCTTTGTGATTGGAGTTGTGTCCTTGCAGAAATTGCCTCCCCCTTGCGGGGGTGATGCTTCTGCTTCCTACTTCTTCTTTGTCCACGTATTCCAAGTTTTATTCTTTTTTCCTGCCAAAAATCAACAAACAAAAGTTTTGTAATGTCGTCGTACATCAGTTTGGTATTAGAGCTTAATTATCCATCCATACAATGGTACAACTAATAGACTAGATTCCAAGGCTGAGGCCCTTTCCAAAGATCATTCGAGTCAGGTTACTCATGAAGGTGTTGCAACTTTGAATGGTGATATTGCTACGGTAGTAAGTGATGTGCTTGAGAATTGAGATGAAAGCATCACTAGAGGGTTTTCCTTTAAGAGTTTTGTGCCTTAGATGCCAAGTATCTTCCTTCGGCAATCGCAACAAGTTATTCGGCATGATCCTCCATTGCTACCCCATCGAAGGAAAATCTTCTTCTGGGTATTCATTTGATGTAATCATTTATGGGGCAAGTTTGTCCACCACCGCAGCTCAAATAACTTTTTTGGTTGTTGGGGTTCCAATGGATACCCAAATTGATGTAGGATGGTCTTATGAAACTTTTGGTGTCGCCACCTACAATAGGACTTGTGGTGGGTTTGGTGGGACCGTAGGAAGCAAGAACTTTGGGTTTGTGCGCAAAGAAGAAGGAAAGAATGAGAAGGAGAAGAGAGAGAGAAGTGCTTCACCCTCACAAGGGTTTGGCGATTTCGGTTAGGATCACAACCCCAATCACGAAGACAATAGTCTCGGTGCTCAAACTCAATAATAATTCTATTCTAAAGATGAAAGATTACATCCCCTTTTATATGATGCAACCAAAATATCAAAGGGAATCAAAGATTCAAAGAAATGAGCAAAATCCCATTCAAGGGGATAAATCCCAAGGGTAGAGAGAAACTATATCTCAATCAATATGTTCAGAATTCTTAATAATAAAAAGTCCCAAAATGAGAGATAACTCACCTATTTATAGACTCAAGACTCTACTAACCCTAAAGACACTAAAATGACATAAGTACCCTCAAAGCTACTGCATCATACACCCTTCTAAAGAGAACAACTTGTCCTCAAGTTGGACACAAGACAACACAAGACAACTTATCAAGAAACATAGAACTATAGAACTATTTATTATGCAGCTCCAAAGTATGGCATGTGGCTGCATTTCCTTGATCCACGTCACCCTCATGCAATAACCCATCTTCAATATGAGCTTTTGTTTGTGTACATCCACGCATCCATGCTTTTGTGCAATGAAATCACCAATTTACCATGCCTCTTGTGAATCAAGATATCTTTGTGGTACCTCACAATACACACTCTTAAGTTGCACCAGGAACTATCGACCTTAGCATGCTCAAAACTTTCTTGCTTGAAGACAAAACCCAAAGGGTCAACAAGCTGTCTCAAATAATCTCTCTTCTTTTGGCAACTTCAGAACTTGTTCAGGCACCACAACACCAACTTGAACATCTTGCACCAAAGACAATTCGCAAGGCATGTTCGGAGAGCAATCACCAAGTTTTGGTTCTATAAAGTCCTCTAGAACCGGCGGGACTTCATAAGCAACCTCATTTGTTTTTGGTAACACACTCAATGCAACATCAACTCCATTCCATTCTTGTACTTGTTGGCTATCTACCCAATGCAATAAGCAAGGCTTATTGCTCACAAGAATAGGCATTTCTTGTTCTTCATTATTGCCACCAACGTGCTCAATCCCTTCATTGCTTAGCTCTTCTTCAAACTTGTCCCATATGGGAACATCTTCAAAATCATTACAAGTCTCAATGATACAATCATTTTCAGACACTTCATGTGAAAGTTCATCAAGCATAGGAATCATATCATCCTCATATGGAAACTCGTCAAATAAGGGAATTCCTTCGTAATCACCTCCATAGTCTTCATTTGAAGGCTCATCAAAGATGGGCAATTCTTCAATCTCATATTCAATCTCAAAGACACAATCATCTTGAAGAACATTTCCAAGTTCTTCACTAGAATATTCATTAAAGATGGAAAAATCCTTGAAATAACCAAGTTCCGTCGCCCCAAAGGATTTCTCTCGAGTCCTTCACTTACCAACATTAGTCAAAGAACTGACATTGGCAAAGGAAGGGAAAGGTAAGAACCATTCCTTGGACGTTTTCTTCATCTTTTTCCACTCTCTAATCTTTCCCTTGCCTCCTCTTTTCTAGCTATCTTGTAATTGTTCCCACCAATCGGAGGCTCTTCCTCGAAGGCGTTTTGAAACTAACCTTTCTTTTCATCCAAGACAACATGGCATTCAAATACTCTCTCAAGAGTATTCAACCAATCGACAAACTCCTTGGGAGTGAAGCTTCCATCAAACTTTGGGAGTTCATGGTCAATGTTGTTCGAACATGCTCTATGCCAATGCGGAGCACCAAAACAATTCTCAAATCGAATGCAATTCATACCTTTGGTTGGAAGTTGCAAATGACGCATCTTCTCAACAAAGATAGATACTTCTTCACTCAACTCTTTAAATCTCACTCAACTCTTTAAATCTCATTCCTCTTGCAATTTGAATTGCCATAAGTATCAATTTCATCACCAAATTTCTCATAACATATCTACCTCTACCTCCTCTCATACCTCTACCTCCATGAGCCATTACAATACCCACAGTCAACTCCCAAACAAGCAAATCAACCCCAAATATTGAATACTCAGTCAACTCAAAACTCCACACCACCACAAATCACAAGCAATCAACACAAACGGTCCCCAAATGGTATCAACCCCCCTATAAGTCGCCAGAAATTGCAGCAAACACCAAGCAGCAAGACAAACCCAGCTAAAATCAAGCCTAAATTTCAGATTTCAAATGCAAAAAGAGTAGTTTGGAGACTCTTACCACTGAGACGAGTTCTGAAATAGAGCTAATCCACTGTTACGAGCCCAACCAAAGGCTATATGACCACCAATCAACTGTTTCGAGTGCCTAAACAGTAAAAACAAGCACCAAATCAATGTTTCCAGGGCCGAAAAAGGCAGATCTGGGTTCAAATCTGTTTTGATCTAAAAAATGGATGGATCGAGGTCGGAAAGGGCTGGGTCACGCTCGAAAACACAAAACGAGTGCCGTATAGTGCTCGAAATAGGCTGTAAGTGCTCGAAATGCTCCGAAATAGGCTGTACAATGCTCGGAATGCTCCGAAATGGGTTTTGATGTCTGAAAACAGCAGGAAGCAGCTTCAAAATGGTCGATTAGTGAGTTGAGGGTCGAAATCAAGGTTTGGACTCTTGGGTTGGGTAAATATGAGGATTTCGAGTGGTTTGGGGGCTCCGGCGAGATTTTCCGGTGCTGTTTAAGGTTTCCGGTAAGATTTCCGGCGAGGTTTAGGTCTCCGGCGAGATGAGCGGTTGGGATCGAGCCTAGATGCTTTGAAACCAAATAATGCAATCAAAATATCAAAGAGAATCAAAGATTCAAAGAAAGGAGCAAAATCCCATTCAATGGGAGGGTAGAGAGAGAAACTATGTCTCAATCAATATATTCAATATTCTTAATAATCAAAAGCTCCCAAAATGAGAGAAAACTCACCTTTTTATAGACTCAAGACTCTACTAACCCTAAAGACACTAAAATGACTCAAGTACCCTAAAGCTACTGCATCATTGTAGGCCTTTTTCATGGCTATGCTAGATAGAATGATTGTAAATTAAGTATGTTTCAATGAATATAGTAATAGACGATTACATAGATAAGACTTGTGAATGAACCTAATTCTAAATGCATACATTGAAGAAGTCATCTGGATGCACATAGATAACATGTGGTGAATGTATTTAAATCTAAACTCATGTAACCAGGATGACCCTTGAACGACTGATGTTGCCCTTGAGTTGAGGAGCGTTGAGATTTAACCATTAAATCGATCCTTTTGAAGCAACAATGAGAAGACCTAAAACTGCGAAACTAATGAGAAGACCTAAAAATGCGAAACTTTTCATCTCTGTATTGGGTCCCTTGAATTTATTTGGTGTAACCAATTTCTGCCACCGATAGAGCAGAAATGCAGAATCATCCACTTCTTTTAGGAAGAAGGGCTTTTCATCATGACCCTGATGTTGTCGAAGAAAACCTCAAATTCAACTTTTGTCTTTATACCCATGCCACGTAAGCAATGCAATCAGGAATGCTTCCTGATTGTTGCTTCCATGAAAGTCTCCAACTTCAAGTTTAGCATCTCTGTCAATATCTGAATTAATTTTGGAACTCTTTAGAATCGATGGACCGTATATGGTGGAGGAACTCACCCAATAACTTTTTGGGTTGCGAATGAAGCTAGTTCTGATAAGTTGTTAAGAGTTTTTGAGTGTCTTTCTCGTAGAGGTAAAATCTTCAAAACATGGATTAATTGTGCATGGAAGTAAGTTCATTGGTTCTGACATTGGAAGTTGCACCGTCGTGGTATCCGAAGAATCCACCCATAAGTTATAGTTGAAGGTCGAGCCACATCCAGAACCATATCATGTGGCTAAGATTACTTAATACAAAGTTGAAGGTTGAGCAACAATGTCCTGTCACCTTCACCATTAAGAGCCTTAGAAGACTGTCATGAGTGATATTTGGTACTCAAGCTCTCCACATACTGTGGTAGAACATGGTCGTGGGCTCATGGGCTTCTGGCGGACAACATGTCAGCCGTGCTGACAATTACTCCTTTATGGATAGAAAGGGGAAGTATACTCTTGTGCTACAGATGCGCAAAATTGCAGAAAAGTGCTCTTCCAATTCAGTGAGCTTTTCGATAAGTTGGTATTTTAGGAGTTGCATCTAACTCGCTGGAGTGAGTTCTTTTTGACGTGGGGAATCCGTGAAATAGCTATGGAGTGGTTAGACAACTCTCATAGGCTTTGAAAGCCTAAACCAAAGGCTATGGGTAGCACGAGCATCAAGAAGTTCTTTTGGTCAAAAAACAACTGCCCATGGTAGTTGGTCGACGAGGGTATTGGGGTAGTTTCAAAAGATCCGATTCATGGCAGCAGTGGTCGTTCAAGGGTCAGCAGGATTCTAGTAGTTGCATAAATGCATTTAGACACATTAAATACACTAGAGGTTGGAGCACAAGCATCGCGTGTGCAAGTTGAATTTTGTGTATTTTGTCAAAATTTGATCAAACAAACGATAAGCGGGACGTCATAGTGCATGCTCTGTCAAAATTCAACATGCACACACATCACGTGTGCTCTGACCTCTAGGATTTTAACTTATTCAGCTATGCACTATTTATAATTAGCATCCCGTAATTATACTTTGCTGTTATCAAAATGGAATTAAATCATACCGAACCACTTTTTCTTAGTTGCCTTTAGTTCCTCAGGAAAAGAAAAAAATTGAATGCGAACAGATCAGTCGGGATTTGTAGGTGGTAAAGTAAGGATGACACAAAAAGTGAAAGAGTAGGTGGGAAAATAAAGATGGACACAAAAAATGCAGTACCTTCGAAACGAAAATTTGTCCTGTTTAGTCTCTGCACAACCTAAGAAGATTAGGAGGATGAACGTGATTGGTCAATGTACTCACGAGAGAGAGAGAGCACCATTGCCAGAAGAGAGCCATTGTCAGACTCATACCTCCGTAAAACAGATAAACCGCATGGCAGTTTTTTCTGTAAAAAGAATTTTGTGGGTGATGTGTGGGGTGAAGCAATTGGAGCAAAGTATATGTCCATCTTACCCCAAGCAGTTACTACATGGGAAGCTTTAAAAAAGGAAAACACTTTTGTGACGGGGCTTCACAAAAGTAATCACACAAAAAACGGCTCTCCCTTTATGTATTAGAATGCGAACAGATCAGACGAGGTTTGTAGGTGGTAAAATAAGGATGACACAAAAAGTGGAAGGAGTAGGTGGTAAAATAAAGATGGACACAAAAAGTGTAGTACCTTTGAAAAGGAAATATGTCCTTTAGTCTCTGCACAACCTAGGAAGATTAGGAGGATGAAAGTGATTGGTCAATGTACTTACATGAGAGAGAGAGAGAGAGAGAGAGAGAGAGAGAGAGAGAGAGAGAGAGAGA
>BPLS01000181.1:813369-837709 GCA_019656275.1 Rhododendron kiyosumense
TAAAGCTTCTACAACCTGCCTGATTCATTTAAGTTTAAATCCTGTATTAAGAAGGTTAACCTCTGTATTAAATTATCACTTCTGCATCATGTTGTACTCCTAATTGTAAAATCACAAAAGCTTATCTATCATATACTTTTCAACAGGTAATACATCATATTTCCTCCAATCCTTCTTATGACGTAATTGACCTAAGTTTTAAGAAATTATAATCAATTTTGTTGGGCCCTCTAACAAAATTGGTTATTTGTATCTTTCTGTTAAAGGTTTGAGCCAAAGAGAATTTTGGTCCTGTGAAAATTAAAATAATTGAGGTACTTTGATTTTGAATTTATGGCGATATGGCAATAGGGGAGGAAAGAAGAAAAAAAGAAACCATTATATGAAAGCCAGGTGATTTGAACAAAAAACATTAGGATGAAGAACCTGCCTCCCTTGGGAATGGATGTTCAGGCGAATGTTTATGTATATGTTACTTATAGCTACATGGGCCCCATGCTTCAAAACATATATGGGGGCCAAAGGTAGTTGACGTGCCGGTCTACCCTCACGCCTCTGGCGTGTGTGCCTGCTTGGCTTGCTTTTAAAAAATATCAACCCTAATTGTTGTATGCGCAGTCTCTTTAAGGAGGTGTTTGTTTTATGGTTTTGATTCGCTCTCTAAGTTGGTTAAGTAATTGGAAGTCGAAATACAACATTCATTGTTAATTTGCTTTTGGTTTCTGGCTTAGAAATTTTTTGCTTTTTGTTTCTTCAGAACTGTTCTGTCATTGCCCCCGATTATCAATGGTGCTCATTCTGCCATCACTTTGAAGACAACTAATGTTTTCATTGAGTGCACAGCCACTGATTTGACGAAGGCCAACGTGGTGTTAAATACAATGGTAACGCTAAAGTTAGAACTCCAATTTTTTTTTGTTATTTGTTAGTGTTGACCAGTGAGCGGATGTTATCTATATTTTTCTTTTATTTCTGAAGGTAACCATGTTTTCAACGTACTGCGAAAGAAAGTTTGAGGTTGAACCGGTTGAAGTAATTTATTCTGATGGCAGATCATATGTTTACCCTGATATATCTCTTTACCATATGGAAGTCCCTCTCTCTTACATCACTGATATAGTTGGAGTTCCCTTGGAAGAAAATGAGGTATCAAAGTTCCTGCTATTTTATTTTGTTCTATTTCTATTTGATTGTAAATGATCCTGAATTTCTCCATCATGGGTTGATCACATTGCCATTGATCACATATATGCTTGAGCATGTCAGTATTTGTTAATAAATTTGTTTAAAGGGGATCTTGGAGTAGTTCATTGTTCATTGCTTTGTGGGTTAGACATCATAATATATACGTAATGTAGAATTCATGTTGGCGTTCTTGATGAAATGCCATGTGTCATTTAAATGTTAGTGAGAATGCCACGTGGCTGCAGTTTTTAATTATTCCTTTGCTTCTTGAGCCACTCTTCTTCAATTATTATTCTATTGCCAATGTTATTTCCCTCCTCCAGACATCTATGTACCCTCCTCACTTACCTTCCTTCTACACTCACATTCATTCTCCATGGATACAAAGTTAGCTGGGGTACAGGTTTAACTGGCTGTATATAAATGCTCCTCACTATTTCCAGCCTTTTTGCTGTTTGTTTTCTCTTCTTCCTATGACCTTCCTTCGTAGTTGCTACCTCTTACGCGACTCTTTCATAATTGCATTTTCATGGGGTATTTATTTCCCCTTTTTTCTTCCCTCTCTAATGGAAGACAAAGTGGACTTCAAGATTGCCTGCCACTTTTTCTCCATTTCTTGGCAGTATCCCAAAGCGTTTCACTTTCTTCATCAAAGGGTCATTATATATTATATATATTACGTGTCTGTGAAGACGATGTGGTTACTTCTTTTTTCTTTTGTTCTGCTCTCCCTGTGTTCTGGTGATGGGCATGTTGGATATTAATTGCTTAGTTTGGTTGATGCTTCTAAGGTGTTTGATAGTGAACTTAAGTAATTTGGTTGATACTTGTAAGGAGTTTGGGCAGTCGTATGATTGTGTCATTGGCATATATGTCGACGACTATTGATTGGCGTAAGTTCATTATTATATAGCAAGCATAATGGCTTGCTACTGCAATTCTGGTCTGCCCAGATTGTTAGGTTATTTGTAACTCGTTGATGTACATTACCATGTTTTGGATTATAAAGGTTCATTAGCAAACAGAAGAAACTAACTGAGCGCCTTGCACAGGGAAAAACCTAGTGGTACCTTTCACCTTGTGGGCTTGAAAATTTAGGTTTTCTTTTTGATTTGGTACCATTGGTTCCACAGTGATATGCATTTTCCAGTTAAAATAAAGCTTTTCCATGCCACATTCTAGATGAGCATGTTCCTTCTTTCCTTCTAATTGTCCTTTGAATTTTTGTGCTGCGCGTTTATTGTCTCCTTATTATCATGAATGAAGGGATACCCCATTCAGATTTCTCTTGGACCTCTCCTATGCTTTCCACTGTCGTTCTTCTTTGATCATGTTTTTATTCTTTCTAAATGCCCGTGTTAATGATTAGGTTTGTTTAATTATATTGCAGTCAGAAGCTTTTTCTTTCTATTTGTTCCGTGAACACCCCTGCAAAATTTATTTTGCCTAGAAATCAAATAATTTAAGGAAACTGATTTTCACGCTCCACTTTTTACTGATGGCGCTCCAATTTTAACGTGAAGTTACTAGTAACTTTATGAACAAAGTGGAGCGCCGTCAGTAAAAAGTGGAGCATGAATATCAATTTCCTAATTTAAACACAATACCTGTTTCTTCCCTCAGGTTGCTAGTTTGTTGAATAAAATGCAATTGCATGCTGTGAAGTCCTTGTCGGAAGATAAAAGGTGCACTTTCACTGTATCTGTCCCTCCTACCAGAAGTGATATTCTTCATCCATGTGATGTAGCAGAGGTATGTGTATTTATATTTTAACCAGCAAAAGCATTAAAAGCAGTCAATGCATCACTAGGTGGATTGAACCTCACACGGCCTCTTCCTTCTTTGATAGGATGTTGCTATTGCTTATGGCTACAATGAAATTCCGAAGAGAATACCTGCATCTTTGAATCCTTTGCCCCTGAACCAATTCAGTGATATCATCAGATCAGAGGTATTGTGCGCTCGCACGTGCATGTTTAGGTTGTAATATGGTTTCTTTGTGGATAAGTGCTGCTTTTATTTATTTGTTAGTACCTTTACTCGGTGACCTGCCGTACAATGGGTATGCTACTGGGCCTCTATGTTGCATGGACGACTCTAAAAGTATGGTGCCTAAGTTGTACGAAGCAGGAGCAGGGGAGCGAGATGATATGGAAAAGCTTAGGTTGGGAGCGTCTATTGTAACTTTTTTGTCAGTCTAAAATGTTGTAACTTGTAAGTATCATGTTCTTGCTAAGTATGTGAGGAAATTGAGTTAATATTGTTGTAGTATCTTATGGTTACTTCATATTTTTTCTTTCTTGGTTGGTCTTCATTGGTTTCTTTTACAATTTGTCTACTTGAGAGGTTCTATGTTAGTTAGAAGTACGCTCCTTTCTCGATGGGAGCAAGGATTCTAAGAGATTCTGACTTGGGAGTGTGAGAGTGAGGTTCTAAGGTAGATTTGCCACCCTGATAGAAGGATCCTGTAGTTTCCCCATTTGGAGCTCGACAGTTAGGGAGGGGTATGAGACATGCATCCCACTTTTTTAGCTGGACATTTACCTAGGAAGCATATTCAATAATTCTATTTCTAGTGGATCTATGCTAAAACTTTCTTTATGTGAGAAATGCTCTAAAACACCTTGCAAACATCATTTACCCCAGAAAATAAGGAGATATACTGCAACCCTTAGATGTGTACTGGCACCTGACACCCATACCAAATCCTATATCAAGTTCCCCGTCCTCTACGGAAGACTTGTTTTACCTGTTCAAGTACTAGGTGATTGGAGAAATTGGGTTTTTGTTAGTTGGATGTGTGAGGCTTCTCATTTTGTTGTTGTACTTACTAGTGATAAAACCATAATTCTAGGCAAGATTGAGATATCAGATTTCCATTTTGGCTTTGTTCGGTTCCCATTTATTTTTAGTTTTAGTTTTGGAAACCAATTATTACCCTACTTCTTTCCCCAATCATTACCCTATTTCTTCAATTATTACTTTCTCATCTCTCTCTATCTCTCTCCAATCATTACCTCTATTTTCAATCATTACTCTATTTCTCTCTCCACCCACTACCAAAACTAAACTAAACTAAACTAAACTCCCAACCAAACACTACCTTTATCATTCTGTCAGTTACCTATGATTATTTCCATATGATGGTGTTATGATGCATTTATATGTCAGCCTTTCCTTTTGTGCTTAAGGAGCTATTTTTTGCTTGTTTAAATTATTAACTATCTGTAAATTTTGGTGCTTCTGCCAAGAAAGTGTTAGCTATCGGGTACCTCTGATATGGGATATTTGCTGTTTTATTTTGGTGGCAATATGTGGCATTATTTGGAGCTCCCCAGTTGTAGTTTCCAATTTCCTACCATTCAAATTTGTTTTCGAAGTTAAACTGTAGATGGAATCCAACTCTACATGTGTATATAAATGTATCTAAAAGACTATTGTCAATTCATTCCTAAAGTCTGACGTTGTATGAATCAGCTGTCTAGTTTTTAAGTACTCAGGTTCAATTGTCTTTTGTGGGTTTTTTCATAGCAAGTTGTCTCTGTTATTGGGACATCAGACATGCAATGCTGAAATCAGCGATTTGGTATCATGGACTACTTTTCTGATGTAGTCATACTTGTCAATTTGCAATCCTTTTTTGTTGTCGCCTTAAGAAGTAAATGTAGTTAGTATCATGCATTGCCTAATGAAAATCTAACAATCTATTTCTGTTTTCTTCTAAGCAATTACTTTGTGCCCGATGAAATTTTACCATCTGAAACTTCTTTGTTTTCAGATTGCAATGTGTGGGTTTACAGAGGTTTTGACATGGGTACTGTGCTCTTATAAAGAAGATTTTGCAATGCTGAATCGAAGAGATGACAAATCAACAGCAGTGATAATCGGAAATCCCCGTTCATCTGATTTTGAGGTTTGTTTGAATCTTGACTACTATGTGGAAGAAGACAAATTTACATCGTAAATGTTTGATAAAATACAAACCTCCTTGGGCATTTCTTGCATGATCGAATTGCTTTTTCCTTTTCCCTTGTGTCTTTTCCCTGTTTGATCCTTTCACTTTTTGCTTTCTAGATAACTTGTCACAAGACTCAACCATTGATTTGTAATTAGAACCTCAATTTTCTATCCCATTAATGTATATATATTTTCACGATGACCACAGAATAGTTATTTTGGTGTTGTTGATGGCTTTGAATGCTTAATGATTTGTCTCAGTTATATTAAGAGACTCAATTTAGAGGCCCCGCAACTCGAAAGCAATTGAGAGGCCCTGCAACTCAAATGGGACTGTGACCATAGAAGCGATTTCTCTTTTTTAGCTTTTCTAGTGTTCTTTTGACTGCAAGGTGGTTCAGCTTTTTCTTGTTTCTTTTTATTTTCAAATTTCTCTACAGAAATGCGACATTCTTTTTAAAAATTAGAACCCCATTTTCTTTCCTCATGTTGGATCACATTAAACAGGAAAGCAGGAAGTCCTTTATGAAAATAAATTAGCCACATAACAATGACATTGCGTGAGGCCTACAGCCAAATGTCCAAAATGTTACCCTTGATTTGCATCCTGGAGTCTATTTGAACGAGTCACAGCCAAGAAAGTATTGGTTGCTGGACCATTTGTGTTCCCAATAGCTAGGTAGGTAGACCACCAAGGTTTCTTATTTCGTCATCAGGCTGTTTGTTGCTTTGAGCATTTTAATTAGCTTGGAATGCATGTCTACTATGAAAAGCATCTTGTTGCCCTATCTCCCTCCCACTCTTGTGCGTCTGTGCAATTGTGTGTTTTAATTTTTTTTTCTTTCTAGTAGAAAGAATAACAAAAGATGCTAGTTATTCGGTTTGACCAAATCCGGTATCCTACATCTTTAAATTCATTCTGGCTCAAATTCCAGATAGTACCGGATGACGTATAAATTCATTTTTTTCTTCAATACCAGACGATATAGGTCAAATACTGGATGGTACCGGTCATACTGGACAGTACCAGACTATTTTTAAATTTATTTTTTGTTCAATATAATTATATTTTACATGTGGGTAAATAACACTAATAGTGATGAAATCCGAAACAGTACGCGGTATCTCACCGGTACCGGTACATATACCAATAGGAAAACCGGTACTATAGCCGGTACGTTATTCAGAATCTTGTTCTAGACAGCAGTTATACTTCCAACTCTTTTGTGTGTTTTCATGCGAGGTAAACTTCATGTAGCAGTCTCTTAGTAATCACAATTTTCCCTGATTTAACGATCTGCCATGGTATATTAATACTTTTGGCCAAATTTGCTTGCCATATCGATTGTCACATCTAAAGTGCGACAACTAGAATGACTCAATTTTCTTATCTACTCAATTTCATTTCTACAGGTTGTACGGACAAGTCTGATGCCTGGTATGTTGAAAACTATTGGGCACAATAAAGACCATCCAAAGCCTATAAAGGTATTTTTGTAAAATCTTTAAATCGGACATTGTGTATCCACTTTTGAGTAATTTTTTCCCCTAGTTATGAACTTTCACCATGTGGGCGGAGTGGCCAAGTGTTAAGATTGAAATTTGGGGGCCATTTCTCCTCATTTTTACAGATATTCTCTGTCAGATGATTTTATCCCCCCATTGATACAACTATAAGTGTATTTTGAATGTAATTGTCGCCATGAACTTTGTTCTAGTGTTAGAACTTAGAATGGCTACTCTGCTAGACTTGAGCATGACTCTTAAACCCTTAACGTGTACTGAGGTAGTTATTGTCGGTTAGTGATTTTAGGAGGTTCTTTAATAACAAGGACTTCTTCTCCTCTTCTTTCTTCCTTTTGTCCGCTTCTTATTTCTCTTGGGATAAGGTGCTGCTGTGGTTTAGTAGTGGAGGGAATTCCCTTCCTAGCAGAATAGAACTGATAGATCCTTATCTGCATGCAGCATGATGCAATTTACCGGTGCAAGCTTAGAGTTGGTCAATAGAAGTTTGATAATTTCAAACCGAAGTAGTTCTGTAGCAGTTATTCAACTCAGTATTGGTTGATTGCTTTAGTGAGCACAAGATGATCAAAACTCACAGCGCCAGAAATTGTCCCGAAATCTTTTTGTGTTTACCTTTTGTTTTTGCGTTGATTTTCTAGCGGAAAACTGTGGTTTGCAGATATTTGAAGTGGGTGATATCGTGCTGCTGGATGAGACGAAAGATGTTGGTGCGGCGAATCGTCGCCAACTTGCAGCTTTATATTGTGGTGCTACCTCAGGATTCGAGGTATAAATGTCTGTTGTGCTTTGTTGATTTGCCTAGTCTTTACCTGCTGGAAATAATTGTTGGAGAGTTTCAGGTCTGAGAAGGATGGTTTTGTTTTGTGCAACTTAATTTTGTTATTCTTTCTTTTTTATTATCTGCTTAGATTCTTGATTTAGAGTCTATAGGAAGTATGATGGAACCTACAGATTTTCCTTGTCATCTCCTTTATCTCAATATGGGAATTCAACAGGAAGAACACTACTCTTAAGTACTTGATTCGTTTCGCCAAGCCAATGTTAAATAGAGTGTAGCAACTTGATTAGGCTGATGTATCGATGTTAAGATGGACGTGAGATGATACCGCAGTTCGCCATCTATAGTATGGTTGTTAAACTGGATGCGGAAGACTACGAATGTGACGTTACCATTTCTGATTCATCTCCGGATGCTTACACACTGCAAAGGAAGAACTTAATTAGGGCCTGCTCTGCCAATGTAAGGAAGTTTTGCAATTGATGATACCATTAGTGCTCATGGAGTCGAGAAATGGGCTAGTTAAGAAATAACAAATGATAAGGTAGACAAACTTCCTAAAAGGGATACAAAGAGCCTAGCTCTCATATAATCGCCTCTTGAAATGATAAAGCTGGCTATGGAAGACCCTAGCCACCTATTCATGATATAAGGCACATCACAACCCCCTAATTTCAACTATAGATTTATTAAGTGAACTACTAGTAATAAAATGGACTGCATTAGGACTCCTCTGAGGAGAACTTGTCCTGAAGTGGAAGTAGAATGTGTTAAAGCATCCAACTCCAAACCAATTGGCAAAGAGTGGAGAGGCTGCCTAGGCTCATATACTAGTTTTGGAGGAGATAATTAACCGATGTGAGACAAATCCCAACATTTCCCCGCACGTGCGACCACCGATTCGCACGTGGATAGGTCAACAAAGGATCCGGAACACAGATCGCAATGAAACAAAGTGTAACTCTGGCACAGACAAAGGGGAAAAGCCTTCGAAAGCCTAGCTTTGATACCAAATTAAAGCATCCAACTCCAAACCAATTGACAGAGTGGAGAGGCCGCCCAGGCTCATATACTAGTTTTGGAGGAGATAATTAACCGATGTGGGACAAATCCCAACAGAATGTATATCATTGCCAAAACAATGTCGCAATGCAACTGGGTGGTCTTGGTATGTCATTACATTTCGTCGCCTACAAAACACCTCAACTAGGTATCCCACTTTGAAAAGAAGCTCTCTCTTGTGAACATCAACCGCGACTTTGCTCATGCCTCTTTATAATCAAGTTATGAAGAAAAAAAATACTTCATGCAAACTCCTAAAAGAAACCAAGAACGATCCACTTTGGATGTTGAAACGTCACCACACCAAATCCCAAACTAGCTTGATTGAAGACCATACCAAAAGGATCTAGCTCTGATGCAATATAAGGACCAACATCTTATACATCTTGGACCAAAGAAAACTTGGGAATCAAGTGTTGAGAGCAACCTTCAACCTCAAAGTCATGCACCAGCGCAACCTAAGGAGAGGCATATTGCACGTTTTGCTCCTAGGAAAACTTGGTAGTCAAAGTATTCAACACAGCCTCAATCTCAAAGTCATGACTTTCCTCTTCTCCCTAACTTTTCTCCAAAAGTTCTCCTTTAAGCTTTCCTTGATCATCTAATAATACCTCTTAATATTCCGGTATTCATATGGCGCCTCTTATATTATATTATTCATGTTGACAAAACGATGCAAAGGACATGCATTACTCTAGTTTCTACATGTAGTTGTATCAACAACTATCTTCGGAGTGTATTCTGTAAAGCGAAGTCCCACATCGCTTGGGTACCAAAGTAATATGAAGTATATAAGCGTGAGGACACCCTCACTTCAATAACTAGCTTTTGGGGTGACTTCTACCCAAGACCGTGTTACATGGTTTCAGAGTCGGGTATGCCAAGGATGGGTAGGGTGCGTGTCCCTGGCCTACACGCTGCAGGTGTTGCCGAGTGAGCACGCTGGGCATGAGGGAGGGTGTGAAGCAAAGTCTCACATCGCTTGGGTACCAAATTAATACTCCCTCCGTCCCAATTTGTTCCGCCTACTTTGACTTTCACGAACTTTAAGAAAACATTCTACTTACATTGACTTTTGATCAATTTTACCATTTTACCCTTTTGAGAAAATATTACTAAAATTTTGTAAAAAAAAATAATTGAACTCACCAAATCAAAAGTACCCTCCTGTCATGTCATGAAAGGAATGGAGGCAAATTCAATGTGTTTGCCAGCTGCCAATTGCTCTATATTCCTTTAACAATGTTTAAAATTTGAATTTGGGAGGGAGAAAATATCTCCTTAAATGAGGGGTAAAATGGTAATCTGGACATCTAAAAATGGAAAGTTTTGAAATAAGCATATCATTTTGGGACATCCCAAAAAGGAATAAGGGCGGAACAAATTGGGACGGAGGGAGTATGAAGAATATAAGTGTGAGGGCACCCTCACTTTAATAACTAGCTTTTGGGGTGAGTTCTACCCAAGACCGTGTTACATATTCAGTGTTTGTTCTCTTCCAGTGAGCTAGCTTCCCATCCGTGGCATTTTTTCGATAATCTTTTCAGCATTTGAAACAGCAGTTCTATTATTCGTCTCTGGTTGAAGGAATGCTGACTTTATGGTAACAGTAATGCAGTGATTAAGTTTCTGAGGTAGGTTACTCTATAGTTGGGAAATTTGAATGGCGGGAAACAAATGCAGATTTGATAATGCCAAGTTGAATTTGAAACAAACTCGGAAAAGTATAATCCTTTAGTTAGAGGTATATTTAAAATTGATAGCTCTCCTTCTCTTATCTTTCCATGATAACCTTGTTGCCAATGTTTTCATATCCCTACCGTGCAACCAAAAATGCCAAAGATCAAAGTGGTGAAATGGTGTAAACCAAACTGGGCTTTCCTGAAATTTGATTGTGATGGCTGTAGTAGAGGTAATCCAGGCTTTGGGGGTGGTGGAGGTATAGTGCGGGACTTTCAAGTTCATACTATTTCGCCCAAAACTAGGATAATTTTTTCAAGTTTTTCTGTGGAAGTTTAAGCAATCTAGTTCGAGGGAAAACCTTTACTTGGATATGGGGATCTCATCCTTCAAGATTGAATCTGATTCTAGAATTCTTGTGGAGTGTTTAGATAATGTTAAATCTCATCCTTGATATTTAGTTGATAACATTGTTTCTATCCAGTGTATGATATTGGTTATCGATCATAGAACACACTAAGAATTGTTACGTAAGGATCCATCAATTCTTTCATTTTTGTGGTCTTTTCTCTAGCTATTGGCTAGGAGAGAGGTAAGTCTTTTACGAGCCCCTCTCATATGTCCCCTATTCTTTTTACGGACAAAAGTCAGTAGTGTTTGAAAGTAGAATAGTTAGATTAACACCTTAGAAGAGGAGTTGAGCCACTGACCTCTTTTCTCCTAACACCTAAGTGCACTCCCGATGTCTTTGGTGTTTCTACATAACTTGTGCCGTGGGGATCAAAGGAGGATCGGGATCAAAGGAGGATCATGAAATGGAGGTTTGAGCTCAAGGGTCCGTTGGAAAGTCTTGAGTCCCCATCCAGGGGTTAGTCCTTAGACTAGTCTTAGAGAGAGAGGGAGACCGTTGGCTGAAGAACAACTTCTCGGTCTTCGCGATATATCTATGACCCGACATCCATACGGTTCTCAAGGTCCCATGATACCAAACCCGACATATCTCTGACCTCAAGTCCAACACCTTTCCTCTGCAAATTAGGCCTCCATCCTAATATATCACACTTTCTCTTATAGGAGTAACCTATGGCCTCACAGGCCTGCGACCTTCAAACGACCAGTCATTGGACTTGGGGTGTCTGCAGGTTGGTTTGGATTGGGTTCAACCTTAACCTGACCTTTGCTTGTCAACTGACCCGACACTCTCGGGTTGCCAAAATTTCAACTGGTGTGAGGGAGATGAAGGTGCCATTGATAGCAGGGAGGGGGAGAGAGAGAGAGAGAGAGAGAGAGAGAGAGAGAGAGAGACGCTCATTCAATACCCTTTGGATAACAACTAAAGCATTATCTCTTTGTGATCTCAATAGCCAATGCATGCTTGCCACGTGGACTATCCAGCTAGTATATGGCATCCTCTGTCGGCTCAAGTTCAGTGGTTTTCCTTGTGCTCTATCCGATGGCTGACCAACAAATTAAAAATTCCAGACTTCTTGGACCTGCTGACTGATTGCTCTTTCGCAACCGTATGTTCGTCAGTTTTCTGCTCGGGTCAATTGGATTAGTCGGATCTTTGCTCACCCCTATTGAGGACCTTCCACGTGTCCTCCATCCAATTGGACTTCAGGCCATCTCTCACGTATAAGAAGGTACCCCTTTCCATTATCCAAGACATTACGCATCATGTCTCTTGCTTGCAAAGCCTTTGCCCAGAGCATTACTTGGTGTATCCACTGCCACCCTCTCTCTCTCTCTCTGATCTACCTTGGGCTCTCTCCCCCTCCACCTCTGTTAGCCTGAGCCTTCAGCATCTTGCATCTCGTTGATATCCTGGATCACCCTCAGGGCTCCTTAACCGAAGGTTTAGCTCACAAAGGTCAATATCTTGGATATTTCTCATATAGAAGAGGTTTGCCAGTTATTTATTGGCAAATGTACTTCGAAATCATTGAGATCTTTCTTATTTTCCGAGTCTTTGGTCAACTTTATGTTATTGCTTTTTTACATTACAAGTTATGGCAATTTTCTGTTAGTCACGTGCAATTGAAAGCTTTTACTCTGCTTTTACTGTCCCTACACAATTTATACATCAACTATCGCCGCTTCTTGTTATCAAGATAATAACAATTGTTTTATCAATTGTAAAAAAGACTATTCATTGTTTTCCACACGTATGTCCGCCCCAAAAAGAATGGGCTTCTTCTTAACCTGCAGATATCATTTTTATATCCTTGTTTACTTCAGTCCTTTTGGTAATAGGATCATGCAAACTCAATTATTTTGGGTGACATCTGATTGTCACATCAACTATTTTAAGTTTGAAACTTTTGTTTGCAGCTTATTCATGGTTTGGTCGACAGAGTTATGGAAGCAATTGGGTGTCAATTTGTACAATCTGGGGATAATGCAGGCTACTATTTGGAACGTGCAGATGTAAGTGCTAGTTCTTGTATGCATTCTTTTGCAAATGATCCGGTGACTCAAGGAAATCTTTCTGTCTTGCTATAAATGAAGGAGCCAGAGTTTCTACCTGGTAGACAAGCAAGCATCATTTACAAAGGGAAGCGCATAGGTGCATTTGGCATCGTGCATCCAGAGGTATGCATAGTACCACTTGAGTTAACTTTTTTGGAAATTAAATGACTTGATTAAACCTTTTTTGGTATGGAAAGCATATTTTGATCAAAGATGACATATACTTTGAAGTGTGTGCATAAAGTTGGTTTCTCATTTGTGACATCAGGTTTTTTTTTTTTAATGGCATGCAATAGTTCTCCACTTGAAGTGGGATTTTTTTTTTCTTTTGATAAGTAAATATATAAAACGAGGAGGCCACAAACAAAAAGGCCCTAATCTATGCACAATCATGAGAATGGAAAATCTCAAACCAATCTAAAATTGGTGCAGAGAGGGATTACATTCTCCCTTGGCCCAACTATGCAAGCTATTCACCAAAAAAAAAATTTAATTTAAGGATGGGCTTTTCGATCCCTGCAAAACTTATTGAATTTCTTTCACGCCATATAGACCACATCAAACAAAGAAGAACCATTGACCAAACGCGCTTCCTTCTCTTTCCCACTCTAGCACCTCTCCAAGCAATTAATGATTCACGGACATTTCTCGTCATAGCCCACAACACCCCGAACCAAGAAAACACCAATGTCCACAACTCCCATGCTACCAGGCAATGAATGAGTTTGTGATTAACGTCTCCATCTCCCTTTTAGGTGGGGATTTTTTGTCATTGGAGCATAGCATATGTTCCCTTCTTTCACTTTCCAGAACAATAGCTTGAAATTTGGAATAAAGTGCAAGGGTGGTGATAATGCCATGATGATTACTTTCCTTAATGCCATGACATTCATAGCCCTCTGACACTTATACCCTTGAATTGTTTACCCACTGTATAGAGTAGGGTTTGGAAAATCTCTCTCCTCTTTCTGAACGATCTTTGAATCACCCAATATCGTTGTAGATGAATTCTAATATAAAAAAATATTGTCGTTGGCGATTTTTGAATGAAGGGATTACAACACCATCTGTGAACCCATCACTCAAGCTGTTCAATTTAATCCGTATAGGTTTACCCAATAAAAGAGTTGTGACTGATTTGGGAAATAAATCAAACATGGAGTATAGAGAATAAAGAGGATCATTTCTTGATGTTGCAGAGGGGCATCTGGTGGTGATAGCTTGGTGGGTCATTTTTTCGGGGGTTGGTTGTTGCCGGTTGGTGAAATCAAGGAAAGAGAATCAGAAGTAGATGGAGGATTAAGGAGAAATAGGTTTGTTCTTAGCCTCCGCTAGAGAGATGCACTCACCCAAGGGTAAAACTGAGAGATCGCTGTCGTGGCATTTAACACAGTCCTAAATGCATTACCAAAAAGGGTTGTAAACGATTGGCAGTTTTAGGGCTGTTCAGAACTATTCACATTAGGGGCTCATCTGCCATACCTACTCTTCCATCCTGCAATTCCAATTGAAGTTCTAGCTATCAAGTGTTCACAACTTCTAGGATTGATAAAAGCTATTTGCAAATACAGTTGGACAGCCTAATATAGCCAGCTCATCCTTCCCCGCACTTGGATTGAGCAAAATATGCATACATGGATTCCAGTTCATGTATTAGATCTTTCAATGGCTCTTAATAACTCGACCATTCTTGTTTATATGCTTTGATGCTCTCTGCTTGTCCCTGTACTGTGATCTATATTATAAGGAACTTTAGTACACAACGTTGGAATATAAGTGATTTAATTGGGTACCAATTTCAATCACCCACAAGGATAATCATGCTAACTTAATCTTCTTTTCTGCTGCCTTCAGGTATTAAACAACTTTGACATTCCTGATGCATGCTCATTTGTGGAACTTAACATTGAGGGTTTCTAACAGAGTCAAGTCTCATAGTGTCAGATGTAAGTTCCTCTTATCATTTGGCAAAATTATTGCAGCCAATATTATCTATTATATTATATTCCTTTTCTAATTTCTATCATTTCCCTATCAAGTCCTGATTTGCGAATGCCACCGGAGTTTTCTATGCTCAAATATGTTGTTTGCATATACAGGTATCGATTTTTGAAGCTGCTTTGCCTGAAGTTGCTTTGTTAAATGAATTTATAGCTGTTCAGCTGTCTGATTAATAGTTTCCTTGGCTTCCCTGCTCAGCAAATACTTGGGAACCTATATTTGGGTATACCCTGGATCAGAATCTCATTGGAGAGTTTGCTCACATTTAGAATGATTCTTGATCTTCCATTTGTCTCTAGTCATTTAATAGTTTTGATCATGACGGGAGTTATTGTGGAACCTTTCCTAAGAAAAGGGCTTTCTTAGTATTTGCATACTCAGCTGTTCATACTAGATTTATCTATGGCTATGCTCTTTTATTAGCACTGGAAACATTTATTTATGCGCTTCTCTTTTCTATCGTATTTATTTTTTTAGCTAAAGAAGCCATACACCGTAATGGCATCTTTGGTTTTGATGATTAGTGAATTACGTTGACCATCATTGAGCTTTTGTGAATTAATGTTTTCTTATCTCAACCATCAAAGGCTATATAGAAGATAGCTAAGCAAGTCCGCAATGCAATTGACCTCAATTTCTCGATGGACCAACCTGGTATGCTAGCTTGTACTAGCTAGGAATGCGTATGAAAATCCAGTCCCAAGGCCCCGGACAAGGTAAAAGCACATAAGAAATCTCATGAGATTCTAATGATAAATTCAATTTAAAAAATGACATGCTAGAGCGTTCCCTTCATGAATATCATGGAATACGATGTCTTTGATAGAGCTTTCGTGGATATAACAGAATATGATGTCTTTGATAAAGCTCAATAGGAGAAAAGGATTCATTTTGCCGACCCTAGTTCATTGGAAGTTAAGACTTCATTTGGTTTGGTTTAGTTCCTTGGAATTTTTTTGACCGAAGATAAATTGCATTAATATAAAATAAGAAAGTACATTCATACCGATCATACACACATAAGCATAATGCAAGGACTGCTTGATCTGTTGCTTCATCATCAATATAGACTTTAAGGCATTAGTCTTTGTTGTAATAGCATGCAGTACGAAGGCAGGTGAAACTTTAATGGTGAAGCTTTAATAAAGTGCCATGTGACTGCATAGTAATAACCAATTATGTGCATACTGTTTGTATGATGTAATTACCATTGTCCATATTCTCTCCTTATGCCTATAAAGGGAGGGCTTCGCTTATTGTAATGAATCAAGTCAGTTGAAGTAATACTTATAACCCCATACAACAAAAAACACAATGCAACAGCAAGTTGCACGCCTTACTTACGTACGACTTAAAGATATTGGACTAAGACCTCTTGCCAAAAATGGATAGCGCAAATGCATTTTTTGATCAAAATGGGATCCATTTATGGGGTGATGTGTAGTGATTAGTTTTGAGAGTAAATGGGTGCTCCAATACACTGGCTAAAATTGACTCATTTTAATTAAATAAAAAATAAATCTTAATAATATAATTGGATTCATCGCTCTCTATAAGTAAAAATGACCATACTTAGTGAGTGAGTTTATAGACTCGTTTAGCTAACACATTTAGCTAACAGAAAGGATATTGGTACGTTGCAGAGATTTGCAGATATCAAATCTGTACGAGCGTGCACAGATTAGTTTTAGACCCGTTTTTGGCCCAAAATATGATTAGAGCAACTTATTTTGTTTAAAATACTTAGTTTGTGGTTCTTACAAAAAATTAGCTCAATCCAATATCGGCAAGGTGTTACAAAACATCCAATTTTGCTTTAAAATTTAGGCATGAATTTTGGGACAAAGTTGGATGTTTTATAAATGCCCTTACCGATATCGAATTGGGCTGATTTTTGGTAAAGGCCATAAATAAAGTATTTTGAACAAAATGAGAGGCTCCGATCATTTTTTTGTGACCCCAAACAGGTCTAAAATAGGTCTTTGCGCGCTGGTACACATTTGATAGTCGAATTGGGCTGATTTTTGGTAAAGACCATAAATAAAGTATTTTAAACAAAATGAGTGGCTCTGATAATTTTTTTTGTGACCTTAAACGGGTCTAAAATAGGTCTTTGTGCGTTGGTACATATTTGATATTTGTACAATAAAATTGCTGTTTAGCTAATCCATTGGCGCAGTTTTTTTCACACCCCCACTAGCTAAAGATTTAGCCACCCACCTTAATGAGTAACTTATTGAATTTATTGGAGATGCTCTAATGTGCACAGTTGAATTTTCCATCCCAGTTAGTTGGAGTTGTGAGTCTTTTGATTCATTCTCTCTTTTTAGAGTGAATGTCTCTGTTAGCTGGAGTTGTGAGTCTTGTGACTCATACACATCTTTGTAGAGTGAATATAACTTGTACGATAAGCTATGGTACAAGTTCTCATGGTGGTGTACCCTAATGTATCATTTAAATTGCAAGTTTGTCATTCTTCATCTTCCCTCTCTCTTTTGTCATTCTATTTCTCATCTTCTTCTTTCATCACAAAATCCACTATTCTCATCTTCTTCCTTCGTTTCAGAACCCACTAATTACATTTCCAACATGTTGAAGCTGTAATTGAGCCTAGTAAACCCCAGTTGAGACGTAATAATAATTGAACCAAACCAAGTTCAAATATCTTAAACAATGTACATCGCCAACATTGCAAAAGTTTAACATGGAACCCAAGATCACCAATTCAAGCTTTAATCATCAATTCAAACTCTCTTTGTTTGATTAAGGAATCCCATTGATAAGTTGCCCAACTATATCAAGAGGTATACAGTATATGTGTGGAATATATGAATACACATCTATGACCATATTATCATCACATCAATAAAAGAACCACCAATTGGGTGAGTGCTGATCTTAAAGAAAGGAAGTGAGGTATGAGACGGGTTGGAGGCAAATTATATGAGGTAATAATCGACAAGTTTGTACCATAATTTTCTCTTTTAAGTGTAGATTGAATCGATTGTATAGTGTAGTAACTCAATAAATTGTTAAACTGTATATCTCACCTTTTTAAATTACCCCATAAACTACAAACCTTACACTTGACTATCTTAAACTATCTAAACCCTTCAACTTGATCCCTTATTAGTCTTCAGTTGTTTAATAACCATAAAAGAACTTAGAATTGTTTCTAATTGTAATTTTCTTCATCAACATGGCGAGAATATTGAGAATGTTATACACATCAAACAAAATCAAAGATCAAATCATTGTCTGGATTGCGTTCTTCCACTCACCCCGTCCATCGACCTCTCTTAATTTTATCCAATTATCACCTCTCTATACTCTTGCATCATTGAGGAGTTAACTATTATTCCAAAGACCAGTGGTTAAGTCTAGGATCGTCCATGGGAGTCAAAAGTTGAGTTGCGGTACTTTCAATTTATATTTTTTAATTCAATTTTGAAAAAGATAAAGGTTAGATTTATGAAGACAGAAGAGAGAGGGGACTAGGGTTTTGATTCCACATTCCCCTTGCGATATAATTGTAATAAAATCTAGGGTAATTATTCAATATAAAACAATAAGATTGTCGCTAGGGCTTGCAATCTCTATCGACAATGTCAAAAGGGTTCACAAGACTCATACACCGTAAATGCTATCTCAGCATAGCGCGGATTGTCTCACTGGATTTAACCAATGGCATGACCTGTCTAACGCAGTATAACCTATCTCAGAGACTATCCCGGAGAAGTGAAAACTATTGTATGACGGTGCTTGATATTTAGAATACAAACACAGTAGATGAATAAGGAAAATATGTTATTTCATAAAAATTATGAATCATCCCCAAAAGTCATACAATTAATTGTTGAACAAAACCCTAAAAATTAAACGATTACATTACTCAAAGAAAGTTTCCTCGTTACCCTAGCCAAAAGATTTAGCCATTCATTGTGGAGATGGAAGTTGCGAAGTTGATGGTGTTGCTCTTTATTTTTCCTCCGTTCTCCATTGTGATTTTGCGGCTCTCGGTTTGTGCGTGTAGAAGATGATTCTAAAACAAAACCCTTGCTAACCCTTTTTATAATAGCCAACAATTCGACATCCACCGTAGGTAGCCCCATTCTTTACTACCGCCCTTGCTTTTCTTTGCAGCCTCCTGCCTGCAACTTAAAATCCAATTTAGCTTTATTTTGATTGTCTTAACAAAGACAACTTTGTTTGGATTGTACAAAAGAGAATAGATAAATTTTGAAATTGAAAAAGTCCTCACTAAATTACAATTTTTTTTGTACTAGTATGTGTAAAAAGAATTTCAAGATTGGAGATATTTTTATGGGATTAAAACTATAAAAGTGTTATTTATATAGTTTTTCAATTGGGAAAGGATAGCGGCTAAAGTAGAACTTGGAATAGAATTTGTTCAAGACAACAGTGTTTTAGATGATTTACCCAAAAAAAAAAAATAGTGTTTTAGAATTAAAACATACTTGTAATTTGAGAAGAAATTATTGAATTTAGAAAAAACTTTTATAAAATCAACCCGTGTATGTAATATTTGAATTCTCTTAAAGGGTTACCTATTTTAAATATTTCGTCACTAAAAAAAAAAAAAAGGTGTCCAAATGCACTCTTCTTTAGTTCTAATGAAAACACTAATTGTCACACTTTACCTGAGGCTAAGAGTATATGGGGGTGTGAACACTTTGAAGTTTAGGAGGTGTCTTTTAAAAGTCACTAATTTAGGAGGTGCCTTTTAAAAGTCACTCAAAATACAGGGGCAACTATAATATTCCACTTTGTTGTGTTATCAATTCATTCATTGAGATGTTTACAAAATCGTATTTTATTTTTTAAATTAACTGCGTATAACTGTATGTTGTAAAAGTAAGTGTTTTTAGTTTCTAGAAGTTTTTTTTTTCTTTTGAGGAGTTATAGGAGCATGAAGCTAGATTCAAAAATTTAAAATCAAAATGATAATGTTTATGTACATGTATTTGTATCTATGTGTATGTGTATGTGTGGGAGAAGAAGAAGATGTGGTTAATAAGGTCGATTTACAAGTTTGGCTACCATATGTTTGTGTGCATATTGATCCAACAACCATATTGATCTTGTGATGACAGTGTTCGGACTAAATTAGCTCAATTTTTGGCAAATGATTGTATGCGGGCGTGCTAGAAAAGAATACAAGTCATTCCTTTTCAGATTAACTCATTTCAGATTAACTCAGAAATAGCTAACCTAATCAAGCAATTGTGATTATCCGTTCGATTCCTCAATGAAGAGGATTTTTCTAAAAGGTATCAATCAAACTGAATCGACACACTTCAAACAGAGAAATCAGAAAAGATAACTGAATATAAGCAAGCTTGAATTCAATCGAAAGCAAGCTTATATACGATTACTTTTGGGATTTCAACAAGAAAAAGACAGAATAATGTAAGATAACTTGAATTTAATCAAAAGCAAATTTACATTCAAATAAGTCTTCAAACTTGCAAAATATTAAGCTACAACTACTTTAACTATAACTACTTCGAACTAATTCCTAAGTCCTAAAACTACTTTAGATCTCTGAGCAATCATTTTGTATGGATTGTCAGATGATGATTTGTCAGGGGCTTTCTTCTTCAGTTGCTTCTTCAATTTATAGGCAATGGGGTTTGCCCATAATTCTTGTTCTCCACGTTTTCTTTGAGCGCCCAAGTCTTTATTCAAATTTGATTTGAAAAGCTTGAACGGTTGCAATTGCTTTTGAACTGCTTGTTGACTTGATCTTTTCAGTACCTTCCACTTCCCATGTTTGCTGCTGTAAATCGTGGCTAAGCACGTTGATAGTGGGCTCCTATTCTTACGGAACAAGGGTTAGTGCTTCAAAATAGGTTTCACAAATAGATGTGAATAAGTATAACTGATTCCTCCCTTGAGATATCTCCATATGACATCATTCGATGATTAATGAGCTAATAAACTGTTATACTTAATTCTTCTCTTGACATCTGTTATTAATTACTTTGATTTCTGCTTTATGACTAAACGTGATCGTTTTCAATCTAAACGATACCGTATAGTACTAAAATAACATTATAACTGATGATTAATGAGTTAATAAACTGTTATACTTAATTCTTCTCTTGACATCTGTTATTAATTACTTTGATTTCTGCTTTATGACTAAACGTGATCGTTTCCAATCTAAACGATACCGTATAGTACTAAAATAACATTATAACTAAACCCATCAATCTCATGCATCTTAGGTGTAATTATAACGTGTTTAGATTGATCCACACATTGTTTAGTGCCACGCGTAATTTTCTTATTGGGTAGTATATTTTTGGATGTAAACAGACACGCATAGATTAGACAATAAAAAAAAAATTTCTATGAGGTGGAATTACTTCAACTCCCGCAACACAAACATTGGTTGAAAGGTTTTTCTGTATGAACTCGATGGACCTGATTGTTGCAAAAATCCGATTTGTTTCCGACATTTTGGACTGAACTCAATTAAGCCCTATGATCATCTGTTGTATTCTCTTATTTTTCAATCATGTATCCAAGCGTGGACTCAATATGCGATCTCTGTGCTCTCTCTCTCAGCCTAACTTTATGTATTCAATTGTTGGAGACCTAGAAAATATGACGATATATTTATAGGGCCAAGGTAGGAACCTAAAGAGAAATATATTTAGGCTTCTTGTGCAAATGAGAAATCCTAATCCTCCTAGGGTTATATTTCTTATTTCACGATATAATTCACACCACTACATAGTTATAATTGCACTTCCGCTCTTATCGCATAAATATTTTGAGCTCCATATTATTAAATATTTATTAATCTCACTGCGTTAAAATTATAGAATCCGTTGATTTAATTAAGGTGCCGATGAATTATATTTAATCAACATCTACAAAGTTCTTTGAAATTGTTCACTTAACTTATTCGATATGTTGAAAATAAATACCCACCTGCAGGTAATCGAAAGTTATAAAGCTTTCTCAATGAGGTACCATCAATCTTCTTCCAAGATGTGGATTTCATTAATAATTAAGAGCTATCATACGTGTAGTGTTGTGACCCAACTCACTGAGACTATTTATCCTAAAAAAGATCTAACCCTCCAATGAATCAAAGTCAACAACATTAAATGTGAGTTCCTATTAATTATCTTTGGATTAAGGGCATAAGCATTTATAATAACTATGAGAACTTAATTATCTCATAAAGTTAGTACGGTACGGAGTCAATTACCCTAATGCGGTCCGTTTAATACATACAAAGTGTATTAGCACAATAAGTTAGAACTCATTCAGTTCCCCACAGTCAAGATAGTCCTACTAGCAAACAACGAGTGTACAATCTTGTTTCTTAACTAGCCATGATTGGCAATTCCAGCGACTAAGTTTGTCAGATTGCCACATTTGTCATGAAAACAGACAAAAGAGGAAACTGGCCATGGCAAAAGTGGCCATACGCTAATTTTGATATCACGCACTAGACATAGAGATGATAGAAAAAAGGGGCACTATGAAATAGCAGACCGCTAACAAACTGAGATGCTTCTCTAACATAAATCAAGTCCAATCTAACCAAAGTTTCTACAAACACAATGAGAACCACATCTTTTGTCCTCAAGAATTTGAGATGTTGTCATGGCTAAGGAAGGGGTCACTTTGCTATCACTTGGAACAAGAAGATAATGCACCAAGAGGCAAATAAATAAGGCAATGTAACGGTGTCTTTGATAGACAACGTCATAGGGATCACCAACAAGATGGAATCAATCAATGAAACGAAGAATGTTGAACTCACCATGATGAAAGAACAAAACAACATCGGAATAGCTTAGGCCTAACAAAGTTTGGAATGTCCAAGAAAGGTAGGAATGACTATGGACCTCCAAGAACGATACTCCAAGAGAGCATGAAACTCCTCAATGTTAGGGCAAAGTTCTTCATATCCAAAGCAGAAGACATTAAACGGGTAGTGCACATCAAGATTGCATGATGGATCGTGACATCTCAAAGAGAGAACAAGGCATTGAGGCTAACAGATTTGAAGTTTACCTAGTCGACACTTTTAAATTCAATCATCCAAAGTCGAAGGCCACTCGTAAAGACGTAAGCCATGGTTGAGAACTTGGAAGAATCAACTATGGTAAACTTATGAAAATTTGCTTTGCCAATTGCTGAAACCAAAAGCAATCTGGAATTAAACTCTTATGGGAGAATCTCCCAACGGTAGTGGAGTCACAGAAGCTTTAAAGAAAGTAACGTATGCAACATTGCACATAACGTACGTCACATCAAACTAAAGTACGCCACATCCAAACCCAGAAAAGGTGGCATGGATCCTTGCAAACTATTCATAAATTGCATGGTCATAACCAACCATTTTGTTTTCTCAAATCTGGAGTCTGTACATTTTCAATTAGTTGTACATGACATAAACTAGTTCAATTGTAGCAGACAACACTAACTTTTTTTTTTTTTGCAGTTCTAACAGCAAAAGGGCTTCCTTTGTTTTGGTCTAAAACCATTCCGTATTGGGGCATCATCAAGCTCTGCAGTACCACAAGCAAGTTATATATATTTCTGAGCTATCCGAACACAATAAGAGTTAAGAAAGCACAAAAGGAGTAACCTATGCATGCATCCAAGTAATAGTATGGCAAAAGTATAAGTCCTACACCTAGGGGCACAATGATCCCATCCCAAAAATTGACAAATAAATAGTAAACTGTATGAAAATGTACGAACATGTACTAATTAAATGGGCACGCAAGCCCCAAAACTATACATTAGGCACACAAGTCTAGGGTCACACTGAACATGTCCATGTGGACTGTCCTCATATCTTTGATGAAGACTTGTATCATAGAATACTACGAAATTCTTGACAAAGAGGGACAACTGTAGACACCTCATTTATGACTACCAGATAAAATCCTAAAGCCAATGTTTCGGACATCTCTTCGATGACGAAAAAGTCACCTTAAGAGTAATTGGATCGATTATGAACTTTTTAAATTCAAAGGAATTCAACACATTAGGTCTTAGGGTATATGGCTACCTTAGAGTAAATCAAGAAAATTCGTTGGCTTAGTCAAAAGTAGCACATGTAAGTTCAAATGGTACGTACTCAATGTTTGACTTTTCAACTCTCATACACTGCATATAGCAAGTAATCTATCGGTTGGGGACAGGTTGCACACAACAAATCTTGTGTCTACATCATTATATTTGAAAACGTTGCTATAACTGCGAGCACAACATTTGTACGTGGGTAGCAAGACCATAATAGCTAGAAATGTTTAGATCAATAGGAAATGACTCAATTTGGCTATAAAAAGGGGCCTTTGCCTCATTGTTTTAGATAGAGAAAAAAGTGTAGAGATTTTGGTAAGAATGTTATATAAAAATTTTAGTTGAAAGAAGAGTTTTTGTGAGGAAACTATGGAGAAATCCTTGAATACATACTCTCTACTACCCACTCACACAAACACACGCACGCTCACTTGAGTCACTTGAACAAGCCTAAATGATGGTTTTCATGATTCTCAATCCTATATACCTCAGGCGCAAAGGCCTGTCTTTGGTACGTGGACCAAGTGATGAGTCGTTCGACCTATATATATATATATATATATATATATATATATATATATATATATATATATATATATA
>BPLS01000181.1:837719-849115 GCA_019656275.1 Rhododendron kiyosumense
AAGAAAGCACCAAGTGGCATGTCCCTGATAGCGACACATACTTAGAAACCTCTTCCTCGATTGACTTAGGTTTGAAATTGCAAAAAAAAAGAATGGAGATAGAGGAAAAAAAGGTGGGTATGCAGTGTAGCATGAAGTGTAGTTAAGGTATTTTTTTCTTAAAGAAAATTGAGAAAATGTGAGTAGTTAATATGTTATCCAAGTCAATTGGGGCATTTAAAGGCGCAAGATCATTGGGGCATTTTCCATACAAGCATGCAACATCAATGCAAAATAGAAAACGCAAAATATATTAAAAAATATATAAATGTACATGTACAATTTTCTGAAGAGTCGTCTGTTGTTGCGCCCAATAATTTTTCCTTATTCAGTTCTTATTTGACAACAAAGATTAGGAGTTCCATGTGGAATTGCTGTTTACTGACACTACGAAAATAAAATATTTATTGTTGCCACTATGCAACAAGTTTTGGTGAGTCGGATCACACTTTTAAGTTATTGGTGAGGGAGATAACATAACATAACATAATTTGAAGAAGAAATAACGACATAAGTACAACTCTTTCATTTATTAAGGGCGAAAATCCGTAATTGTTTGGCTCACGTTCTTACGTGTTCTAAGAAAATCTAGATATGCATTCTTCATTGCAATTTTTCATGACTTGTCTTGAAGAGTTGTTTGATTACTAAAAATGAGCTCAAAGAAAGCGAGAGAATTACACCACATGTTTAATATTTGATTTGCAAAGTTAAGATAATATGCTACCTATTCTTCTCTTGACCTTTTTTTGTAGAGAAATCATAAAATATGCGAGCGCCAAGTGTAAACATCGTAATTTGGCTCAGCAGATGTTTAAGTCTAGCTTTAGGCGAATCCTAGTGTTGAAATTAATGATTTTTGTATGCTTTGATTGAGAATGTGAAGGTATGATTAAACAATGATGTACCTAAGATTGTTGAAATGTCTGTAGAGTATGTTAATAAGCTTGAGAAGCATCTTTAGTTTGTCTGCATGCCGATCGCCACTTCTATATGTGGCGATAACTTGTTCTGTGTGCCTATCGCTAGACAAACAGTTGGTCGTCATTCCCTTTGTCTATCGCTCCTAGGCCTTTGGTCCAGAACCATGCTCGCTACTCCTTCATCCGTTGATCGCTATATTGTCTGGTGACTGATTCTCCTTTTGGCGATTGATGTTCTTGTCTTTTCTGCAAAAAGCTTTTAGAAGTCAGATAACTATTCGAAGAAATTGAATCTCTTTCAACCTCTTCTTCATCAGATCGATAGCAAGTTGTTACTCAAGCTACAACTCTTTTTGATAGAGTTCAACCCCCAATTAACTTTTATTTTTTAGTTTAATTAACTCTCGTAGACCCTATATATAGAAGCCTTCACCTTTGAATTCAATACAGTCTTTCATGCTTCTACATTCTCTGATACATTCACCCTTACATATTGTAGACACCCAATTCTGGACTATCCGGATTAGTTTATTTACGGTATTTGATTCTCCAATGATGATTAAGGTCAAGGACATCCCGAGATTATTGGTGTGTTTGAGCCTTGAGCGTCCCGAACCTTATTCAAACCTTGTCGAACTCCACCCTTCAAGCCAGAACCAAATGGCCTTAGCAAAACCCAATTTGCTTACGCCAGTGCCATGCTGGCGTGTGCTGGTAAACTGTCACGTGTCAGTCATCGATCGTTGACTCAGTTTCCACTAGCGCACGCAGGTATGGTTCAAGCGTACACCGATCAAAACCAGTCAAATACCACTATTCAAGCACATGCACCAGACTTTTATGGCCACCCCAGTATGATGAACAGCCCCCTGATGTTACAAATCTGTAGGGTCATTTCCCTCTCTCTCCTACATCTTCCATCAACTAGTCCCATGCATTTAATGCATGAGAGGCTCTCTCTCAAGGCTAACCAGCCCTAACCAGCCTGGTTGCTGCTCCCTCTCAGTCATCCCTTGCCTATATATACCCCATTTGCATTTATATGCAAGGGGTTACTACCATAAAAGCTCTCAAGCTCTCCCTCTCCTTTTTGGGCTCTTTGCTCCCTTCTTTCATTCATTGAAAGAGTAAACAATAGACACCTCTCCACACACCACAACACCCTTTTCACTCATCATCTCACCCATCAAACCTCAAGTTCAAAGCTCAAACTCATTATCAAAACTCAATCCAAAGGTATACCACCTTTGTATTTCTTTCTGTTCTGACCCCTGAGGGGAGCTGGCAGGGTCAAGGCTAGTAATCAATACCAGTCTTGGCTTTAATGCTAGCAAGGTTTCAAAGGTCGTGTGTAGTGATCAATGGCGCACGCCAGTAACAGTAAGCTGTACGCCAGTAATGGTAGTATGTGCACTACTGGCGTGGGGATCATTGGTCAGTTGTTCTTTGCTTTTCTTTCTCTTTTATTACCTTGCTGTATGATAAGAACCAATTTACTGTTTTCTGTATTCTAGAACTGCTTAACTGTAGTGTTCAATATCTACTTTTGTTTGCTTTAGAAGGCCTCTGGGATCTTTCTGATCATGTTCCAAAGCCCAGATGATGCAAAGCCAAGCACTGGACAAGAGGTATAACTGGCGTACAGTCTCAAATGACTGGCGTACGACAGTTATATCAAGGTTCAGTGGCTGGCACTTGTATGTTAGTTTAGTCTCGGCCTCTTGTTATTCCTTCACACTGTTTATAGGGTGTTCTATTTATTTTTTATGGTTTGAAGTCATTTCATTTGCCTGTATCTGTATATATCTTATTGTATTGATCGTGTGGTTTGTCCTGGGTGTGCACTGGTCCTTTCCAGAGCCTAGAGGGTTGAAAACAGGAACTGTGAGTTTGCGACAACTGGAGTACGCCAGTAAGATAGTGGCATGCGCAGGTTTTGCTGGCATGCAGTGGCCTAGCCAGTGCATGCTGGTGTGTTGCCTACACACATCCTTTCGGATCAGCGTACTCCAGCTTGCTTAAATTGCTTATACAAGTGCTTGTTCTCAATTTATGCTCATTGCTTCAATAAATCATCTATGTCATTTTGCCATATAAATGCAACTTGCTATAGCTTTAACCCCCTTTAACTGTTCCGCCGCCCTAACTGACTAAAAATGATTAATGAGAGAAAAATGCAAATATTTTATAAAAATACTTGAGTCGAGACCGATCTCCGAATTGGGCAAGAGCGGTGCCTTAAAACCTTTCCCCTCTCGTAACCTGACTCCCGAACCTCAGATATTGAAGGTGACGACGGTCCAATCTACAAGCCTTTTTTTAAAAAAAAATCAAGCAACGTAGTAAGCGTTTCAAGTTCCATTCCTTGGGTATTTCACCTCTAAAATCCGAGTGGCGACTCTGAATCGAAGCGTTTCGCCGCGTTTTTCCAAAAAAGGGCCGCACTCAAAATTTTTCGTAAACAAAATTCTCCGGGGCGCATGCCCACAGTGGCGACTTTGCTGAGGACTCATTGCGTTGATTGATATTTGGAAATTAATACATAAATGAACAATCTTTTCAAAAGTCTGTCAAAACAGTACGCTCTGTGCTGCTGAAGAACGGAGTGGTAACGTAACAGGATTTCATATCCGACCAATTCGAACTGGGGCTTTTTACTATTGTTCACTTGTGTAGTTTTCTCCAAGTATTAATTAATAAAAGTGAGACAAACTTCAAAAGGCATTTTTCAAAGCATTGCGTTTCTCTCTCATTCAATCATTCTTTGGCATTCTCCATTTGCATTAATGTTGGCTAGCCCCGATGAGGTGTTTTGGGTAACCGGCATAGTTTACTGGAGCCCGGGGTCCTCGAATGCCCAACAACCTTGGACGATGATGAGTCGTAATACCGTTCGACCGTTGCAACGGGAGGTATATCGCGACTCTAGTCAGAGGAACCCCTTTAAACCAAAACTGGTCTCTTCATGCGTACAAAGCACTAGAGCCTTCCAACCTAGAACAAGAACCCGTAAGGTAGGATTACTTGCATCTAGCCCCATAAACTGTCTATGTGTTACTGCTTTCCCTATCGCATGCCTGTACATACATTCATGCCATTTCGCATAGGAGCATGCTAGGGCAGCTTTTAGATTGTCTCTTGTCGAGTTTGTCTTGTGCCTATTAGGACGTTGCCTTGGCCCGGTGATGAGTCGTGCATCTGATGTTGCACGTTATCAAATTTTCAAATCCTCAATCAATGAGACTTTGGGAAATCAAAACCCTCTAAACCCTTGTCTGACGCCCAATCAAGGTTTCAAATAAAAAGCTAGGAACAACAGAGAGAATGTCGTGATGCTTACACCACTCAGGTTAAAAGTACTAATCACTCACACCGTTCAGGCTTCGGCATAGTGCTGCTTACGCCATTTTGGTTCCGGTATCATGCCATCCACACCGAGTTATTCCGAACTCCAACATTGAAACTTCGAGAAGGGAACAGTCAAATGCTTAGACTATTTTGACATCTCTTAGTGTTAGTCGATTCAATCAAGGATACACCACCGAAAAGAAAATCTGAGGATTTTGGGCACCGTCCGAATGTCATGAGACGGTCTCTCTCTAGTTCTAGAGTCTAGGAGGACACCGACGACGTTGACATGCACATTCTCCATACTTTCAAATTCTTTTAAATAAAATTGCTGCAGGCTATCACTGAGCTTTTATACTTTGCTGTCTAACTGTTGCATCATCATGGGAAGCTCTAAAATCAAGAGCCAAACCTACAGGGGAATGTCCACTGGGTCTGCCTGAGGATTTGATTGGGGGTTTGTTTTTCAGTCAGTCACAACGGAAGCTCTGGCATGCACTTTGTCAATGGAAGATTCACCGTTGACTACCCCGCACGAATCACCTCCGTCCACGCCGTCTCCACCTGCATCACCAAAGTTGGTCAAGACAGAAGTGCTAGACATGGCTGATGTCCCACCTCCGGACCTTGCCACTATTTTGGCGGATCTCCAACTCAACCTGGCTATCATGTAGCAAAGGGCTGACCAGGCTAATAATTCCATGGCCACTTTGTGATCCTTAATTGAGGAACGGCTCCTCGCAAGCAGGGGAGGCGGTGAAAGGCACGAACGCCAGCCCGCGGCCGAAGAACTTCCTCTAGTCGAGATTCCTACCCCGAATCCGGAAATGGTTGCACTGATTGCCAAGATGGCAAAGCTCAAAGAAACGGTTTCCAAGGCTGAAAAGATTGGTGCTGGGGGTTTGGACATAGATCGGCTCTGCCCATTTCCAAATGCCAAGCTGTCAGAAAGGTTCAAAATGCCGAATTTTGCAAGGTTCGTTGGGACGGGTGATCCCAAGACTCATCTGCTGGCTTATCATGGTGCGATGAAATTGCATGGGGTTGAAGAGGATGCGATGGCTCAACTGTTCCCGCAAACGCTCTCTGGTTCAGCCTTCTAGTGGTTCTTATCTCTGGATATTTCGAAGCGAAGGACGTGGGAAGATATCGGTGCAGCCTTTAATGCTCAGTACAACTACAACGCGCAGCTTAAAATGACCACTTGAAAGTTGGAATCAACCAAGATGCACGCAAAAGAGCCTTTTATGGATTTTATCAAGAGATAGAGGGGTAAGGCAGCTCTAATGACCGATCGCCCAAGTGAGAAGGACTAGATCTGCATCATATCCCGTAATCTGCAGCCTGATTTTGCCAAGAATCTTGTGCTTATCCAAGAAGCTAGTTTCGAGATGTTCTTTGACTCTGGCCTTGCTATCGAGGAGGCTCTCCAAACTGGTGTTTTGCCAAGAACTGAGTCCTCTTCCTCTGCTTCAGCTCCAAAGTCCAAGCCTAGTGCTTATACTGGGAATAGCATTGCACTGTTTGGCAGCAATTGTTAGAAGTGTTTATTAGAGAGAGTGGGTTTGTCCCACATCGTCTATCTTATGTACGTTTAACTCTCCAGAGTAATATAAATAAAGGTATATGTGTAAGGGGTTCATTAACACCCTATACACTTTTCTTCATCTCTAATAACATGGTATCAGAGCCTAACTTTAACCCTAATCCTAAACCACCACAATCCTAATACACCACCATCTTAACCTTAATCCTAAACCATCACAACCCTAGCCTCTGTCTTAACCCTAACCCTAATCCTAATTCACCGGTTACTGTTCCCGCATACTGTTCATAGATTACTGTTCACCGCCGGTACTGTTCACCGATTACTGTTTCACCGTCGTTTCTGTTCATCATGCATTCATCGCCTTTACTGTTACTGTTCATCACTGTTTCGGCGACCATCTTCATGCATTGACACGCATCACCAGGCCTTGTTTTCTCGTCTTTGCAATTTTTGTTGATGTTTCTCTCGTTCTGGTAACTATTTTCTATGCTGTTCTTGTCAAGTTTCTCCGTCATGTGATGGACTGGTGGTTGTGAAGAATATGTTTTGTTGGGGTTGTTAATATTGGGTATCTATCCAGTCTGGTGACCAGTTCGATGTTTGTATATTAGTTGATTTTGTTGATCAATAGTTATTGGTATTCTATTTGGTTGGTATTGCTTTGGTTGCGTACTAGTTATTTGCTAGTTATTGGTTGTTGCCCCTCTATTGTTTGGTAGAATGTCTGAGAAGAAGGATTCTGATTCTGGTACTATTTCTAGCTCTAGTTCTACTCTTGTTGGTAGTTTATCGAGTGGTTCTTGATCTCGCGAAAGGCGCCTTATTACCTCCACATCATTAAATGGGGGCAATTATGTTCTTTGGGCTAAAGCTATTGAGATATATTATATGGGTCAGTCTCTTTTTTGACTGATGAGCCTCTTGCTACTGCTGAACCCACATATAGAGCATGGAAAGCTGTTGATGCCCGTGTTCGTTCAGAGTTATGGAATAGTGTGATGGAACAGGTTGCTAGTACGCTGATGTTCTGTGATACAGCTAGAGAGGTGTGGACACAGGCACAAGAGTTGTGTTCAGGTGTCAACAATCTCCGTCGCACATATGATCTTCATCAGTCTTTCTTTAATATATCTCAGGGTGGTGATTCTTTTGAGGATTATTATGCTAAGTTTTGGCGCATTTGTAATAAATTGGATATATGTGAGCCACTTATTGCTGATATTCAGGTTATCCGGTGCCAGCGTGTACGCATGAGGGTTACTCATTTTTTATTTGGTGCATCATCCCCTTTTGGCTCTGTGGGTAATCAGATTTTGGGAAATCGTGACTTACCTCCACTCAGCGAAGTATTTAATCATCTCCGGCAGTCATTGTCTACTTCTGCACCGACTTCTGGTCGTTTTGCTTTGTCTTCCACTATTTCTGACAGCTCTGTTCTCTTTTTCAACCATGGTCGCGGTCGTGGACGTGATTCTGGATTTAGTAGTCGTGGCCGCGATTATAGGGTGAGTGGTCGTGGCTTTGGCGGCCGTGATTCTGGGTTTAAAGGTCGTGGTCGTGACTCTGGAGGCCGTAGTTTTGGTCGTGGTCATGGCTTTGGTGGCCGTGACTCTGTTTTGATAATCGTGGGGGTCGCATATCAGGGGGAGGTGCCAACAGTCGCGGTTGTGATTCGAGATTTTGTACTCATTATTAGGGATCAAATCATACGATGGAGTTCTTTTATAAGCGAGATACTGAACAGTTTACTCAATCCTCTGCCAATGTGGCTATTTCAGCTGAGTTGTACCAGCGTTTTATGTCATTTCAGGCTACGACAGGATCCTCTACTGCTACGCTTGCTCAGACCGGTTCATTCATTGCTTGTGTTGCCTCATCTTCTTCCTCTCCTTGGGTTATTGACTCAGGAGCCACATATCATATTATTGGTACATTTGCTTTCTTTGATCAACAACTGGTTGGTAGAACATCTCATGTCACCTTAGCCGATGGCTCTACCACTATTGTTACTGGCTTCAGTTTAGTTCCTATCATTTCCTCTTTTACTTTATCATCTGTATTATAGGTTCCTCGTTTCCCGTTTAATCTTATGTCTGTGAGCTGTCTTACAAAATCTGTAAATTGTTCTGTCACATTTCTTCCTCATGGCTATGTTTTTCAGGATCTTAAGACGGGGAGGAAGATTGGTGAGGTCATTGAGTGTAACGCCCCTATTTTTAGGTACGTTAAGGAAATAATTTATTACAGAAATAAAGTGAGTCACTGCTCATTATTACAACACGGCTCTCATAAGAGCATTTGAAATACAAAAGGGAACTAAGGTTCCTATTCTACGGCTCAGCTTGTTCCTCCAACCTAGCGAGTTTTTCGGCTCCGAACGCCTCCAAGGTGAATAGTTCGCCCTGTTCGTCTATCAAGTCTGACATATTATACCGGCGTCGCCACCCATATAATATGCCAGGGTCACCAAAAAGGCAACACCATGAGCTACGGAGGCTCAATAGTAAAATCCTACCTACTAGCATCGATTTCCACATGATAAGTACATAAGCAGTGATAAAAAGACCATAGTGCTAACACATTCACATTTGCTTTGTAACTACCGTTGGCGTTGACTCATCGTGAACCATATCGTTATTACCCTTTTCAAAAACACATTTTTAACTCACCCAACCTCGGTTCCGTCGTTCCGGGTTCCTGAGTATCCTCACAATGTTTCCGCCGCACTGGGTTCCCATTGGCACACATTGCATTGGCTCCGTACCGCGGATAACCAAGCTACTCATCCAACCTCGGTTCCGCCATTCCGGTCTCCCGAGTATCCTCACAATGGTTCCGCCGCACCGGGTTCCCATTGGCACACACACACACCCACACAACTCACATAATACCCTCGAAATGGTCATTATGTAGTGTCAAAAATATTTTCCAACCGGAAAAACACAACTTCCTTGTTAAACACACCCTAGGTGCCATGTTTCTAATTTTCTTGGTTTTTCGTGTCTCGTTCTCATGCAAGACTCCGCGTGTGAGACTTTACATACAACATGCATTCAATCAAGTTTCGAAATAGTACAACAAGATCATCTAGGCTACATAGCATGCTTGAATTTCATAAACGACATAATCATACATTTCTACTTTTTTATCTACGATCAAGTAACTTCTTAAACTTTAGAAAAAATAAGTAGAGATTCAAAGTAGCAAGATTAAAACTACTTATAGAAAATAAAGTAAGGATTTAACTACTTAAAAATAGTAAGATTGAACTACCGTTCTTCTAGGCGGTGTCGGCTATGGAAGATTGGTCGTCGGTTTTGAAATCGGCGGCGTAATGGCCCTCGGATTGCTTCGAAAGGAAAAGATTTGTATTTCTTTTCCTAGAAACAATTTCCTAAGCTTCACTAAACTACTTTAAGGATCGATGGGTGGTATTGGAAGTGGTTTGATGGTTTCGCTCAAGAACACTCAAGAACAAAGAAATTTTTGAACTTAGAACAAGGATACTTGAATTTCTAGAGAGAAGGAAGAGCTATTGCTTTGAGGTGTGAGTTTGAAGCATAGAATGGCCTTCTATTTATAGGCAAAAGGGCTCCCCCTCTCCTCATATGGCCGGCCCTCTCTCTCTCCTCCATTCCCCAATTTTTAATTCAAATCAAATCCAACTTTGATGGAAGATCAAGGTAGAATCCTAGGGTTGCATGGCTAGGGTTTGTACTAGATTTGATTCTTGAATCAATTGAATGGTGGAGATGAGAATTGTACAAGATCTAAGGGTTTAACAATTGAAAGGTATACAAAGGAGTACAATGGAGTTAAGATTTTTGGTTGGAAGAATAACAATTCAAAGATTTGGAGTACAATGGAAGTTCAATGGACAAGTACAAGCAAATCTCCCTCCTCCTTTCTCCTCCCAACCGGCCCCCCTCTCTCCCTCTCTCTCTCACGGCTCTCTCCCCTCTCTCTCCCTCTCACTCTCTTGCTAAGTACAATATATAGACATACATGTGTTATATTGCAAGGAAAAGAAATAAAAAAAAGTAGTTCTTTTTGGTACTTAAGATCAAAAGTAGCCTTTAAGTATAGATTTCCTATGAAACTAACCAATTTATCACATGGTACTAAGGGTATTAGTTTAGTCTACCAAGTACTAGATATATATATATATATACACTAGTATACACATGTACAATGGGTGGTTAGAATCCCCATTAAAGAATAATAAAGGGTACTTTGGGAATATTAGTACCATGTACTTTTGAATTAAAATATTAAGTACTATGCCACATGGCTTAAGAAAAAGATTAGTTTAATAATCCCATGGTACCTTGAAAGATTCACCCTTTTATCCAATGGGTAAAAATTCCCATAACTTCTATTATCCAATGGATAATAGTTATTAGGTCACTTTTAATATTAAAATAATCAAAAAGTACTTTAAAGTAAGTATACTTTTAATATAAACAAATGGAATTCTATTATCCAATGGGTAATAGTTTTCCTAACAATCATTGTCCAATGGACAAAGAATAAAACTAAATTGATTAAAAGAAAAAGAATCAAAAGGGTCAAAAGTTCCAATGAGGGGCAAAACGATCATTTTACGGTGACTAGAAGACTTCCTAGTTAAGTTTCCCTAACCGGATGGTTAAAAGCTAACTAGACTTGCTAAATAAGACTAAAGCGCAAGAAATGAAATTAGAAGGGCTAAAGTGCAATTATGACAAATTACAGGAATTAAAGTAATTCAAGCAATTAAAATTAATAACTCGAATAATAATAAATAACTTTTTATTCATTGAAATTCAGAGTTATTACATTGAGCGAGGTGGCCTATATTACTTGACTGTTTCTCAGCCTGTAGCTCTTCAAACATTAGAGTCTCCATACCAACAGCATTGTCGTCTTGGTCATCCCTCTCTCTAGAGTTTGAAGCACCTCATGCCCTCCTGTCGTTCCATTAATAAGTTGGTTTGTGAGGTGTGGGCTACGTGCCCCGGAAAAATCCCCCGTCTGTATTTTTGTATTTTTTTGGGTTTACAAAAGGGGAAATTGTATGGTTCGTTTGAGAGTCGCCACCCGGGTTTTGAAAAGGATTAACCCCGAGAAACCGTTTATTTGAAAAAAATGTGACTCTTTTGCCTTTTGAAAAAGGTTTTGGTCTAAAAACAGAGAGTTTTGGGGTTCGGGAGCCAGGTTACGAAGGAGGAAGGTTTTATTTAGAAAAGCACCCCCCCTCGCCCGATAAATCGGTCTCTACTAATATTTGTGGGATTTGAAAATCATTTTATTGCTTAACTTTTTAAGGCCACACAAACAGATATAGCACATAAATAATTTAAATTGAAGTAAGTATAAACAGGAAACGGTCATAGCAGGAATATGAACATTTAATCGCAAAAGATAAATAAACAACATTCTGTTCCACGCAAAACTTCCACCGCACGGCAGATAGGTGTGCCGTACGGCACTGGTCCTTGTGGTTAGCAGTTTAAGACGAAAAGTTTTAGTACGTACAGACCAAAAACATAAAAGCA
>BPLS01000181.1:849515-860218 GCA_019656275.1 Rhododendron kiyosumense
CCACATATTTTGGTACACTGTCTTGTATGAATACAATAATACAATAATCGTGTGCATCTACTACCTTATATCTGTGTGTATATTCATATATGTATGTGTGTATATATATATATATATGTATATATCACGTCAAGATATTGTAATAGCATGTTTGTGATGGATCGAGTACTGATAAGGGATTCTAGCGTCTCGAAAGTCATGGCATTGTGTTTGCCACAGTTTATGCATTTACTTTTGGTTGACAACAGTTTTTGAAGTATTGATTCTGAAAAATTACAATTTTGATCCTTAATCAAATTCTGCAAATCTAAAATTCGATAAGCACCATTTTAATTGACGAGAAAGCCATATCAAGGGGTCATTATTCAATACTCCTGGGGTACCGGAAACCATCACCAAGTTTTGTTGGATATTCTTCAAGTCCAAGCAGACCAATGCGTTTGAACAGATAATGAGGTAGGGTTATATAAGGATTCTTTTCTGTCCTTATATGTTTGTATGTTCCTTTATGTGTTTTTTTTTTATGTTTTTATGTGTTTGTTTTGCTTATTACAATTCTGATGGGGTGATTCTGGTTTAGAGTGAACCGTTAGCTAGGTGGGGGCGTTTTTTTTAGGGTTTGTGCACATTGGATTTAGACTAAAACGCGTAAGGACTAAATAGTTTGTAAAGATTAAGAATGGCAATGGGGCAGGGCGGGTTTTGATATACTCGACCCCGACCCTAAAATTTCCAAACTCCCCAGACCCCGCCCTGAAACCCGACCAAGTCATCATTATGGTGCTCGGCCGAGGTGAGAAAATACTTAGAAAAAATTCTGAGAAATTCAAGTTCAAAGAAATCTCAAACCGACCAAACTGTTGTACTAATATTGAAACATGCACTAAGTACTCTGAGAAATTGAAATAACCGAGCTGAAACTTGGCTGTACATAGGATAGTTGTGGCTGAAGCCGAGACAAAAACATAAAAAGAAAAGATAGATAAAGCCAAGGTAACAAACTCGCTTTTACAATAAGTGGTTGAAGCCGACGTTCCTACATGTAAGCTTTCTTCAGGTTTTGGGAATTCCATGGGTTGGTGACAAGTTTGCCATCCGTATCCTCCAACACATAGGCCCCTTCTCCGGCAACCCGACCAACTCTAAATGGGCCTTCCCAATTGGGGTTGACCTTAGTCTTCTTGCTGGCCTGAACGACCTTTCTCCAGACTAGGTTGTTAGGTTTGAAAGTTTTGACCCAAACGTTGCGATTAAGTTTTTCTCAAAAGAAGAAATACTGGCCCCACTTTTTTAGTTGCCAAAGGAAGCATTGTCAAGTGTCAACCCTCAGAAAGAGGAATTAATTGCCATGTGCATCTCATGACTATCCTTTAGAAATTTCTTTACCTCAATCAAAACCCAAAACAAACGCCAAAAAACTGAAAAGATCGAGGAAGAGAGTGTGGTAGCAATTTTTTTTCTCAAACATTTTACTTAATTTTCATGACTTTTTTTTTCCTGTAAATCACTGTACATGTAAACGTCAAACAAAGTAAAATAATCTAGTAGTATTCTTCTCAAATAATATAAAAAAAAACATACCGACTTGTTTTTGCACTATATATTTAAATGAAAATAACCTATAATGTTCACCCTCTTTCTTCTTATGCTATCTTCTGAATAGAATCATATTTACATGTTACAAACTAAATAATTATAGAACAAAAGTGACAATAATATGACTACTTGAAATATTTGCAATCCTACTTATCCAGTTGTGTTGTGAGGTGGCTTGTCCCTCTGAATCGATGGTTTCTCTTTATTATCGGAGTCTGTTTTGTAGCCCTTAGGCATTATTCGACGTTAAAAAAAAAAAATCTATGTTGTGAGGTCAACTTATCCAATTGCGTTGTAAGATGGCTAAAGTTACCCTAGCTCGCTCTTTTTCTGGGTGAGAACGAGTGTGAGCGTGACGAGAGAGAGAAAAGATTCAAACATTTTATTCCCAAAATGAATCATACAGTTCAAGTTCAAGTTGAAGTTACGTACAAATCATAGAAAAGACATGAATGAATCAGACTCAAACATTTGTGCATTTAGGAGGGGATGAAGGACCGTTGAAATAGTTGACAGCCAAAGATCCTAAAAAGTCCTCCACTTTGTAAATTTTGATGTCGAATTTGGCTTTAATCCATAGAGTTACTCTTATTTTCACCAAGGGGCGAAGGCTTTTCAAAGTAGGTATCATCAAACTTGAGCATGCACTAAACCATATGTTTGGCCAAATCTTATTGTGTTTTACCTGACTTTTCTTTTCCTAACAAATGGAATAGAAACTCCTAATGTTATAGGCCCCAGTAGAGAGATTTAAAATTTTGCATCTTAAATTATTTTTTTAAATGTAAGCACAGTATGTAGGTATTATTATGTGCATCCACCTTTTAAATGTATATTAATTATGGTTAATGTTGTTGAAGTATAAACTAAATTTAGTATTTTAGTACAAAAAATTAAGTCCGAACAAGACCAATTGACGACTCTAATTGACGAAACCCAAATATGGAGATATTATTGAAGAAGACATAAATATCTAGTTTTTAGAAATTTGAAAATGTCTAGCTCTAGAAACTCTAAAATATCCTTGTAAAAATCTAAAGTTTTTGGTGTGAATTAGTCACATGAGAAATTATACAATTATCTCAAAATTTATCTTCTTTGTACTAGAACCTTTCATAGAGTAGTATAAATAGAAATGAGTTCAAGCTTAATACAAATACTCTATTTTCTTACTCTCATCTTCAATCTATCTTAAGAAACCCACCAGAAATCGAACTCAAAACGAAATCGCATACGCTTGTCTCGTTTTCTACTTTGGAAGAAATCACCCCCCATGCTTTCGATCACAAAACATGAATTCTCTCTTAACTCATTCAAACACGAAAAGTCTCTCTACCCATTCAACCCCAAAATCTCTCCCAACGAATTCCCATGAGGAAACAGATTTGTATCATACGATGCAACAAGGAATGGTATTTCTATCTAAATGTTTAAAACTAAGAGAATAGAAGCCAATTGCACTGCTTGCCAATTTTGGTCCGAATTTTTCTATTGTGCCCCCAGACACGCAGTGTTGTCCAGTTGGGTATAATTGTAATTTCGGCCAAACATCTTCTCTTGGACAGAAAATAGTTTTAGTTTAAAACTAACGGCCTGTTTGGCTGGGTCCTTAAGCCCCCGCATAAGCCTTTCCCCGATTACAACTCCTGGCCCCACTCTTTCTCCTGTGTTTGGGAGAGGAAAAAACTTCCTCGTTTTCTCTCGGATTTGGCCGACACCGGGATTGCTACTCCCCCTCCGCCCGGATTTGTAACGACAGGGGGTAATATGCGGGGTGATATAGGGAAGGCGAATGACTGTTTTGCCCTTAATCTCTCTTCCATCCAAACAGTTAGAGGAATTAGGGGAAAATAGAAAACGTATTACGGAGAGAAAGAGAGAGAGAGAGAGGGAGGGAGGAGGAGTGGTACCTCGCAGAGATTGTCGGCGTCAGAGAAGGAGGTCGGAGAAGGAGTAGTGATGATCGTAGCAAGAGACTTACGGCCGGAGTGGTGATGATCGACGGCAGCAGCGGCAGACGGATTACACGAGGTGTTGCAGAGGATGGGCTTGGGTAGGGGCGTGAGTGGGTTTGAGGTGTTGTGTGGAGTTAGATCTGTATTTACATACCCTGTAAATGATTGAGTGGATCCAATTACGTGTATAGACTTTAAAAATTACATATATTTTTAATTTCCAATTACGTGTGTGTACTAGGAATTGCCAGTGCCTGAAGGCACGGCGCATTTCGTTTTGAACACAGCTATTACGGAATTCATTTCAACAAATATTACTAAAATGCTATTTTCCTCCTCAATCCTTTTACATTATTTCCAAAAGAAAAACCATGTACAAACACACGGGGGTCATCCAGTTTAATGAAGCAAAGTAAAGAAAGGTAGTATCCTTTTTCCTTCTAAGGAACACGACTTAAACATAGCAATTGATGAAGCTAAAGCCAATTCTACGAAAGAAGCAAAATAAAAAAAGAGAACTGAACCAGCTTCCAAGGCGAAAGAACCAGAGCCAGAGGCATAGAAAATGGTTGCATTTGATCACACACCTATAAAAATGATCCACCGGTATAGGTAGTAGAGTCAAAAGATTTGGATAATTTCAATTATCCTTCTTGTGGCTTCCTCTTAGTCACTGTATCGATCAACAAAATATGAAAGTTAGAGAAGAAGCCTAAGCATAGAAATAACTAACTCCCTATATGCTTCATTTGTGATAAAAAGTAGTGACAAAAAGCATGTAAAAAAATTTAAAAAACTTGGCAAATCTTAATTCTCCGGTTAACCAATGCCTAAAGGCACAACACAAGGTAATCTTAATTCTCCAGTTAATCACTCATGAAAAAAATGCACGCCACCAGATTTCTTCAATTGCTAATAACAACAATCAATGGCACAAGCCAACTACTTGTTCATTGCATTCATGTACAAAATAATTCGCTCAAATCACAATAAATAAAATAGAGAAAACAAAGAGAGTCACGGTAGGATAACATAATTTCTCCATGTATAAACAAAAAATACTCACTCTATCGACTACAACCTTCCCAGACAATTAACAAAAAAGGAAAGAATTGAAACAGATGGAGTGATTGCAGCTTTAATTGTGTTCCAAATTGCACGCACCTGGAATTCAACCTTATGAGCTACCGTTAGCAATAGCATTTTCCTAATGTGAATATAAGAAGTTGAAAATATATGTACACACACAACACGCCTCTTCCCCTTAAGCTTCCTTGCACTGAGGAAAAAATAACTTTCTACCTAATTTTCACATTATACCCCATAGCGGTAAATCAATGTTTAAAAAGCATCCAATGCAGTTCAATGCGAAAGACAAAAAAAGTCATGCATCACATTCATGTTGCATGACTTCATTTTTTAGCACACTATATCCAACTCGACTCCTTCCAACATCTCCCAATTCCAAAACCCTTGTGAATTGCCCAAACCTATTACCATTTACAGCCTAATCCCGCACTACACATCTCAGCCCTCTACAGTCTCCCCTTTTGAAACCAATAATCAAAAATTAACTTTGTACAAAAGCATTAGATTCATGTTGCAGGACTTTATTTTATAGCACCTCAATCTAACATACTAATGAACCCTACAAATCAAATTTGACTCATTCTAACATCCCCAAACTCTAAACCCCCTATGAATTGCACAAAGCCATTACCATTTGCAGCATTATCCACACTACACCCCCATTCCCTCTCCCTGAAAGCCAACAATCAAACAATGGAAGCAATAAATATTAACTTTAAGTGACATATGAACCCAAACTAAATTAATTATCACACCCTACTTTTAACCATTCTCCCAAACAAACACTACATGTTCTCCCAGAATTTACATTTTTGAATAGGCTTTGATCCATCGAACCAATTTCAGGAAATGAACGTAAGACAAATAAAATAGGAAAGTGAAGTAACTAAATTGGTTTCCTACTCAAATAAGTACATCAACTAGTGCTCTGCATTTAACAACATAAAAGCAAATCTAAGCACAGTCATTTGGCATTCAGGTTGAAACAATGGCAGTAAAGGGCCAACAGAGGTAATAGAGGGTGATTCTATAGAAAGCCTAGACGGAGCCATAAGCATTGTTTAGAAAAAAAAAAAAAAAAAGGTTTATATCTTGTAGCACGGCTAACAGATTTTACCAGCTAGGCTAGGTTAAATTAACAATAACACAAGTATAAAGGCAATCACACTAACCTTTGAATTTCGTTGAAATTTAGTTGCGAAGCTGATCAACAATCATCTGCATTTGATGGAATTCATTCAAAACAAAATAGAATCGCAAACCAAAGAATGAAAATTTAATGTGAAACAGTGTGTTAGCAAACCAAAGTTCAAGTTCAATACAGGGCATAAGGGAAAAACTACCATCACAATTCCATGCCACTCCATTTGCCACATTTTTCAAGTTTTCCTGAAAAAAAAAGTAGAGACACAAAGTTTGATTGAGTAATTTAAACAAACACTTGGTGGGCAACACAAATATAGAGTCCTCCAAAGTTTGATTGAGTAATAGAGTCGGGGTAATAATCATAGATAATCATTTTATCCCCAACAAAATAGTCACCTCCTCAGCTCCTCTTCCTGCATCTAACACAACCAACCAACCAACCAACTATTGATACCTAGACGTTTTTGGATGAAAAATCATGACAATAAAACCCTGTATAATATTTCATAAAGCCAAACTAAAAGAGACCCAAACTCTAACATGCGATTGGGACGTCGCCAAACTAAAAGAGACCCACAACAGTGGGTCATGGAGTACATTGACTTGGGCGAGCTACCATTAGGGTTGGCGGGTAATGGAATATGTTGACTTCGGCAGGGACTCATAATTTGGTGAAGGCTTCAGTGTAGAATTAGGCTTTTTAAACCCCCAATTGAAAGCCTTTGAATGACAATTTTTTCCAGAAATGGTCTTCCAAATTAGTCACAGTGAAATCGAGTTTCAGAAATTGGCTACAAATTGGTACATGCACTTTAATCGAACAATTGTCTTAAAAAATAGATCATCATATGGGCCCACAAAAAATTCAATTTTTATAAAAAGTAATCAACATATTTGAGAGTGAGGCTTGATATGTAGGTAGAAATCCCCCTACATGCACAATAGATAAGCACGAATCCGATTTTTAGAGCCCTAGAAATCAAGTAATTCCAAACCCTCTTAATTACAAATGGTCTTTATTGGAAGCAAACTTATTCACAATACATAAAGCATAATCACAAAGCATACAAATAATATTCTTCAAGCCACCCATTACAAAAAGCATCAACATATTCCTACATCCCCAAGTAAATTCTTTCATTCACAATACAGCACACAAAAAATGTCCAGAAAAAGAATGAGTTCTCACTTTCGATTCTGCTATCTCATGCTCCCGTTTTGCAAACGTTACAATAAATACAGCTTCCCTTTTCTTTCTTTTTTTTGCTTTTTCTAGCTGTTCAAGTCCCAAGCTTCTCAGGTTTTTCAAATTATTGAACTGCTTTCCTTTCCAAATTATTGAACTGCTTTCTAAAAGAAAAAAAAAATACACCAAATCAAATGTAAACCACTTGTTCTGAAACACTTGGTGAAGTCGATAAACTAAATGAATTAACTCTGTAAAAATAAGTACATGGTTAGGCTACTTACTCGACTCCTTAAGAAAACCCCTATTCTGAAACACTTGGTGTGCACCTCCGGCTGTTGTTTCTGCTGCTTCAACTGCCGAAACTTAAAAAACAAAAAACAATACCCAACAAACCAAATCAGAAAATAAATTGTCGAGAGAGAGAGGATGGGGAGATTCTTACCCCAGAGAGAGAAGGAAGCCAGGGAGGGAGAGGAGGGGGACGGTAGCTGCAACGGTGGTTTTTTCACTATAAACTTTAATCATTGCCGAAGCTGCTGTTGCCGGGGAAGGCGGTGGAGAGCTCGGCGGTGATGAGGGCTTTTGGGTTTTTGGCCGAAGTAGCCATAATCTGTAATCAAATTGGAAGAATACCATCTTTCCAACCGTATTGTAAAAATAGGCCATCGCTCCTTTTCAAAAGGAGTTATATCAGTTAGGTGCTATGTGGCTACCCACGTAGGTAGCGTCTTTTGAAGAAGAGTTAATAATTTTAACCCTATTAGCTCCTTTTCGGAAGGAGCTATATTTCTAACCCTAATAGCTCCTTTTGAAAAGGAGCTATATTTCTTTGAAAAGGATTTAATAATTTTAACCCATAAGGAGCTATATTTCTAACCCTAAACACCCCCTAAAAACACATCCTACAAGAAAACGCATCCTACATTCTTGAAATACGTTAGGGTATAATTTTAACCCTAATAGCTCCTTTTGAAAAGGAGTTAATAATTTTAACCCATAAGGAGCTATATTTCTAACCCTAATAAAGATATTAAATTGCCTGGCCATAAAGATATTAAAAAATTTCACGATTGTGTTAAAAAAATTAGAATTACTATTTATTTGGAAATTTCTAAATTAACTTCCCCAAGAAACGAGAGAGGAAGAGCCCGAATTGGTGAGTTGAATGTGGCACATAGTTAGAGGGAGGAGTGGTCAATTATTAGTTGTTTGTTGATTATGTAATTTGTTTAGAAATATGTACTAGCTAGTCTGAGAGAGAAACCCTAGAGATAGGGAGAAGAGTTAGAGAGAGAAACCCATTACATGGGTTTGTTCTGCAAGAGTGACATTTTGTTGTAGTATGATTGTTTGTGAGTACTATTAATCCTCTCTTCCACGATCACCAAGTGAATGAATTTACTTTCTATTAAACTTTACCTAAGTACTTACTTACTGAACAAATTCAACTAGTGAAACACGTCCGAATAAATAATTGATTAACATAAAAGACTTGTTCAGTACGAACTTTTCATATATAAAACATCATTTCACATGACATGTAATTTGAATTTCATTTTCCGCATCTTCTCTTGTTGTGACCTTGTTGACCACACTTTGAGCACGTTTGTGGCGGTGGTGCTCAATCAAATCATCTATCTCATTTCGGATTTGATTCACTTTCGGGCGGCCTTTGCCTCGGAGACGTTCTTTGTCTGGAAGAATTCTTGGCCCATCATACGGCGGCCAGTAGGCTTGGTCAGGTAGTGACTTGAATGAGAGAGATCCATACATGGCAATTGTTGTGTCGACTGTCCAATATTTGCCGAAGTAATCAAGAGGGTCAATATGCATTTTGTTGCAAACCGCAATAACGTGCGAACAGGGTATTTTCCACAACTGAATCTTATTGCAAGTGCACGTCTTGTTAGTCAAGTCAACTGAGTGTTTATTATTTCCTTTGTATGGGCTTGTTCGATTGATTGGTGTATGTACCTCGAACAAGCCCGCGGCCCGGTTGAACACAATGACATCATGTCCCACTGCGTTTTCCCTCCAATGATCGTACTTTTTCTTTGCATATAAGCTGAAATGATTCCCTTTGGCTTTTGTATCCATTGACTTCATCAGCCTATCGTCAAAGTACTCCACACACTTGTAGAAGGTAAACATAATAGTTGCCATGATCAGGAGGTGTCTGGCTTCTTTTATGACCCCATTGAAGCTCTCAGAGCAATTAGTAGTTTCACTGCCGTACCGCCTACCTCCATCGTATGCAAACGTCCATTGTTTTTTGTTGAGCAGGTTAAGTTCTTCTACGTTCGTTGGCGAACCTTTTCAATCGGGTTAGTTTGGCCTTGAACTTTTTCTTTTGACATTCCATTGCGCAGACTTTGACTTCTTTCCCCACTAATTTCCCAAATCTACGATGATAGTTTGATCCCAAGTGACGAAGACAGTAATGATGGTAAGCATGTGGGGGCCTCCAATCGTATGTTGAATCATCCTCCAGCCATGACATGAGGCCAGAGTGGCTGTCTGAAATGAGACACAAGCCTTGTCGTTTGGTTACGAAGTGTCTTATGCAAGTGAGGAACCATCCCCAATTGTCCCTATCCTCCTGTTCGACTACGGCAAATGCAAATGGCATTATTTGGTTCTCAGCGTCTTGAGTGACTGCAACAAGTAACGTCCCTTTGTATCTTCCCGTGAGGAAGGTTCCATCAACAAAAATTATAGGCCGAGAATAGTCTATCAAATGTGGCACATCCTGGTAACCCTGAATCCTTGTATAACAACAGTGTGCACGTACCCGGATTGGCTCGTTCGAGGACATTTAGGAATATTGGGAGTGTTGCGTGAGACTGGTCCCAATCCCCATGCAGGCGCGATATAACCAACTACTTAGCTGCCCACGTCTTTGAATACGATGGCATGTATCCCTCTGTTAACTTTTTAATGAATAACTGCAGCGTGTTGATCTTCGTGCTGAAGTTTGATCCGATAATTTCGATCATCTCATTTGCCATGTAACGAGCATCAAGCATTGTGTGATCTTGGGTAACATTCACAGCCATGCATGAGTGAGGCCCCGTATATTTCGTGACTTTCTACATGTCTGAATTAGCCTTGATAGATGCTCGAAGTCGCCACCCGCAGGACGTCGTGTTATTGCATTTGTAAGACAATAGATTGGGTGAAGATTTATCTGTTTTGACGACGTAGTTCCTTGTCATGCAGAATTTTTTCATAGCACATTGCAACTCATCCTTTGAAGAGAATAACTGCAGGAAAAAAACGTATCAGAATGAATGTGCACGTCATTTACAATTTAATTATGACTGAAACAGAACGAATTGTGAAAAAATTACCTGTCCCTCAAAAAATTCTAATCTCCCGTCCCATCCCAGATGACTTTGGGTCGGCATTGGTGGACTGAGGTCGATAATGTTTGACCATGTGTCTTGCGTGTTCATGGGGCATGGTGGCTTGTGTGCCAAAATTGTGTTTCCTTGTCTATCGATGTAGTCATCCTCAAAGCCGTCGGCCTCCAAGGCCGCATCGACATCCTCCAACGAACTCTCAGATTCCTCGTCCGAACCCTCACTCTCTTCGTCTATGAGTTCGTCATGTAGTTGTGAAGCGCGTCCACGAAAATTTGTATCATGAAACGGAAATTCTGCAGAACTTTGGCCCTGCAAAGATGTTGTGTCGTAATTGTAACGATATTGAGAACATTGGCCTGGGAA
>BPLS01000181.1:865218-908418 GCA_019656275.1 Rhododendron kiyosumense
GATACGTACCTTATGACTTGATGCGTTTAGAGGTAAATCGACACGTATCTTATAAACATCTCTTACTGTACACATACAATAAGATACATATCCAATGGTTTGGTTTGTTAAGAGCTAAACCAGTTATGTATCTCCTTACCTATCTTATGTGCTTATGTATCGTCATTGAGAAATATCTATCATGGTCACTTAGTGGGCCGAATGTTGAGTTAAGCTACTTCGATTGGTATCTAGTTGCCTTTCACTTTCGTTTCTTGAAATCATGTTCTCTTCGAATTGTGCGAGCTTTTTTTAGGTTTTGAAAATTCAAAACCTGAAATCCAATGAAGGGATTTCCTCAGCAATAAACGATATAACTCTAAAACGATGTTATTAACCCCTAAAGTAAACTTTTAGGAATAACATGGTTGTACAATCCCTAGTTAACTGCATAAAAATTGTAGAAATAGGCCTAACAATGACTATTAGTTTAGGACCCGCAATCTCACATTCCCAATAATGTTTTGAGATAAATGTGAGATTGCTATTTCTATGAATGTGAATTCTTAGGGGGTTTTCACCTTAGTTTTTATTTTTTATTTTTTACCTTAGTTTCTAGGCATTCGGAACTCAAGAAATTTTATATTGCATTCAAGGTTTTGAACTAGCACGAAATAACTGAACCAATCACCAAGCCAACCATCAAAAACGAAAATTTCATAAATTTAAATGTCATAACTACTAAGCAACAGTAAATAAATGTATAGAACAGGAATTCCGCTATAATATGTGGTTTCTGATGCAGGTGTCCAGCTAGGATTCCCTTACGTTTAGGGCAAAATTTTTTTCGTTTTTTTCTTTTTCTCTTCAACCCGTTGTTGATTCATCACCAAACTTTATTGCCCTACGTTGGGTTCAAGTAATCCAAAAGTGGAATGGGCTGTAAATAGGCAGAATGGCAAGGAAGATGGAGAGAGAGAGAGACTTACTGTGAGTGACAACAGATGGTGGAGAGCACGCCGGAGATGAGAGAGGCCGGAGATGCGAGACGCCGGAGATGAGAGAAGGTGGAGAGCACGAGGGAAGGCGGCTGGAGGAGATCGCGCCAGTTTGGAGGTCGCGATCGACATGGAGAGCGAAAGGGAAATATTGAATAGGAGGAGAAAAGGGGAGGGCTTGATTAATGTCTAGGTTTTCAACCTATAGCTCCTTTTGGAAAGGAGCTATAATACTTAAAACACGCCTCCTTAAAAGGCGTTATAAATCTGACTTGGACTCTTTGTCACGTAGGAAACCTATAACTCCTTTTAAAAAGGAGTGATGGCCTATTTTTACAAAACGTTTGGAAAGATGGGTTTTCTTCCAATTTGATTACAGATTATGGCCATTTCGGCCAAAAACCCGAGGGGTTTTGGGATGCTCCAGATGAAGGGAAGAAGAGGAAGCTCGGTGGCAAAGGGTTCTCTCACTGGCTTGGACGTTGTCTTGAAAGAGAGAGAGAGAGAGAGAGAGAGAGAGAGAAGGGGAAAGTAAGAGTGAGGTGTATATTGGAGTCTAACGGCCCGTTTGGATGGAGGATTTGTTTTGGGTGAATTTGTAATAAGGGGGATTTGATTGTGGATATGTAATGAGGGGTGATATGTTAAGAATGGTGGATTTATTAATGGGGTGTTTGGATGGTTTCTTAAGAAGGGAGATTTGAAAGGTGGATATGATGGGATAAGGTATCAAATGACTTAATTGCCCCTCCTTAGTTATTTAATGGATAAAAAAGATTAGTTATATTAAAGTAGAATAAAAGAAAGTGGGATAAAATAAATTCATTGAATCTTTAAAATATTTTGTCACCCCTGTTTGTTAAACTTTTTTTTTTTGGGGGGGAAAAATTAAAATCAAAAATATGTAAAATACCTTTTTGTAAGAAGGAAGACGAGGAGCCCATATGCATACCTGAGTACAAACGAGGAAGATGAGTGGAATACAGACCGAAGAGTATGGCGGTGGAGTCACCTAATCTAGATCGGCAACCTCCTTCTCTCTCTCTCTCTCTCTCTCTCTCTCTCTCTCCTCAGTCGTTTGTACACGAACAAGAACAACACGCAACACGTAACAAAAGGAAAAAGGGGAGGGCAGAATAGTCAAATGGGAAGCCGGATATAGCAACGACAACCCCAACCCAGTTCTTGGCAAATCCCCCTTCCCCCTGATTTGTAATCCCAACGATAACAAATCCCCCTTCCAAATCAGGCGTCCCTTTTCTCATCCAAACACCGGATATGGCGAGGAGGAGGAGTGGTAATCAAGGCGCCTCACAAATCCGGGAGCTTCTCCCCCATCCAAACAGGCCATAAAGGGCATTTCAAATTTGAACAAAGATTCTCTGGGACTTTATTTACCAAAATGCTATTTTAAGTTATAAGCCTCAGAATTGCATACTATATACAAAATATGACATCCAAAAGTTAGTTTGTGAGAGGGATAGAATCAGGCTGTTGGATTTATAGGAATGGAGGGCTGAGATTTGTTTAGGGAAGAATATTATATTAAAAAAACCCCACCCTCGTTATATGGATTTTTTTTTTTTTTTGGAACAGCGAAAAGAAATTTTATTAATCTTTGAAAATGATAAACCGTTCATTAATTTTAAGGCATTGCGCTCACCCTCACGAGTGTGATCGATGAATCTGACTTAGGCATTTTGATTCCTTGCGACCTTTTTTGGTTTGGTTTGTTTGTTGTATTTTGGACCGGTAGTGTCCCTCTTTGTACTGTTTTTCTTCTATATATGATACTATGTTTGTGTTCCTGATTAAAAAAAAAAAGGCATTGCACAGATTTTTTGTGGAGCCCACTAGAGGGTCTCACAAAATAATCTGAGCCGTTCATTAATTTTAGATATTTTTTAAGAAACCCTGTTAAAAATCAACTCAATAAGATACAAGTAAGTGCTTGATCGAATTTTATAACTTTTCATTTAGAATTCCAGATTAAAATTGTGAATGAAAAGTTATAACATTGGATCAAGCACTTTTATATATCCTATTGAACTGATTTTTGACAAGGTCCCTGAAAAAATGTTTCAAAATTAATGAACGGTTCGAATCATCTTATGAGATCCCACAGTGGGCCTCACAAAAAATCTATGCAATGTATGTATAAAAAACATCTGTGTTGGAAGTGTTTCCTGAAAATGATACAAAGATTAAAAGGAGAAGAGAAGAGGCATCATATTTCTAATCCTATGCCCAGTCCGAGACCTAATCCCTTGATTGGCAAGATGCCAACTAAAGAAACACTCAAATAAACAGGCCCATATATAACATATGGGACGCAGTCCAAACACCTAAAGGCCTAAAAGTCCGGATAAGATGGGATAGACCCAAACAAATAAGCTCAAACAAATGTCTGTTAATATTGTCCTGAAAGCTTTTGCACTTCCTGCTTTATTATTCTGTGTCCTCATCTATTCTTCAATGTACCTCTGCCTTGTAAGTTGTGGATCGATGCATCAACTTGTCTGCAAAATTACGGTAGAGTTGTCATACAGGAGTAAATAAAAACACAAAAATACAATTTGCAGAATTCTAGTAGGGGGAGAATTAGAAAAATAAAACTCTAGCAGTTCACAAAAGTCTACGACCCCTCTTTGAGACATAAGGTGTGGATGGACCATGAAATTGTGATGAAATATAGGAGAGATGATAATGAAATGGAAAACATAACGAAATGAAGAAACTAAATTTAGGATTTTCCTCACTTTGTAGTTCTCAACTAAACCTTGATCCAAAGGTAGAAAAGTTCAATTATACCGAACTATAATAGAATAGTAACACTAATTCAACAATGACTGGTAATTAGCAAGTCGAAAGGACTCAATTACTTATAGCAATATAATATATATATTGGGGAGTGTTCAAGGGACACAACTTTTAACACAAATTTTGACACAAGCCCCATGGTAATAATCGAAGCCGTTCATTTATATCCTGTCAAAATTTATGGACAAATACTAATTAATCCCTTACCGATATCCGAATGAGTTGATTTTTTCCGGGAAGTTTTAAAAACATGTGTTAAACAAATTGAACGACTCCGATCATTTGCATGGGATTCCAAAATGGGTCCCACTCAAGGTTTTTGTAATTTTGTGTCAAAATTTGGGTTAAAGGTTGTGTCCCTTGAACGCTATAGAATATGCAAGATCCACAAAGAAATGTCTGGGTTTAAGAGCAGAGAACGTATATTGTTCTCTCAAGAAGCAATTCACGAAATTATCGCCTGATCCATTCTTTACGAAGTTGGCACCGAAACATGCTAAACTAAAAGATGTAGATCATAACACTGATAATAGGGTGAAGCTCATAACCATCTCTTTTGAGTGCCTCAGTTCTCCAAATGGAATTTTGAGGAAATTCGGTGTCTCAAGACCTCAAAACCTAGATGATGAAGCTGCTTGGATAAGCCAGTACTGCGAAGGTAAGAGGGTGAAGCATCCAATGGTGACACTGGGCCTCTCGGCCCCTATGCATCCTATTTGGGGTAAAAGGAACTGCAGAATCTTTAAAATGTAGAGTCTTGATGCTGAGGGAGTTTCTGCTAAGATTGATAGCAATCTAGGGGGCTCTTTGGCAGCTTGGAGGATTATGTCCTCAACTGCCAAGAGCATAATCATAATCTCCGATCAATTTCATATTAAGGCTAGGGATCCTAAAATCTGATCTCGAGTGTGCTCCCAAAAATATTCCTCTCTTTGAAAAGTATGGTAGGGGTAGATTTAAGTTGCAAAATTAAAGAAACTAAATAGACAATCAAAAAAATTCATGAAAAAAATATGAACAATGAGCAGGTAATTCTGCTTCTTAAAGTGACAAGCTATGTGAAAGATATATGAAGAGCATCGTTATTTGTAATACAAAGTAAGACCAATGCAAATTAGAGAAGTCGAACAAACCTCCGAATTTCGGAACACAACATCCGTTGCTATGTATTTCATTGTTACTATCTCCTGATGTCTAACATCGGACATACAAGGTTAACCTCCTGCATAGAAAAACTCAAGCATTATTGAACATTGCACAAAAAGGAGCTCTTCCATAAACTTAAAACTAAGGACCTGTGTCATCAAACAAAATAAAAGGAAAACCCACGTTGAAAATCTGAACCCCAGGACTATCAACTTTAACAGACGCTTAACTGCTATTTTGCAGAAACTCTTCTCCTCAATATAATTTGCAGTTATAAAAAATAGAATTACCTGATCAACAAGATGTTAGACCAACCTCATAGCTGCATTATTAATCACTGGTATCAATGAAATAAGAAATTGGCCAGTGTCTTAGAACAGCGAACCATATTTTTCACAGTGCATCTATGTCTACAAGTGGAAGTCAGGAAGCCTAAGGAGCCAGAGACATCCAGAATTCAAAAGAAAATATGTTTTCTCCCGCGTCATGAAGCATGCTATCAAGAAAACTAGTTCCTTGGTTATTCCGGTTTGAAACTATGAACAGAGTCTACTATAAGAGCATGTCAATGAATCGAGAGGAAAAAAATCGAATAAAAAAATAGAGCTATATACATTTCATTTTATTGATAAATAGACACTTAAAAAAAATGTAACCTAGGTGGGCTCAGGATTTCTTCTGCTGCAAATTTCAAGTAATCAAAGTAATAACAAGGGGGAAAGGGCAAGTTACTCACCAACTTCAACAGTTATAAGGAGTTAACATCCTATTTGCACCAAAATTGAGGCCGGACGCTCCAGTTGTAGAAACTGGAGTGCAACATCTAACAGCTACTGAATCCCACTCCTTATCAAATTCACATTCAAGGCGTCTTTCCAGAGACCTATCAACAACTGATGCTTCAGACCTATGAGATGGACAAACTACACCATCCTGCTTCACATTCATGAAGTCTACTTTTCTGGTACAAGAAATCATCCGTGCAGAAGTGTAGTTGATATCAGAATAGTTACTGCTGACAGCTTTTCTGGAAGACCGCTTCCTTATAATTGAAGGAGTATTCTTATAACTCATCGCTGAATTTCGCAACATAGATCCTGGACAGCTACCATTAACAGACATACTTAGTTCGAGGTCAGGAGGAGTAGAACAGCAGACATGACTATTATCATAGCTAAGATAGCTGTCGACATTTAGCCATCCTCCAACATTTTCCTTGGGAGTAACAAAATCCTTCAACTGGGGTGGTTTATAAGACAAGTAACCATAATATTTGTCATCTGAATGGTGAGGTATAGCATGGACTCTGTTTTTCTTGTAAACTTGATCATAGGGCTCATTAATTCCAAATGTTGACAAACTCAAACAGGAATTTCCTGACAAGCTCCCAGGTTCCAAATTCGCAACACCCAAACCCCTGCCACAACTCCTATGCCTTTTGGAAGATTCAAACGTTTTCTCAGAAGTGAAGGGAAGATCAGCATTAAGAGGGTTAAAAGGATATTTAGTTGAATCGAATGCATGGAAGAAATCATCATGAGAAGAGGCTTTCAGGGGGTCATGTATACCAAGAGGTGAATCGCCTTGGCATGGCTCACTAGTCAAACCTCTTGCACCTGCGTGTGTCCCACTGAACTGAATCCTCCTAGATGGACTTATCTGTTTATTTCCCCCTGCTTCAACACCTGCCGAATAGGGATTCAGCTCTAAAGGATTCACAATTAAATTGGCATTTCCGAGAACCAACTCTGTTGAACAAGTCTCACTATCATGCACCTTACCCCTCCTGCAATCAAGAGATTCTTCACTGAGGCCATGTCTGGCTAATTTCTCATCAGTTCCCACTGATTTTGTTTCACTGCTGCAGAAATCAGGAGATGCAGTTCCCTGCATGTCCAGCACGGGACTAGGAGGCAAATTTAAGTCGAACTTCTTCTTCACTGAGCAATTCCAGTGGTTCTTTATAGCATTATCAGTTCTTCAAATACCCAAAAGATAACAAAAATAAAATCAGACATAATTAATAAAACTGCACCAAATATATTAATGGATACAATGCATTACTGAACAATAATATAGACGCAGAATTGGAATTTTTCTCATCATTAGACTCTGCTAGGCAATGTTAAACAAGTAATATGTTCATCCGTATCACATTTGGAAACTTGAATTGCCAACGCAACAGGCAGAGGTTTTTCAATCATACAACCAACTCCATGCATATGGGATAATGAGACGTCGAGTAATGGATGCCACCACAAAAAGGTCAGCAAACTTATTTTTATCAGAATGACCTTGTAATGTTAGATGAAGCATAAACAACTCCCCAACAATACAAGTAAAAAAAAAAAAGGTGTACCTAACAAGTTCATAAACTCAGTCCTATCCATCTAGAATTACAAGACACAAAAATTTCAATTGCAAAAAACAGCATGACTATAGCAACATTAGAAGCACAAATTATGCCTTAATGGCTTCCTGAGGCCGGCACAAGAATGTCAGACCCCACTTACCCACACTCAGGATATAAGCCTAGTATGACCAGTTAATATCTTGATGAGCATAAACTGAATGATCCATTCAAGTAGTGCCAGCAAGTAGCCAACATATACGGAGACTATTTTCATGGGGTTTTCTGGTCGTCCTGTCTATCTATGCTACCATGGGCCAAAGATTTTTATTATTACTTTTTTATGGTTTGAGTTTTTTTTTTCTTTTTCTGAAATGCAGGATATGCCATTCAAAGACATTAAATCTTCAATGCATACCTTCCTGGTAGAAACCTTGCAAGTTCTGCCCACTTATTACCGTATATTTGGTGGTAATAAGTAAGTATACCCTCCTCCTCTATGGTCCATGCCTCTTTCTTTATAGCTGGATCTAAATGGTTGTGCCACCTGATAAATCACAACACAACTTAAGAATTTCAGAACTGCCATCAGCTTACAAAAAAACATGCATGATCAATGGCATCAGTTTCTTGTTGGATTCGAGTTTCCGATTTTTGAAATATTATGGCCGCTCAAATTCAGACATAAGTTCTCCATAAAGGTTTCTCGTCTTCGAGGGAAAATATGTCACTAGGAATGCGCTTTCAGCACTCAGCTCCTCTCAACTGTTTAACTTCCATACTAATTAACACAAATTGATCTCAACTAGCAGGATATAATGTGACAAGAAGTCTGAATATGTAAGCAAAAGTGGATAAAATATTCACCTTCAGACAAATTGGTAAGGGTGTCAATCTTGGCAGCATTTGAATTGCTAATACAAACATGAAGATAGTTTTCCAACAGTAGAATACCGAAAACAGTAACTTAAAAAGCAGCATCTTAAAGATGGTCTTCGGAAATAGAATGAAGTGGTAAAATAGCACATTGTGTAAACTTGGTTCGAATTATGACACTGGAGCTCCATAATGCATTCCTACATCGACCAAAACGACCACGTCAAAGGAAGCCTTAGGCATCTTAGTTGATCACCTCGCATCTCAGCCGGCATAGCACACGGAGAAACGATATGGCGCCTAAAGTGTACCATTGTACATCAAAGGAATTGCTCACAACTGTACGATGGGTGGCTTATGTCGACCAAGATGACTGCGTCACCCATGCCAACCAATGCCTCAACAACACAAATGGAAGCATGCAGAAAAGTGAAGGATCCTACGGATAAAGAACGGCAACAACTGATTCCATTGAAGCTCGAAAAGCCTCAAAGATTGTTCACGGAATAGACCTTGGAGTTGAAATAAAAAAGTGATATGAAAAACACTTGATGAAACAAGTACTATCACATAGCATTGGAAGCCATCACCCACCTTTCTCGGCATTGCTTGCCTATCCGACCATGTAAGAACTTTGCAATAACAGACCATTTCTTACAGCCATACTTCTCTACTAAATAAATTATGTGCTCATCCTCCTGAAGGTTAACAAGAAACGAGTGCAATCAAATATCAATATCAGCAAAATGGAGTATTTGCATTGGTACTCCCATCAACAAAACCGAGCTAGAAAATTGATGCATACCTCTTTTGTCCAAGGTCCTTTGACAAGTTCAGGATTAAGAACTTTTTGCCAGCGATGCAAACACTGAACATCCGTTCGTCCAGGAATACATTCAGCTGAACAAGAAAAAAAAATCTTATTGGGAAAGGAAAATATCATCTTGCTGCACTATTGATCTTTTCAATTCTTATTTCAACTATTACAGAAACATAGAGTAATTCTTCATATCAACAAAATCGTTCACACAGGAACATTCTTGTACTCAAAGGTAATTTAAAGGAAGTATGTAGGGCAATGGGATGTGTCTAAATATGAGCATGCCCACAGTCAGCATCCAAATACCATTGCCCAATGTGAGCCATCTAGTGTGTTTCAATAACATCAATTGTGAAAGTTGTGCCACCATGCAGGCTTATTTTATGGTATTGACCACATAAAACTTATTGGGGAAAAATCTAATAAACAATGACACTGTCATTTCAATTTTTTTTTCTTGATAAAAGCTCGATGATTGAAACTTGTTGAATCAATAACCCACATAAAGGAGTCACAATCATAGCACTGGAACCAACAGGAATGATGCCATGAGGTATAGATGCTTACCAATTTTCTTCCAGTTTCTTCCATTGTACTTTTCGACAACTTCACTTAACAGATTATCCTGCAATCAAGCAAGAGAGAGTAGCATGAAGACAGAGTACAGACGCTCTGAAGAGATTTCTTCAAATTTGAGTGTTTTGTTTCTGGAAAATTCAGCCTAGACAAGAGTCACAAGACATATCACATGCTCATTGTCAACTAGGGTTGCAATCAATTAGTTCATTCAAAGAAAATTGCACCCCAAAAAAGTGAGACAAGTGTCACTACGAAAGCTAGTGAATTGCTAGTACAGCAATGTAAACGTGAGATTTCTTGGAGGGTTCTGATTTCTGACCTAAAGACCAATTGGCAATAGTTGGAGTGGCCTCTTTATTCTATTAACTAAGCTTGGGTGGCTTAAGTGAACGAAGTGGTATAAAGTCTAACACCCGCCCTCATGCGCAGCCCAGTAGCATGTGGAGATATTGATTGAGGAGGTGAGGGAATTGACTCGGCAGGAAACTCGACCACGTGGGATAAGCCCACCTTGACCTAGCTCTGATGCCATGTGAGATTTCTTGGAGGGCTCCTAACTAAAACCAATTGGCCCAGACTTATATAAACCAAGCTTGGGGGCTTAGGGGAGCGATGTGGAACAAACTACAAAGTCTAACAGTAACACTAACGACACTTCTCTAAGACAGCAGACAATGGTTGGCACCTACAAGTCACAGTGTTCACGTCATATTTCAAACCCACAATAAAGTTTAAAAAGTGGAAAAAAGCCATAAGCGGTTGCTATTACCAGCTTCCACCATGATCACTATGCACATAACAAAGGTAAAACTGAAAGAGAACCTCGTGCTACTGACCTCTTCCTCTGTCCAACCTGCCTGTGATGAACGTTTAGTCACACCTGTTATCCTCCTATGACTGAAAACAGTATCCAATCAGAATAATATATTAGATACCTTTTCACCAACAGCTTACGAAACATAACAAAGTAAACTACAGGGATATACAAGCTGTAGGTCCTCAGAAACACCAGTCTCGATTATCTGCTCCACTACTAGTATCCCAGCCAGCTACTGAACAAAGCTTTTTACATTACTTCTACGCGCTATGGACACATAAAAAAATCATGTCCACCGATGCACCTTCGACCGGTTTCTTTTTCTGTAACGCTATTCAATTTATTGAACTAGTAAAAATACTAGTACGGGAGTCCATATATCTGTACATCGTAAAAATAACTTCGAATTCATAGTTCAGAAACTTTTCCGACGATCAAAATTAAGAAATAAAACTTACCCCCGCGCAGACGGAGATCTTGGAGTATACGTATCACAACTGCTATCAGAAACCGAAGACCATGCAGCAGCGAATCCCACCTCCTTTTTCACATCCACAATGCATTCTTCCTCCTCCTTAACCTCTATCATTGTCGCTACAACCACAAATACAATAAAACAGACCAATTCAGAAGCTAAACTAGAAAATAACGATTATCAATACATCAAAGCTTCTCACTGTAAGTAGTTCACTTTTACACGGCCCAATTGAACAGGAAATTCTTGAAAATTGAAAGGGGGTTCAATACCAACAACCACTCGATCTGATAAACAACGGTTATGTGCGAGAACTGGAAATAAAATCTAGGGCTTGAAGATTGTGATTTGGAAAACAGCATTGAAGATTGTAACCGTCGGGAAGTGGAAAAGGACAAAGAGAGTAAGTGAGAAATGAATACATATATATATACATATATACGTACATACAGAGTCACAGACGTGCAAATGTAAAGAGAGGTAGGTTTGAACGAAACTAACCGAGAGGTGTGATTTTAGGGTTTTAATGGGAGATTGGTGTAGAGAGAGAGAAAGAGATCGACACGAAGTAGCGGGAAGAGAAGGGAAGACAAAGAGGAGAGAGAGTTCAATTTGCGAGCCTTTTTAAACGCCTCCCGAAAAGCTTACGTTAGAAGCCAAAGGCGTTGAATTAACGGCTGGATTTACGAGTGAGTGTTTGTTTTTCAATTTGATATTGGTGTTACTAATATATTGTGGGGGACGTTTAAAGTGCGGTTAATTGAACCTTTAGTCCCTAAACTTTTGAAAATATCGGTAGAGGGTGAGTTGAAGCTATGTTTTTTTGGATTCTGATGAACGTTAAAATACCACTTGTTTTTATTAAAAATATCATTTAAAAAAAGTTAAGAAAAATGATTGTCTTGAATGATTAATATTTTTGGACTAAAATAATAATAATATCGGTAATACCATTTTAGACTACGTGAATTCACTTAGAGTCAACCTTTGATCTTTCTTCCAGTTTAAGGAGTGCGATTTTGTTCACCCTTCTTAGAAGAGGGTGAACAAAATTCTCCATCTTATTGGTTGAAATGGTGTGGATCCCACCATAAAGTGATGTCATACTTATCATGCAATACACTTTTTAGTAAACATGACATCACTTTGTGGTGGGATCTACATTATTAAACTAATAGAAATGAGAGTTTTTTTAAGTGGAGGGTGAACAAAACTCAAAGGGGGCATTTGGCTTAAATTTTTTGTGTCTTTATTGTTGAGTTTTTTTTTTATTAAATTTTTATGAGATTCGGATTAAAAAATTTAGATCAATTGTTCATCTTGAAGCTGAAGGAACATATCAAAACAAAAATGTTACTCATACAATAATTCAAACACAATATTTCACATATATGTAGGCTCCACACACACTATTATGTGTGGGCTCTACATGTATGTGAGAAGTTGTGTTAATTATTATGTGAGTAGCATTGTTGATATCGAAAAGTATAAAAATAAAAACCAAAGTTTGAAAAAAAAAAAACGAAAACGACAGTCTTATAGTGTTTTTATCGTCGTGTTAGAGCATTGTAATAAGCAAATGATTGTGGATAAGCAAATTTAACAACAATGCTCAAAAAATACCCCACATTGTAATAAACAAAGTTACAAGTCTTTTAGCAAATAACCAAATTTCACTCATTCCATAATCAAACTTAACAATTTTTATCAATAATCAAAACTAAATAACCAAACTCAAAACTCATAATTCAAAAACACTCCACATTGGAATCGTCTCATCAAGACGAATAATTTAGTGTGGTCGGATGCGCGATTGAAACTCGTTTGCGATTGGACATATATGTATTGTGTATTATGGGGGTTTGTTTTGTTCGGGATACAAAAATAACCAATGTGGAGGTAGAAATTGTTAAGTTTGATTATGAACTAAATGGATAATCAAATACTGATGTGACACATTTTAGTTATTGGTTTTGATTATTTCCATTGCGGATGCTCTTATATGAATTTTTTTTAAACATTCTGTTAGCTAGTTGACTCAGTAGACCCACATTGGTTAACTGACATAATGAAATATTTAGAAACAAAAGGTTCGATTATGACCCTTTTTAAAAGTGCTTTCTGCCTCTTTATGGATACACCCAGATAACGTTTAAATTGCTATAGTAATTTCCAAACATAGGCTAGGGGGTTTTGGCAAAATAATCTATCTGGATTATTTTTTTTATCCTTGTTAAAAAAAACGCATTTGTAAGTTATGCGTCGAATTCTTGTGGATTATTACTTCGTCGTGATGAAAAAATCTGAGTAAAAAATTATGAACCAAATTATTTATTTTTTAATAAATACCAAAATAAGCCGAATTTTATCTTTATTCAAAAAAATTTGGATCCCGTTCATTTAAGGATTTTAAATTTTGAATTCTAATCATTATCATATTTATCTCCAATCATAACTCTCATTTTTCTCTCTATCTTTTTCCAATTATTACCTCTATTTGATAATAATTTTGTACTTTTTCGATTTCTCTCGTCAAAACAAACCAATAATTCACACAAAATCAAGGCAAAACTAACAAGTGCAAATTTTTTTGAATAAGGATAAAAAAATTAATTCAAATTAATTATTTGCTAAAACACCCCTAAAATTTGACAAACTTCTTCGAATGTTTATTGGACTTTTTAAGAACATTGTTGTATTTTGCTAAGGGTTCTTAAAAAATAAGTACTCATTTGTAATTTCAAGCTTAAAAATAATGGACTTACTAAAATAAATTTTTGTGTGATATGGATCTTGTTTAATAGACCTTGATAAAATATTTTGAATAGTGCCAAAAAAAAAAACAAAATTATTTTCGTAAATACAATATTTTTAAATTCGGAAATTATAAATAAGTATTTATTTTGTAAGAATTCTTAGTAGAATAGGGTACCGCTAAGTTCTTATTTTTTAAGTTTTTAAATTCCATTTTACGAGACATCATTTTCTTACAATACATCACTTTTAATTAAAAAATGAGTACTTATTTTTTAAATAAATAAAAATAATACTTATTTAAAAAATAGCTTATTATTTTCCTTAGCGGAACATGACCGAATCATAAAAAGACAACATTTAAAGGAAGATACATTGTCTAAAAGTGAATGAGAGAGTATGTCACGCCCTCGATTCTCAATATAAATAAATAATTCATTTTAATAAAAGAACCTTGCGTAACATAAATAATACCCAAAAGAGTTTCCCACCTGTTAAATTTACAAACAAGTCCCCATATTTAAAGAAGCACAACTTTGGCACCACGGTTGAAATTAACTTAGTTTCAAATATAACTAGCTCAGAATTGTTGGAATACTAGTATACTCGTATACATGTATATTGTGGTTAGTCCCACATTGCTTATTTACATTATGTAATGAACTATCTCCTCATATAAATAAATGATTATGTGTGAAGGTGTAAGTCACTTTACACACATTTTCCTCTCCAAACAACATGGTATCAGAGCGGGTTCTTAAACCGCCCTTGAAACCCTAAACCCTCACCACCATAGCCGCCTCCCACCCTAGCCACCCATTCCTAGCCGCCAAAAAAAAAAAAAACCCTAAAACGACCAACCCAAACCTTTTAGAATCCTAAAACAACTTACCCACACTCATCAAAACCCTAAAACGACACTGTTCACGCGACTGTTCATTGTCACTGTTCATCGGTACTGTTCACGCGCATTGTTCATCGGGTACTGTTCACGTGCACTGTTCATCGACCTCCCTTACGCCGTCACAGACCTCCGGTGACTCTTGCCGGCTCTTGTTCGGCCACCGACGACCCTCGCTGGCCCTCGTCTGCCTCCGGCGCCTCTTCTAATTGCTAATCTCTATCTCTTGATGCTTTTGTCGTTTGCTTCTGACACTCTGGTATGAGTTTGCCGTTGGTATTCTGTTGTGTTCTTATTTGTGGGCCTATTCGGCTGCCCTACTTTATGTCTGGCTATTTTGGACTTCTCGTTTCTTCTTGGTCTTGTTATTTTACTGCTCTTGTTTGCTGGTGATCGCGGTTTGTTGATGATTGTGGCTGCCTCTGTGTTATTGGCATAGTTTCTGGTTGGTATATTTGCAATGAGCTCTGGCACTACCTCTGTTTCTAGTTCTAGTACTGTGACTTCCGCTGTTAGTCGTTCTTCCCGGTCTCGTGATCAGTTGTCCATTACCTCTACCTTATTGAATGGTCGAAATTATGCTATTTGGGCTAAGGCTGATGAAGTCTATTATATCGGGGAGTCCGACTATCATTATCTTACTGATAATCCTCCCGCGGCGACTGCCGCATTATATGGTGCTTGGGTTCCTGCAGATGCTAAAATTCGTGTTGAGTTTTGGAATAGTATAGAGGAAAATATTAAGAATACTCTGGTTTTTTTATCTACTGCGAAAAAAGTGTGGATGAAGGTTAAGGAGATGTTCTCTGGGGCTGATAATCTCTGCCAGACTTATGCTCTTCATCAACAGTTCTTTTCTCTTGACCTTGGCAACTTATCCTTGGAAGAGTATTATGCCAAGTTCTGTGGAGTGTGTGAGGAGCTCAACACTTGTGAGCCCATTTCTTCAGACATTCAGGTTATGGAGCGTCAGCGTCAGCGCTTGCAAGTAGCTCGTTTTCTGTTTGGTTTACCTTCGCCAGCATATGATTCTATTCGGTCCAATCTTTTGGGTGGTAGAGATTTACCTTCTCTCAGTGAGGTGTTCAGTCGTGTCCGTCAGGCCTCTGTTCCAGACTCCAGTGCTATTGATTTGACCCCTGCTGCCCGCTCGGCTTTGGTTACCACGATTCCTCGTGGTGGTACTTTTTCTCGTGGTTTTGACCGTGGGGGAGGCAGTCGTGGTCCTACTGGCCGTGGATATGGTCGTGATTCTGGTAGCAGCGGTCCGATACAGTTTGTTGGTAGTCGTGATTTTGGTAGCGGTGGTCGTGGTCGTGATTTTAGCCGTGCCCGTGGTCGTGGGTCTCGTTCCTACACTTATTGCCATGGTACTAATCATACAGTTGATTTTTGTTGGATTCTTCATGGCCGCCCATCTGCTCATCAGGTTACTGTTTCTGAGGATGATGGCTCTGTTTCTGTGCCCAGCTCCATCCCACGAGTTGTTACTATTCCAGAGGATGAGTATCATCGCCTAATTTCTCAGCCGCCCTCTTATGTGCCTTCCTCTTCCACTGCTACGATCGCTCAGAAAGGCTCCACCTTTGCTGGCCTGGCCTCTAATACTCCGTGGGTTATTGATTCTGGTGCTACTGATCATATGACAGGTCATTCCATCCACCTCTCTGGTTCTCGTCCTCTTGTGAAGTCTTCTCATGTTGCCTTGGCTGACGGTTCCTCTTCTGACGTTGCTGGTTTGGGTTCTGTTATTTTACATTCTTCTCTTACCTTAGACTTTGTTTTACATGTTTCTCGTTTTCCCCATAGTCTTATGTCTGTTAGTAAACTTACCTAATCCTTAAATTGTTCGGTTACCTTTTTTCCTGATTATTGTGTCTTTCAGGATCTCAAGACGGGGAAGAAGATTGGTGGTGGTGTTGAGCGTGGTGGTCTATACTATTTTGACACTGGCGAACGTGAACCTCCTACCTCTGTTGCTCTTCAGGCTTCCGTATCTCCTTATGAACATCATTGTCATCTTGGTCATCCCTCCCTTCAGACTCTCAAGCAGTTAGTTCCGTCGTGTCGTGGTCTTCAGTCTTTGCCATGTGAAGTCTGTGAGTTCAGTAAACACCGTCGTGTTTCTTTTCCACCTAGAGTAGAGAGTCGAGTGTCTCGTCCTTTTCATTTAGTTCACTCCGATATTTGGGGTCCAGTGCGTGTTTCATCACGTGGTGGTTTTCAGTATTTTGTTATTTTTGTGGATGACTTGTAATAACTCTGAATTTTATTGAATAAAAAGTTATTTTTATTATTCGAGTTATTTATTTTAATCGCTTGAATTACGTTAATTCTTGAATTTGCCATAATTGCACTTTGGTCCCTCAAGTTTCAATTCTTACACTTTAGTCCTACTTAGCAAGCCTAGTTAGCATCCAACTATCCGGTTAGAGTAACCAAACCGAAAAGTTCCCTAGTCTTGGCAAAATGACCGTTTTGCCCCTCGTTGGAACTTTTGAACCTTTTGGACCCTAGACTTTATATTTTAATATCCATTTTCTTTTAATCTAATTGGATTATTTCTTTGACCATTGGACAATAATGGTTAGGGGGATTATTATCCATTGGGTAATAGAATCCCAATTGTTTATATTAAAAAGTAAACTTACTTTATTGTACTTTTTAATTACTTTATTATTTTCTTTGACCTAATAACTATTATCCATTGGATAATAGATGTTAGGGGAAGTTTTGTCCATTGGATAAGGGGTAAATCCTTCAAAGTACCATTGGATCACTTAATTTAATTACTTTCCTTAATTTTAGGAAAAGTACTATTACTTTAATCAAAAGTAAATAGTGACCAAAGTACCATTTAATTATTCTTTATTGGGATTTTTCCTACCTTTATGCATATATATATATATGTGTATATATGTATTGTACCTATGTTGCTTATTATAATGCCTAAAGTACCCTAGGATTAATTGTTAGTTGGTAAGTGAATCCTAGTCTTTATTCACCTTGGATTTCAAAGTACCAAGGAACCATTAGTTTAATTGATTTTCTTGCACTTGTATGACATATATAGGTGTATATGTATATATATTACCTTGCAAGAGAGAGAGAGAGAGAGAGAGAGAGAGAGAGGAGAGAGAGAAGAGAGAAAGAAAGGAGAGAGGAAGAAGATTTGATGTAGTCTTGGCTTGATTTGTGATGTGTACTTCAAATCCATGGGATTTATTTCTTCCAAAATCAAATCCTTACACCTTTGTACTCCAATATTTACCTAGCAAACTTCTCAACCATTGGATTTTGTACAATTATCATCTCATCCCTCCATTTGTTCCAAGGATCTCACCAAGGTACACCATAGCCTTACAACCTAGGATTTTCCATTGATTTTCCATTGATTTTTCCATTTAAGTTGGATTTTTCTCAACCCTTTGATCTTGTACCAATCCCATCTCATCCCTCCATTTGATTCAAGAATCCAATCTAGTACTAACCTAGCCATGCAACCCTAGGATTTCTTCCTTGATTTGTGCTTCAAAGTTGGATTTGTTGGAGTTAAAAATTGGGGAATTGGGAGAGAGAGAGGGCCGGCCAAGAGAGAGAGAGGGGCACCCCTTTGCCTATAAATAGAAGCTCATTCTCACTTGAAAATTCACACCTCAAAGCAATTGCTCCTCCTTCTCTCTAGAAATTCCAAGTTCTTTGTTCTTAGTTCAAAGTTTCCTTGTTTTTTTGTAAGTTCTTGAGCGAAACCCCCGAGCCACTTCCAAAACCACCCGACGGCTCTAAAAGTAGTGTAGTAGTAGTTAGTTAGTTGTTTCTAGGAAAAGTTTTCCAAAACTTTTCCTTTCGAAGCAATCGGAGGGCCGTTACGCTGCCGAATTTCACCCGACGTCCAACCACCGCCAAGAAGAACGGTAGTTATTCCTATCTATATAGTAGTAACCTTATTTAGTTTTCAAAAGCTTACTTTGATTTTGTAAAGAAGTTGTGATCTCACTTTGAAAATCTCTACTTACTTGTTAAAAGCTCAAAAGTGACTTTGAATGTGGTTTGAAAAGTAAAAATGCACGACTATGTTATTCAAGCATGCTACGTGGCTTAGATGTTGTTATTTTACTCTTACGAAGTTAGAATGATGCATGTTGTATGTAAAAGTCTCACACGCGGAGTCTCGCATGCAAACGTGACACGAAAACCAAGAAAGTAGACATATGGCACCTAGGGTGTGTTTAACAAGGTTGTTGTGTTTTCCCGGTTGGAAAATATCTTCGAAACTACGTAATGACTATTTCAAGGGTATTACGTATGTGTGTGTGTGCCAATGGGAACCCGGTGCGGCGGAACCATTGTGAGGATACTCGAGAGTCCGGAACGGCGGAATCGAGGTTGGGTGTGTTTGTCTTGGTTATCCGCGTTACGGAGCCAATGAAATGTGTGCCAATGGGAACCCAGTGCGGCGGAACCATTGTGAGGATACTCGAGAGCCCGGAACGGCGGAATCGAGGTTCGGTGAGTTAAAAAGGTGTTTTTGATAAAGTGAAATAATGAAAATGTTAACGATGAGTCAAACGCCAACGGTAGTTACAAGCGAATGTAAACATGTTAGCTTATTACTTTTATTCCCTGCTTATGTACTTATCATGTGGAAATCGATGTTAGTAGTAGGATTATACTATTGGGCTTTCGTAGCTCATGGTGTTGCCTTTGTGGTGACCCTGGCATATTATATGGGTGGCGACGCCTGTATAATATGTCAGATTTGATAGATGAACAGGGCGACCTATTCACTTTGGAGGCGTACGGAGCCGAAGAACTCGCTAGGCTGGAGGAGCAAGAGGAGCCGTAGAATAGGACCTCTTAGTTTCTTTTGTGTTATTTCTGAACTTCAAATGCTCCTATGTGAGCCGTTTTGTAATAATGAGCAGTGACTCGATATTTCTGTAATAAATTTCTTTTATTAACGTACCTAAAATTAGGGGCGTTACATGACTATTCTAGGCTTACTTATGTTTATCTCATGAAAAATCGGTCAGACTTGTACTCCATTTTCAAATCTTTTTATATGGAAATAAAGACTCAATTTGATGTTTCTCTTCGTATCTTTCGTTCGGATAATACTTGTGAATATTTTTATAATGTTTTGTCTGCCTTTTTTGATAAGCATGGTATTCTTCATCAATCTTCGTGTTCTCGCACTCCCCAACAGAATGGGGTTACTGAACGCAAGATACGACATTTGACAGAGGTTGCCCGAGCCCTTTTAATCCAGCGGACGGTTCCCAAATCCTTTTGGGGCGACGCCGTCCTTACTGCCGGTTACCTTGTGAATCGCATGCCCTCCCGCGTTCTTGGGGGCCAGATTCCCTATAGTATTTTGCACCCTGGTTGTTCTTTATATTCTTTACCTTTGAAAATTTTTGGGTGCACGTGTTATGTTCATGCCCTGGATCCCGGCCGCGATAAACTTGATCCTCGCTCTATTAAGTGTGTATTCCTCGGGTACTCTAGGACTCAAAAAGGTTATAAGTGTTATTCTCCCACTCTGCGTCGTGAGTTTGTCTGTGCTGATGTTACATTTCATGAGTTGTTACCCTATTTTCCGTCTTTGCCTCATGCGGATCAGTCGAGTATATGCATATTTTAGGTTCCTTCCGGGCAACCTCAAAAGCAGCACCCCCCGATGCAGGTATATGTTCGCCGTGCCAAAGCTGCACCACCACCCCCTCCGCCTACTGCTGAGCCTTCTCCTCCGTTGCGAGATCCACCTCCACTCATTTGGCTCCTATTGCTCCACCTTCTCCTCCCATTGCTCTTCGTAAAGGTATTCGCACTTGTACTATCTCTCATCCTATTGCTAAATTTGTATCCTATGATCATCTGTCCCCCACCCTTCGTGCTTTTATTGCCTCTGTTTCCTCTGTCTTTGTTCCTAAAACTGTTCAGGTGGCCTTGTCTATTTTTGAGTGGCGGACAGCTATGGAGGAGGAGATCTCTGCACTCCATGATAATGGGACTTGGGAGTTGGTTCCTCTACCCTTTGGAAAATCCACTGTGGGGTGCCGCTGGGTATTCACTATAAAATATCATCCTGATGGGTCTATTGAGCGTTACAAAGCTCGCCTTGTTGCTAAAGGCTACACCCAGACTTATAGTGTTGACTATGCTGAAACCTTTTCCCCGGTTGCGAAGCTTGGTTCTGTCCGTCTCCTTATTTCTCTTGCCGCCAACCTTGGCTGGCCCTTATTTCAATTGGATGTCAAGAATGCTTTCTTACATGGCGATCTTCTTGAGGAAGTTTATACGGAGCAACCACCTGGGTTTGTTGCTCAAGGGGAGCGTTCTCAGGTATGTCGTCTTCGTAAAGCTCTTTACGAGCTTAAACAGTCTCCCAGAGCCTGGTTTGGCAAGTTCAGTAATGCAGTTTTGAAATTTGGTATGAATCGATGTCAGTCTGATCATTCTGTTTTCTCTCTCACATCTCCTCGAGGCAAAGTGTTATTGATTGTGTATGTCGATGATATTATTATTACGGGTAATGACCAGAGAGGTATTGATACGTTGAAAGTCTTTCTGCAGAGTCAATTTCATACTAAAGACTTGGGTAGATTGCGATACTTTTTAGGTATTGAGGTGGCATGATCTAAAGATGGTATTAGTTTATCACAAAGGAAATATGTGCTGGTTATCTTAGATGAGACTGGTTTGTTGGGGGCGAAACCTGTCGATACCCCTATGGATCCCAATGTCAAACTATGCATTGATAAGGGGGAGGCACTGTCTAGTCCTGATCAATATCGCCGTTTGGTTGGTAAACTGAATTATCTCACTATTACACGTCCTGATATTTCATTTGCAGTGAGGCTGTTCTTAGAATTGTCAAGTATCTCAAGTTTCATCCTGGACGTGGTCTATTTTATAGAGCTAATGGTCATTTGCGTATTGAGGCCTTCACTAATTCTGATTGGGCAGGAGGCCCATCTGACAGGAGGTCAACCACTGGATATTGTGTTTTTCTTGGTGGCAATCTTGTTAATTGGAAGAGTAAGAAACAGACCGTGGTTGCATGGTCTAGTGCAGATGCAGAATATAGAGCCATGGCTCACACCACATGTGAGATTGTGTGGATGCGATCTTTTCTTGAGGAGATAGGATTCCATGTGCAATTGCCTAGGAATTTGTATTGTGATAACCAAGCAGCAATTCACATTGCATCCAACCCTGTATTTCATGAACGGACTAAGCATATTGAAGTTGATTGTCATCTGGTGCGAGAGAAGTTGACTGATGGTGTTATAGCAACTCCTTTCGTGTCTACAAGTGCTCAATTGGCTGACATATTCACCAAGTCATTGTTTAAGCCCCGGTTGGAGATGTTATGTGACAAGCTGGGTTTGTGTGATATCTATTTCCCAGCTTGAGGGGGAGTGTTGGAATACTAGTATACTCGTATACTAGTATATTGTGTTTAGTCCCACATTGCTTATTTACATTATGTAATGAACTATCTCCTCATATAAATAAATGATTATGTGTGAAGGTGTAAGTCACTTTACACACATTTTCCTCTCCAAACAACAAGAATAATACAACTTTCTAGTCAAAGGGAACTTAAGAATAATTAGTTACAAACTCATCTTTGTCAAAAAAAAAATCATCACAAGATGTGTAAGTAACTAAGAAGTTAGCTTCCAAAAGAATAATCTTCATGTCCAAGCACGACCGTTTCGTGCAATCCATTGCCCGGCGTTAGAACCTGAAAAGAAGGATTTTGTTGAGTTACACTAGCCCAGTAGGAAAATCTTTACCAGTCTTATATGTAAATACGATGACAAGTGCAAACAAGAGAGGATAAGGAAACACAGCTCAGTAAACGATGGTCAATCAATTTGTAAATGAATATTTATCGAAATTGAATGCTTTGACTATGTGACACTAATCCCCTCAAATAATCCCAACTCGACTTGCTAACCCAAAACTCCACCATTGGTATTTCCACCACTTGCGTTACCGTAAATCACAATAAGGATTACCATGTTACCACCCCACGCGTCATGGTGATCCCTAACAACTCGGGTTACTGTATTACCACCACTTGTGTTACGAAACCCTCTAAGTCTCCGTATTACTACCACTTGCGTTACGGGACTTCCTATCCCCACTTCCGACCCAAAAATCAACTATTTCCTCATACAACACGCAAACTAGGACCTCCCTATGAACACATTCTTAGATAGAACATTCTACGTTATACCAACATCATTACACATGCACCATGAACAATCACAAAATACCAACAATCTGTAAAAGTACATTAATAAGGTTTAACTAAATTGGTTCTTATGCACTTCTTGCTGAAGGAAGACCAACGGACCAAGGAATGCATCGAGCCATCATAGGAAGTCAATAGACATGCTTGAGATAGATTAGGAGGTGTCCAAAAGGGTTTAGAAGTGTTTGGAAGTCAAAACAATCGACGGAGAAGCAATAGGTGCAAAACTGGAGTTAAGCTCCTGGTATCGATACGCACGAAATCCGTATCGATACAATACTCTCTGACCAGAAAGATAAGCTTATAGTATCGATACGGCTCTTAATCTGTATCTATATCACGGGGCTTCGGATAGCGACTTCAGCAGATTTTCAAGGCATGAACAACAACCAAAATCTAACAATCAAAGGCACGATTCTACACCAAATCAACATATAAACACATAAAAGAGGTAAAGAAATCCCTACCTCGCAACAATGGCCGAGATTCAAGCGATTTGAATGAACCCTAACCTCTTTGAACTTCGAAACTTTGATTCAAGCTCAACCCAAGGATCCCTGAGCTTAGGAACGCGAATGGAAGGCTTGAGGGAGGTTGATCTTTGAGAGTTTTGTGAGATTGATTGAGGTTTTGTGAGAGAGAGCAAGAGAGAGAGAGTGAGCCGAGAGAGGGAGAGAGGAACGGATGAGAGGGAGATGTGAGAATATGATCTCCTACACACCACACACTTCCCTTTTATACTCCTACATCTTTTTATCACACCCACGCTCCCTCAAGTCTCAATTCTTTCACTTTAGTCCTCAATTCAAATAGTCACCAAATAAGCCACATTCTTCCAATTAGGCATTTAATAATTCTTTCAATATTGAAAGGAAATACGGGTCTCTATAGAGTAGATTTACTAAACAAAATTATGGGTAATGTACACCAAATGTACACCGAATTGTGTGGAGCCTACCTCAGGGTTTACACCAATTATCAGAGCAGTTCACTTTGTTTTAAAGATACCTTTTTAAGAGTTAATATAAAAAATTAACTCATTTGAATATCTGTAAGGGTTGCTTGATTTTCATTCCTGAGTTTGCAAGGATAAACGTTGAATGAATCAATCAAACTCTTATCAATATCCAAATAAACTGTTTTTTTCAGGGCCTTTTTATAAATAAGGGTAAATTTTCGTAGTCGTCCCTCTAATTTCAACTGTCTAAATTTTGTCTCTGTAGTTTGTTTTGCATTCCAAATTGGTAAAATCGTTAACACCATTAATGAAACTAATGGAAAAATATAATTAAAAAATTAAGTTCTCCAATTTTCAATCCGGTTGAACAGGTGCAAATATCTTATTTTTTTGGATCATTTTATCCTAGATGGTCGTAATGAATTTTTGGCTCTAAGGCTTTTCAATGAACACCCGAAGACTCCTTATTTAGTTTCAGGACTCTCTTAGGGTGCTCATTGAAAGGGCTTAGAGCCAAAAATTCATTATGAGCATTTAAGATAAAATAAGCAGAAAAATAAGCACTTTGTTTGGTTGAGGTTTTAGAAAGTTGTTTTTGAGAGTTGAGTGGTAATGAGTGGAGAGAGATAGAGAGGGATTTATTGAAAACTGTGCCGAGAGTAAAAGGTACTCTCAAAATGGTGAACCAAGCACAGTGAAGATATTTGCACCGGTTCAAATAGATTGAAAATTGGAACACTTATTTATTTACACCGTTTATATATTAAAAAATATAGTAAAAAAATTAAGTGTTCCAATTTTTAATTTTTTTGAACCGGTGCGAAGATTTTGAGACAATTGAAACTAGAAGGACGAAATTGAGACAACCGTAAAATTAGAGGGACCACTACAAAAATTTGCCAATATTCTTAACCGATTGAATGGCTCCAATTCTTGTGAGACCCCAAAAGGGTCCTACACAATCTAGTGTGCATGAAATGGTGTACGGTGTACCCATATTTTTTTTAGGCCCCGTTCCAGAAACCTTCTTAAAAAATAAGCAGCTTATTTCATATTTTCAAATTCAAAAATAATGTAAATGAAAAATAATTTTTTAATTTTTTTTGCACCGTATAAAAGATCTTGATGGGATTTATCAAACAAGATCCATATTTGTAGGAAAATTATTTGCGTAAACACATTATTTTTGAGCTTAAAATTGCCTTCTTAAAAAATAAGGACTTATTTTGAGTTGCGGAACAGAGCCTAAGTTTGGTGTACCCATATTATGAGAATTTTCTCTGTATCATATAAAAGAAAAGAAATGATATGACAGCTACAAAATTAAACATGAAAGAATAATCGAACAACTGTGGATGTTGTTTATTTGTAAGTCTAGACATATTTTCGGCTCTATATTATGATATAGATTTTGAGGGTTAAAACTTAAAACACATCAGTAGAGATAGTCATTACTCATTTTAGGCTATGGGTGGGCTTGGAAAAACATTTTAGGGGCTTTTTGCTTATTTTGCAAAAATTTACTTTGATTAAAAAGACAACTGCCAACTTCTTCGTATTTTTAAATAAAAAAAGGACAAAGTGTTTTCTTCTTGAAAAAATCAAAGGGTCTTTATTTTGTGAAAACGCCTCCTAATGGTAAACGACTTTATAAGAGATTGCATTTGTCGGATAAAACGGATAGTTTTTTTTTGTTTTAAGATTCCAGCCCGATTTTTTTTCATGCACTTTAATGATCGGGATTGTTTATCTTTTGAACTCATTGAGAGTAGGTCACTCTCCATCTTCAACACACACTGCATTTACAAAGAGAGCTGCTACAGGTACAGCAAAGGCTGTACAGTAGCCGAGATGGCTTTTGCGTCCGTCTCCGGTCCCGCAAAGATAATCAGAACAGCTCATTTTATTCAAAACATTTCATTTAGGGTCCTTATAAGAAATCATCTCAATCCGATATCAAAAAGGGCATTTATGAATTATCCAACTTTGCTTCAGAATTTAGGCTAAATTTTGAAGAAAAATTGGATGATTCGTAATTGCTCTTACCGATATTGAATTGAGATGATTTTTTACAGAGATCCTAAATGAAATAGTTTTGAACAAATAAATGGCTCCGATCATCTTTGTGGGATTCAGAATAGGTGCAAATGCTATCTATACGCGGCTGTTGCACAGCCTTTGCAGTACTCCAATCTTTGAAATTAAAGATCTAGAAATTAAAGAGGTATAATTGCACAACGTTCTCTATTTTTAAAAAATTAAAACCGCACCACGTTAAAAAAATGGGTAAAATATAGTAGTAGAATATACTGCAGAAGTTTCGCTATAAATAAAATGAAATAGGAGAGAAGTTTCTTTATTCAACGAGGACGTCGGAGTTTTTTTCTGGGTACATACATAAAGGACTTTGGAGTTGTTAATAGTAGCTGGACTGCAGTCTTCATCAACCACTTGTCCCTCTCTCTCCAACCCTGCCAGCTTTTTGGGAATTTCTCTCTCCCTGTGGATAAATAATTGAAACACTTCTGCCTCCAAACGAAGCAAGAAATGGAGTCAGAAGGATCAAGGGTTGTTGGTAAGCTCCAAGACCTTAAAACTTTCTATTTCTAGGTACTTGATTGCAACGAATTTACGGTACTGTTTCGCATTTTGTCGGTCTAAATTTGTGGAATCCTTTTGCACTTGTTATTACGAAGCTTTTGTTCTGCAATTTGTGTGTTTTTTTTTTTTTTTGCCCTTTCCTCAAATAAATACTGGGTGGGTTTAACAGAATTAGGGTTCCTTTAGGTTGTCTATGTTCGTATTGATGTTATGTGAATTGGGTTAGTATGAATTTACTGGTTATCCCCATTGAGCTTGAAGTTTCGGCCACGCTTATGAGTTACACCTACTTGTTCGACACTATATTTTTGATTCTGCGCTTCGAAAAGGTTTTAACCTCTTGAATATCGAGATTTTGGATTCATAAGGTGTGAATCGAAAGGGGAAACAATAAGTGAAGATTCTGCACGTCATGAACTTGCTACCATCTATACAAAACCATGTCAGAAATAGTTGTAGTTAGCCCCTCGTGAATGTTATGAAGAGTCCTCTTTGGAAATGTGAATTCGCTATTTTGTGTGGGTTTGTTTAGCAAGAATTTTTTTAGGGTTTTGTTTTGATGGAATTTACTGTGGAAGAATTGGCACAATTGAAAACACTTTGGTTAGTATGAACTTGATTGTGGTGTGCTGCTAAACTTGTGCGGGCACATGTGAGTTGGCTACACTTGCCAATTGCCATCATATATTTCCATGCCACTCAGAGCTTGAGAACATTTAACTTGAACCATTCTTGCTGTTACTGTATTTTTCTGTAAATTTAAGTATCTATGCTTCTCGGGAGATTATCTGTGGGTATGTGCAAAAAGTATAATGCCTTTTTTTTATTGCATGTTGAGGTATAGCGGAGTGTTTCCGAAAACCGATAGCGACAATGAGTTATAGAAAGGAAAGACTTTACCCTTGAACCCCGCCGTCTTGTATTTCTTATTTTTGTTGTAGAATTCACATACCGAGAGTTCGATTTTGTGAAAAGGAATAATAATTATCCAACAACTAGCACATATCTTAGGGTTAAAGAATTATGTGTGCGCAGAGCTCAAAGCATATGCCTACAAGAGAGAGAAAATTTACTCAGACACGAAAAGCATATGTTCTTGTGAAGATAGTGGAAATCGCACATCTTTGAAGTATGCCATTAGTGTCTTTTTGTCCTTGTTGTGTTGTTATGGACTTTGTTATGGGTGTCAGATACAAGTGTGTGTCTAAGCCAATGTTCTAAATGGCCCTTGGTCGGAGTTGGGTGGAGACCCACCAAGCAATTCGGCGTAATTTTTTTTAACAAACCATTATCCAATCAAACTATATTTCATGTATCCTTAATGCAAGTTCAAACTTCAAAGTACAAACCCAAATGAAATTAAATAGTAGCAACTAGCAAATAAGTTGAATAAGATAATAAGTAGTAGGTCTTCGCTTATCTCGCTCGTATTATTTTATATATATATATATATATATATATATATATATATATATATACAGTGAGCTTCAAGTAAGGGCGCCCTTACCGTATCACGGTAAGGGCTTCCCCTTTTCTTCCATTTTCCGACCAAATTTTGATGATCCGAGCCGCTCAATGTGTTCAGAACGTGATTTTAAGGGTACCCGCGAGAAATCAGCAAAAAAGAAGACCAGGAAGGGCTTCATTTGAGCAGTTTTTATTTGAACCGTTCGATAAAAAATAAACAAAAACTGCTCGGATGAAGCCCTTCCCGGTCATTTTTTTTGCCGATTTCTCTCGGGTACCCTTAAAATCACGTTCTGAACACATTGAGCGGTTCGGATTATCGAAATTCGATCGAAAAATGGGAGGACCTTACCTTAACAAGGTAAGGTCGCCCTTACCTGATTGAAACTGTATATGTATATATATATGTATGTATATATATATATATATATATATATTTTTTTTTTTTTTTGTTTTTTTAGGCCTCCAAAGACGCCACCGCCAAGGCCGCCTAGGCGGCTGCCAAACATCGCCAAACCTCCCTGAGCACCAAATCAAACGTCAAGGGCTATTGGCGTGACAGCAGGGCACCTCCAAGCGCCTAGGCGGCCGCCATTTAGAACATTGGTCTAAGCCTTGGATTTCCGTAAGTTTTCTTGTTGTTAGGGGCCTCTTATAAATTATGTGATTGGAGTTGCAATTCAAGATAACCACCAGGAGTTACTAATGCTGTATTTGGATTTGGATTTGAATTTTTTTTTGAAAAATAGTGGGGGTAATAAGTGGAGAGAGATAGAGAGAGAAATGTTGGAAGTAGGAGGAATCTAGGGAGAATTTTTTGAAAAGTAAAGAGAACAAGGCATAAATATCTTGAAGAGATGTTTAATAGCCACAATAGTCGTGGAGGAAATTAACTCCGCCTGGTTCATACTTAGAGCCTCATCTTTCTTCCCCAGCCGGTCCCAAGCTCAGATAAAGGAGGAGGGTAGCTAACGGCTAGCACGTAAAAGGCCCGTCAGATCTTTATGACATGAATCCAAATATGATATGAATAAGTGGCCCTTGACATAGCTCAATGGAGGAAAATGATTCATGTAGCCGACCCCAAGTGATTGGGACATAAGGCTCGGTTTGGTTTGGTTTAGTTGTGGAGGAAATTCACACAGACATATATGTATGGCCGGCGGAGATAGAGGAAATGACTTTTGTGTTCTGGAACTCCAAATGTTTAGCAATCATCCAGATTCCAGTTGTTAATACTTGATGTAAAATTATTCTTTAGTAGTTGATTCCTGTGTGTTGATGTGGGCCTGGTTATGTGTGTCCGATACAAGTATGTGTCTAAGCATTAGATTTCTGCTAATGGTTTTATGGTTTCGTAATGTCGGGGTGGGTATTAGTAAAGGAGAGTAATTATGAGGTAGATAAGAATGCAAAGATTTTGGTGAAAGTTGGAAAACTAGAAAACATGAGATAGGTACCTCGGTTATTCTTGAAAGTACTGCAAAATTGAGGATATATGTCGAGTTGTGTGGTAACACATATTCAGAAATGGGTGTTTTCTTTTTTTCTTTTTGCAAACGTGGAATGTTATACTAAGTAGGCCTCCATTGCTTGAGACATGTGTTCTTAGTTGCATACCAGAGAAAACTCTAGGACATATCTCCTCTTCTAGCATCCTTCACTGCTTTCAGTGAGCTACTACATTATGGGATGTATAGCTACCTAATTTCGCTTTATTTTCTTCTCTCTCTCTCTCTCTCTCTCTCTCTCTCTCTCTCATATGTCATGTTGCTGTTGGTCAAGGCATGTTTCATATGCCCGTCAGTCCGTGTGATTGTGTCGCGTTGTGTTGTGTTGTGTTGTGTTGTCACTTGTTGCATTGGGGCATTCACTGTAACTATATTTGCATCCAACTTAGGGGTGGAACAGGCAATGGAGGAAGTTGTTTTCTATAAATTTAGTGCTGGAGGTGACTGTGTGGAGATATCTGTGATTGTTATGTGATTTATGCTGTAATGAAATGTTAAACGCGTAGGAAGAGATGCAAAAGGGGAGTAAGCAAATGGTTGCACTAATGAAAATTGAAAAATTAGAAGCAGCAGTGTGAAATGAAGGTTGGTAAATGCTCCGGTATTAAACCTATCTCAATTGAACTAAGGGTGCTAAAAGAATAACAAGAAGACTGCCTCTGAGGAAGACATTCTAGCCTAAAACTAAACAATGGGCACTCTTGTCCAAGAATAAAAGCTAAAAGATTCGTGAAGTTGAGATAGCTATGGTCAAGTTAGTCCTAGATATTTAACTTATCTGTGGGAAACACACAGTCAGCCTCTATGAAGCACCGACACCTCTAAAAGTCGAGGTATTACAGTGTCAGACACGGGGACATGGGGACACCGCGGGATACGTACGGGACACACCATGTGGCGTGTCCCATAATTTAATTTGAATTTTTGACGGGGACACCGCGGGGACACGGCTGGGGACACCGATGGGGACACGGCAGGGGCCAAACTGTAATTTTTTTAAATTTTGGGGACCAAACTGTAATTTTTGAAAAATTGGGGGTCAAACTGTAATTTTTAAAATAAAATTTGGGGCCAAATTGTAAAATTTTTAAAATTTCCGGGTGCTAAACTATAATTAATTATTTATTTATATATATAAAGAAATAAATAAATATACACGTGGCGTGTCCCCCGCCTTATCCGTGTCCCCATTTTTTTAGAATTCCCGTGTCCCGGTGTCGGTTTCGTGTCCGTATCGGTGTTGGTGTCCGTGTCGGTGCATCATAGGTCAGCCTTATTAAGTTCTGAATTTTCATGGGGTTGAAGATATTACTGGATTGAAGTGATCAGATGCATTGCTCTTTATAGCAAAGAGGATTTGGATGGTAATGAAGCAAGGTCAATGGGGGTTAATGATCCTTAGTGTTCCGTTTGTCATTGTTGTATTGTTGGATGAATGGTATCTAGAATTCTTCTAGTTTGACAAAATAGCAACGTGCTTTTACTTGCATTATCAGAAATCTAGTTGACTCATTTTAAAAGCAATTTTCAACAATCATTCAGATACTGCTGAATTGCCCAACCAACCCCATCAACCCCCACCCCACCACCACCGCGGGCAGCAACCCTTTTTTGGTTTGGCAGTTAGTTTAAGTTTTCATATAATGCTGTATCCTCTCTCCGACTCTCCCTCTGTTGAACAGTTGAAGTAGCAAAATATAATTGTGAAGTCCCCTTCTGAAATTCTTAAAAGTTTTAGTAATTCCATGGTTTAACTGACACTGGAAAAAGGGAAAATGCTCTACCCTTTAAAAAAGGAGCTTGGACATACAATTGGTTTTTGTATTGGCTGTATCCTTGAGATGGATTATCTGAAAATTACCTTGTACGTGGTTTCTGTGCTGAGTTATATATGAAAGTAAAACGGATCTATAAATATTTTCTGTCAAGATGAACCTACTAATGATTATGCGAGGATTCTTAGTATTTTGCTTGTTTCCATGGATTTTGGATTTAACAAGAATTTCTATTCATTTTCAGTTCCTAGGAATTTTAGATTGCTTGAGGAACTTGAGAGAGGAGAAAAGGGAATTGGAGATGGAACAGTTAGCTATGGAATGGATGATGCTGATGATGTGTATATGCAGTCATGGACTGGGACTATCATTGGCCCACCCAATGTAAGTTTTCTTTTTCAATCTTCCCATTTACGTCCTATCAATAAGCGTTTATCCCCTGCGATGCACGGCAAGTAGTTACATAAGATTTTCACCCTTGATAAACCATATGAAAGTGATTATTGTTATATAAAGTGAATCATAAATATCACATTCCATCCAGTAAGAGATTAGCAAAAAAGAAAAGAAAAGAAAAGAAACTGATTCGTTGTACCTGTTAAATAATGCCTAGTGTTCCCTAAATATCCATTGATGCGCTAACTGAATTACCATAATATGAAAATAATGTAAAACATCTTGTTAATTATTTAGCTCAAAGAGAGAAAATGGTGTGAATTGTGATTTTCCTTTTCAATATTTGATTGGAAGTTTCGAGGTTTTTGATTTTGATACTCATATAGTTTTCCATAGCATATGATAATGAAATTTAAAACTATTATGAGTTCAAAGGGATTTTATTTCCTAAATAGTGGCAAATTGAGAGTCCCAAGACTTCTTAATGAAATATTCTTATTTGATACTTTCCTTTTTCTGGGGGAAGTAAGGAGAGAGGAAAGGGGTGTCGTGCGGAACTGATGCAGGGAAGCGTATAAGAAAACTGATGATCGAAGCGATAAGGACAGTCACAAACACAATATTTTAGAGAAACTCTCTCTGACTCTTTTCTTTATCAATAATCAACTGTTCAGCCCTAAGACATAAAACCGAATATAAAGGTAGCAACGCGAACCCTAGAAAACATAAAGAAACATTACCGAAATTAATACGGACCCACAAACTAGACGGAAAAACAAGACTTCAGAAAAAAGAATGGGCTGAATCGGACTTTCCTACGGAAAGTTACAAGAGCTCAAAGAAAGGCCCAAAAACGGAACGAAGACCCATTTGGAGGCCTAAACGGCCTCAGAAGGCTAAAAAACACACGGCACATGGCCGAAGGCGATGTGTTCTGACTGTTGGGCCGTTTCAAATCGAACCCAGGTAGGCCCGTCGCCTAAATCCACGATCAGTAATATTACGAAATACCGGTTAGTAGAAATGGGCCTTGGCATGTTTAAAATGGAACTCCTCCTCTTTGGCTACTGCATCATCCCCCCATCTAAAAAGAAATTCGCCATCGAATTTGTCTCGTCATCAGATGAACTGTCACCCTTGAATGGTAGCAAGTGCTTCACCTTAAACACGTCAGCAGTACGTACATGACTCGGTAGCTTCAAACGGTAGGCATTGGGGTTGATCTTCTCAGTGATTTCAACGGGACCAATTTTGCGAGCAGCAAGCTTGTTATAATCATGCGCAGAATAGCGGTCTTTTGTGAGGACGGCACGAAATCGCCAACCTCAAATTCCACAAACCGTCGCTTTTTGTCGGCCGCGAGCTTATACTTGGCAATAGAGTCACGCAAGTGTTGCGCAGTCTCCTTATGAATGCTCTGCAACTGTTGAACAAAATCTTCAGCTTTACCATGAATCCGCTTTAAGTCCGGGACTGGAGCTAAATCAATGGGTGATCGGGGGTTGAACCCGTAGACCACCTGGAAAGGGGAAAAACCTGTGCTACGGTTAACAGAGTGGTTAAATGCAAATTCGGCTTGGCTCAACTTTTGGTCCCAACTCCTGAGGTACTCACCCACCAAACTACGAAGAAGGTTGCCCAGAGATCGATTTACCACCTCAGTCTGCCCATCGGTCTGAGGGTGATAAGCCGTGTTGAAGTCGAGCTTAGTGTTGACCAACCTCCACAGGCAGTGCCAGAAGTGACTCAAGAACCGGGTATCCCGGTCAGAAACAATAGAATTTGGTAGCCCATGCAAACGATACACTCCAGAAAAATAAAGCTCAGCAACCTTCACCGCATCCGTGGTCTTTTTGCAAGGAATAAAGTGGGACATTTTGGAAAAACGGTCTACTACCACATAAATAGAATCGTTACCCCGTTGAGTACGAGGTAAGCCCAGCACAAAATCCATACTCACATCAGTCCATGGCTGCGATGGAACAGGCAATGGCATGTATAATCCAGCGTTGGTTGCTGTTCCTTTAGACACTTGGCAAATATGGCAATCCTCCACAAACCGATAAACATCCCGCCGCAATGTTGGCCAAAAATAAGCCTCTGACACCAAAGCAAAAGTCTTATCCCGCCCGACATGGCCCTCGTTGTGCAATTCCTTAATAATTTTTAACCGAAGGCTAAAATCCGGAACGCATAACCGGTTTCCTTTGAAAAGGTATCCATCCTGCACATGAAAGTCTGACTCGACCCCACTCGCAACAACTGCTAACACCTTAGAAAAATAAGAATCTTCAGCCAATAATTCATGGAATGCATCAAAACCCATTACCTTTGCACGCATCATTGTGAGGAAGCTGGAGCGGCGACTGAGGGCGTCGGCCACACGATTGAGCACACCCGACTTGTGTTTAATGACAAAAGAGAACTGTTGAATTTAACCTGCCCACTTTGCATGCCGGTTAGACAACTTATGTTGTGTATGAAGATGCTTCAACGCTTCGCAGTCAGAATACAAGACAAAGTCGCTGTGAATAAGATAGTGGTACCAGTGTTTAAGTGCTTGTACCAAGGCATAGAATTCCATGTCATAAGTACTGTACTTCATCTTTGCCCCATTCAACTTCTCGCTAAAAAATGCCATCGGTTTCGACTGTTGGCTGAGAACAGCCCCAATTCCCACCTTGGACGCATCACAATGTAACTCGAAGGGCTGAGAAAAGTCTGGCAGAATTAAGACCGGTGCAAATGTTAATTTATGCTTCACCAACTGAAAGGCCTCGGTTGCTGCATCTGTCCACATAAAACGGACACCCTTCATACAATCCGTAATTGGCGCCATAATAGTGCTGAGGTGAGGAATAAAGCGCCGATAGAGAGCTGTCAACCCATGAAAACTACGGACGTCAAAGAGGGTCTTTGGTTGAGGCCAGCTCCGAATAGCCTCAATTTTTGATTCATCAACTGAAATTCCATCCTTGGACACGACATAACCCAAGAATAACACAGAATCTGTCAAGAACGCACACGTCTTGATCGCCCCGAATAACTTTTCTCTCCGTTGGACAGTGAGAACATCCTGTAAATGCTGTAAATGTAACTCTGGCGTGGCACTATATATCAAGATATCATCGAAATATACCACAACAGACTTGGTTTGAAGCAATCACTTAGAGCTTGGTTTGATAGATTTTCAAAGGTTATGTTGAAGTTTGGTTACAAACAGAGCCATGCAGATCATACCATTTCATTAAGGGAGGTGCTGGTAAGATTGATGTCCTTATTGTTTATGTTGATGATATAATTATGACAGGCAATGATGTGGATGAGATTCTAAGTCTAGTTTGGCTCAAGAATTTGAGATTAAGAATCTGGGACCACTGAGATATTTTCTTGGAATGGAAGTGGCAAGATGTGATAGAGATATTTTTATCTCCCAACAGAAGTATATACTTGATCTTTTGGAAGAAACAGGTATGTTGGGTTATAAACTTGCAATTTCTCCTATTGAGGCGAATCATCATCTTAGTGGAGATGTGGGGGAGTGCACTGATAAGGAGAGATATCAGCGACTTGTAAGTTGACTGATATGCTTAGTTCACACCCGACCGGATGTTACTTATGCAGTGGGTGTTGTTAGTCAGTTTATGCATGACCCTAGTACTTCACATCTGGATGCAGTTTATTGTATCTTGAGGTATCTCAAATCAGCCATAGGGAAAGAAATTCTATTCTCCAATCATGGTCACCTGCGGTTGGAAGCATTTACTGATGCCGACTGGACTGGTTCTGTGAATGATAGACGCTCTACTTCTGGCTACTGTACTTTCCTAGGGGGAATTTGATTACTTGGCGGAGTAAGAAGCAATTCGTGGTCTCCACGTCTAGTGCAGAAGCTGGGTATAGAGCTATGACACATGGTGTTTGTGAGCTCTTGTGGCTCCAAACTTTATTACGTGATTTGGGACATTTTGATAATGGTCCTATGAAATTCTACTGTGACAATAAAGCTGCCATAAACATTGCTTATAATCCCATTCAGCATGACAGGACAAAGCATATAGAGATTGAGAGGCACTTCATTGAGGAGAAGCTGAGCGAGGGTTGGAAATGTATGCCTTTTGTGAGATTTAAAGATCAATTAGCTGACATATTCATAAAAAGACTTAGTAGCAAGAGTTTCAATCCCATTATTTTCAAGTTGGATTTGATTGGTATCTTCGCACCAACTTGAGGAGGGGTGTTAAGTTATGGGTGTAGTGTGCAATTAGTGCATAATTAATCTCTTATGTAAATAGATTAGTAGATAAAGATGTAGAGTGTAATTATTCCTTTACTCTTGTATAACTGAACGTAATGAGAAAATAGCCCTAACTTTTGAGTCTTTATTCTATTGTCCAACTTTACAATGTTTGAAGTTGCCAACGTATGACTCAATTGGATATATTAGTACTTCCCTAAAATAGCTTCTTGGGTTTGCCAAACCGCTCTCTTAGCATTAAACTACTACATTTGTAACACTAAGTGGACCTCGGTGGTAGACTTGGCACTGACCTCGGGTTGATCTCATTTCATGTAATTCTTTTACCTTAGTTGTTTTGTGATTGGACCTCGAGCCTCTTGTTGTATATCTTTTTCTTGTGTATATATATCCTCTTCTTTATTTCATTTAGGTTTGTGGCCAGTTTTGGTATTCCAAATTAGCACATCTGTACCAGGGCCAGTACAGTATTGACCCCACTTGCTCAACCGTTAATCGCAAATATAGGGAAAACAAGCACAGTTGGAAAATTTTATTTTCTACTCTTGGCTATTATTTATGTTGCCTTTTTTTTTTTTCCCCAACCCAAAGGTATGATTGTGGTGGTGTTATCTGCGATTAGTACTGTATGCTTGTAGAGAAAGATTGAAATTTTATTGTTGACTTGTGCTTGCTTTCCAGACGGTGCATGAAGGGCGGATCTACCAGTTGAAATTATTTTGTGGTAATGAGTATCCAGATGAGCCGCCAGCTGTGAGGTTCCAAACTCGGATTAACATGACTTGCGTAAATCAAGAAACTGGATTGGTAAGCATAACAAACGACGATATAATATTGCATAGGATACTTGAAAAATAAGCTGGTGGGTGGTCAAATTACCTATTTTGTTTCGGGTTGGTAACTTTGCTAATTCAAATTACCAGGTTGAACCTAGGCTTTTCCCTATGCTTGCTGGCTGGCGAAGGGAGTACACAATGGAGGGCGTACTAATGCAATTGAAGAAAGAAATGTTCTCTCCACAGAACCGGAAACTAGCTCAGCCTCCTGAAGGTGTGTCCGTTAGACTTCTAAGTCCCGGCAATCTTCTTTTCTCTCTATGCATCAATTTGGTACCAGCTCTTCAGCAGTTTTTTTTTGTTTTTGTTTTTGTTCTATGAAGATTCATCCTCCGTCTAAAAGTTCCTAAAGATAGTAAAGAAGTGGGTTGATTGGAAAAATACCAATAAGGCACAATAGTCCATTGAAGAGGTTCTTCCGGAAGAAGAATACACACTCTCTCACACACACACACACACATGTATATGTATTAAAGTACGCATCTTACAGATTTTAATATGCATCTTATAGATTGTTCTGTGTAGGAGAAGCTCCTTGTACCTTTGCCATGGCTCCTGAAATATATTAGTTTCTGCTACCCATGCAAAAAGTAGGATATCTTTGGCGAATGGTTAGCTAAACTGCCAAATTCACTGACCCATGACTATTTATCAGTGTATCTTTCTTCCCGTAGGCAATACGGGGTCATGGCCCTCGGATAATTACGTGCGTCATATTCCAGTATTTAGATTAGCTCTGATTCACGGAAGATGAAATCAATATTTAACACACTGAATATGTGTATATTTTTAGGAAATGAAGAGGCAAGGGTGGATCAGAAGGGACTGATAGTGAACTGTTGTATTCTTTAAGTTGAAGGGAGAATTTTGAGGATTAATTTGTGTATATGAAACATATACCTTGGGCAGTTCCACCTCCGGCTTATTTTCTTCTTCTTCTTCTTCTTCTTGACATAAGCTATCTATTTAAAATAAAGAGAATGTAATTTAAGACACAAATCCTCACTCTTACATTAATGTCAAAACGTTCGAAACCCTGTGATGTATGTTGTGTTAATGGTGAATTTGGATCCTCTGGTGCGATCGCCCATGATCTTCATGTGAGCAGAAATGAGATCTGCATACTCCCATTGTGATGTTTTTGAGTTGTTTAATTTTTAAGTTTTAATGTGTAAGTAATTCATGAGCGTAATCTTGTTTTTTCGGCTCTCTGAATCTTTCTTCGAGCAATATAGGCTTTCACGCATGAAGAAGATATTTGATTGTATCCTTATTGTCCTAAGGGAATTGAAATTTACTTTTAAAAAATTGACGGTCTGTTTGTCTGAAGACAAAAAAAAGAAGGATTAAATGACAGGACCATAGGAGAGAATACAATCTTGTTAATGTTGGTCTGTATTTGGATTAAGGGTTTTGTGGAGGGATTTACTATAAAAAAAATGTAAAATGGTAGTAGCGCATCAAGATGATAGTCATTATTGTACAAAATTTCTGTTCTGTTTGCTGAATCACATGAATTTTTTCTCATACTCTATATATAGACAAGATATACAGGGAGTTGGGAAGCATAAACTGTAGGATTAGTTTTTTTTTTTTTTTTGTCAAATGTAAAAAGTTTTATTCAATTGTGAAGTGAAAGTCTGATAATAGAATCACTTTGCGTGCTGAATAACTAGGTTTTTTTTTATTCATGTAATCTATTATATTCCTGCCCAAGATTACGATTCCTGTAATCTAGTCATATTCCTACCCAAGAATCCACATAACTTTAAGTCGACAAAAGTGATTATTCAGGGGAATGCCAGTTAGACGAATAAAATTTACCCAAAACTGAAGTTCAGAATGAAGAGCGCGTGTACATTAAGTGATTGTACACCACCCTAATGTAGCGGCAGGAGGGGAGGATTTTATTCTTGATGGGTGTTTTCTTCCTTCCCCATGAGTGATTGTCTTTTTTCTCGCTGTCGAAATCTCTTTTGTCCGGTGAGGGCATTTTATCTCTTGATCTTAAATCTGAGAGTTTCTTTGTGTTTTTCCTTCTTTTTCATCTTTCTTGGCTTCATCACCAAGGTGCCGCCTTGTGTTTCGACCATGGTGGTGGTGATGGTCCGTTGGCATTGCGATGGTGGTTCAATGACAAATCAGGTTAGTTGGATCGTGTCATGCCCTCAATTTTCAATATAAATTAACAATATTATTTTAAATACAAAGTCCTCACAATCGTACATACAATACCCCAAAATATAATTCGGTTTCCAATTCCACAAACTGGTCTATAAATACAATCTTCCAAGTAGGAATTTCATAACAAAGTGGTTTGTTATACAAGAATAATAAAGTACTCTCCAAAATAGCTTTAACCGATAATGTCAGCATGCACTCCAAGTACTCCATGACCATGACCATGACCTGCAATGAACCTGAAATGGTAGGTTGAGCAAACACGTGCCCAGTAGAGAAATCTACACATCTATTATATACGAATGGGATGATAGTAAGAATGAATAACAGAAGTAAGGTACAGTATCTCAAAGGATGACATGAAACACAACTAGTAATTTTCCCAACGTCGATGACATAAATAAAGTACCGTGACTACACACCAAAACTCTAATTCAACCACGAGGACGTACCATCTATACGATTTTCTCATGACTGCCACTGTCCCTCATATTACTTTGAATCACCAATCCAATATCTTGACTTATAAAACTATCGTAATCAAAGAATCGTAATGCCAATGTCATTCGTACCACTTACACTTTCACAATGATGGCCCCCTTTCATTCACATTATGTCACAATTTCCTCATCATTTTATATCATGAATAAAAGGTCCTGCCGGGCCAATTAAGAAATCCCGATACTCTCCACTAGTATCTCCCTCACTGATGGAGCTAATTCAAGTCACATATCACAGGTCACCATACCACAATTCCTTCGATACACTTCACAATCTAGTCATTCATCTCAATCACATATAATGAATTCACAACGAAAACTTATTCACATAAAAGTAGTACAGATAATTTCATCTCAATCAACTCGCTATCATTATGTTATTAGCTTCTCATCACCATACAAACACTCACACATCAAAAGATAAACTCTCACAACGATTCATAGATTTCCACCTTGCAACTCATAAAATCGTATAAGTTACGCAAGAGGTGTAACACATATCAAACACAAGAAAATGTCTCATGTAATCATGCCTAGCATTGTTTAACTCAAAGGACTGTTCTATGTGTTCGTTGTTTTTCACTTCACATGTTGACACATACAACCTTCGCCCCCCTTATATTCCTTATATTCTCTAAACCCTCATTTCAGTGTCAAACGACTCATATGGAACCCAACGATCACTATCAAGCGCTAAGTATACCACTAGCCTCGTCAACCCATTCAACTAGTACTTAGAAGAACTTAAGAACACTCGTGTCTCACCCAAACAATTTTAAGGAAAAAGATTTCCCAACATATACGAACATAGCTATCTTATTTTGGCTACCAAATCTTATTGGTTAAGAATTAAGAGATGAGACCACCACCATTGGAAAGTACATTTCCGGTACATGAATTTCGATTTAAAATTTGCCCGAAACGGAGTTCGGATGAAAAAGTTATGCCCGTTCGAAATTTTGCCAAAATGCTGAATTTTTCATTTCCTACCGGTAGGAGACCACAATTTCACAAAAATGATATCTCTGGACAGCTTTTCTACCGGTAGGGCCAAAACTCCTACCAGTAGGACTTGGGTTTTCAAAGCACGATTTTCAGACTCCACCAGAACATTTTTAACAACGAAACCAATGATTTAGGGCACGATTCAAACACCTATTCATCACATAAACACATAATAGAAGTGAGAAATCCCTACCTCATGGGTTTTGAGCAAAACCCGAGCCTTTGACCGAGTCAACCAAGCTCCAACGAGGTCCGATCATGAATTTTCTTGGATATTCGGAAAGCCCGTGCTCCGTATAACAACTTTAATTCTCCGGCCTTGTCCGGAATCACACCTTAGGTAGATGAAATCGAAGAGAGAAGAGAAGAGGGAGTTTTTCGGAGGAGAGGAGGAGAGAGAGATAGCCGAGAGAGAAAAAAAGAGGAAAAAATGGGAGAAATGATTCTCCTGGGAAAATATTGGCATGGGGAGTAATCCCATGCTCCCACCCCACACACACACACACGTGCACCTCTCGCATAATTACTCTTATATCCTCCCACGAAGACGTCACACCGAATATCCGCACCGTCTATCTCGACGAGCCGTATGATTGCAAAAGAAAAAATATAGTCTCAAAATTACGGGTCTCTATAGATCGGCTTCACCATTGATTCATATTTTGGATTGCAAAAGATCTTGCCCTATGGAAGTGGAAATTGTCATCGAAGATATTTGCTGAGAAGTTGATCATCGGTTAGGATTTGTGATTTTCTTTTCATTCTTAGATTGGCTATTGTAGTTGATCATGTAAGAAATATTTTTAGGGGCCCACTTAGTTGCATGGGTGATTAGTCTTGCCCACTTCCATTATCTCAGGTAAGTGGTGGTTTAGAAACTCTTCACTAACCCATTTTCTCAATTATGTTTAGTTTCCATGATGGTGGGAACTATAAGGTTTCTTATAGAAGATTAAGGGTTTCTAGCCTAGCATTATAAAAAGCGTATGATCTCCATTAAATCAAGGCATCAAGTCATGCATATGCATAGGGCTAGAAGACACCTATATCAAAAGAGTGTGTGTCTGGTGTTCAACTTGAACAACAATGGATAGAGGTTAAGACGTTCCTAATTTCCACTGTATTAAGTCGTACATAGGTTAGAAGACATCTAAATATAGATAGTGTGTGTCTGGTGTTCAACTTGAACAACAATGGCCAGAGGTTAGTACATTCCTACTTTCCGTTGCATATGCTCGTACATGTTTTGTTTAATTTATCTTACTGATCTCACTTTGGATTTCGTGTTTGCAAGGTTCTAGTATTCGCACTTGGAAAGCTAGACCTCTTAATTGGTTATTGGATCCTCTGTGGAACGATAATCATCATCTTTGATCGATTGTTGTTATATATTTTTTATTAATGAAAGTTTTCTACCATGTTTAAAAAAAAAAAAACTTATAGTTGGACTGGAAAAGAAAGATATTGAGGAAAGAGAGGAGATGGAGGATGATCCTTGTTTTGCCACTCATGGTTTGCAAACCAGACATGAAATTGTGGTCCAGTGGAGAAAATAGAAGCACAACCACTATTTCCAAACAAGTCACTTCTTAATAGTTTTGATTTCTCTATGACTGCATGATACCCAATTTGAATCCAAGGATCGGGCTCTCTTTTTTACTTCGAGAGATTTGGAAGATGGAGACAGCGTACAAGTGATCAACTAGAGAGATCTGTGGTGATTGAATGTGGTTTCCTGGGTGTCCAGTTGAAGGATTGCCGGCCGTAGGAGACAATTGAAGGAATTAGTATGAGATGTGTGCAAGATAACATGAGACAAATAAAGAACGGGGTGGTTTGAGGGACCCTTAAAAAAACCTCTAAAATAATCCCCCCAAGTTTCTAATCGAATTTTGATAATTTGAGCCGCTCAATGTAATCAGAATGTGATTTTAAGAGTGCTCTCCAGAAATCAGCAAAAAAAAATGACCTGAAAGGGCTTTATTCGAACAATTTTTTTATTGAATTTTATTGAACGGTTCAATAAAAAACTGTTCAAATCAAGCTCTTCCCGTTTATTTTTTTTGGCTAATTTCTCTCGAACACCCTTAAAATCACGTTTTGAACACATTGAGCGGCTCGGATCATCAAAATTTGATTGAAAATTATGAGATTAAGATTTGAAGGGTTTTTTTTAGAGATTTTTTTAAGGATCTCCAGAACTGCTCCGAATAACGAAAATTTACAAAGTTTTGGATTATTGCCCCAAGGTGGAAGTTGCCTAAGCTAGAACCGCCCCGAATAACGAAAATTTACAAAGTTTTGGATTATTGCCCCACGGTGGAAGTTGCCTAAGCTGAGTTGCCTGCGGTGGAAGTTGCCTGCGGTGGAAGTTGCCTAAACTCAGAAGCTTGTGGGGCTTACCCACGGCTGGCCCTGTATATATACTCCTATATAAGCATTGGATGCTACATAAATGGTGTCACGTACTCGTGAACGCCACGTTTGAATAAAGGAGTAGTAAAAGCCACGTTCGAATAAAGAAAAAGTAATCACAGGTAAATAAGTCAAAGTGGGGGCCTGAATTGCATTTTTTAGCATGGCAAGTCACCACGTTTGGTTACATTTGAAGACAATGCATTAACGCTCATAGCGTACATCAGGCTCCAAGAATTTTTAGACATGAGATGAGATACTTAAAAAGTTATCCAACTCTACTAGCTCTATTAATTAGTCATATAAATTTTATATATCGGTGTGAAAAAATGATCATCAAACAAAATACAAAAACATAAAAGATGTTACAATTGTTCTTGGCTAATTTTTATATTTTTAGCCAAACAAGATTGAATTGGTGCATCGATGCATTAATATTTTTTTTTTTAGGAAATAGTGTGGCCGCAAATAGGTTTTTTTTTTTGTCTATATTGTATACATGAGTAAAGGTGT